>VWZS01007264.1:3549666-3886913 GCA_013397075.1 Rhabdornis inornatus
ATAAAAAGCATTTGCAATAATCAGGAAAGGGAACTAAAAATGAATTCTGAGGTGAAGCAACCACATTTTCTTGTACATGAACATCAAGTTTTTCCAGTAATATTGTTGTAGGCAGCTCTAAAATGATAAAAGCTAAAAGAGCAAAAAAAAGTCCAATACTTTTTAAAACCCCATATTTTATTTTACTTTAGAACCTTTGTTACCATTTTTCAAGTATTTGTCAACATTTCAAATAATCACCTATATAAATATATCAAACACCCAGACTTTCTGTTTGTTTCTTTGTACATCACACACTCATCCTCTTTGGAAGATTGAAATTTAGAAATTTAAGAAATTTAAATTTAAGAAACACTGAAATCAGGGCACTCCCAAGCACACAAACTCTCTCTCTCTCTGTGATTTCACTGAGTCTGCATGTTTTATTGGGGGAAAAATTGAAGGAAAAAAGTAAAAATAAAAGTCGTTGAGTCTCAGTAAACTGTAATACACATCAAATATTTGCATTTTTCCAGAACATTTTTTAAATAAGAGAAAAAATAGTGTTGCTATGGCAGCTCACTTGAGAGAAACTGCAGATGAAGACGGAACATACACAGCGTCTGCATAGAGTAAAACAGAGATGTAACTTTTAAAAGGTCTTTTACAAGTAACCACCATTCCCTTCAGGACATCTTAAAAAAACTAGTCATGAAAGAAAATTATCTTATGTTTGCCTTTTTTTCAGTTTTTAGTCCCACTTCCCCACTTCATGGCCTATGGCAAACAGCACTAATCCTTTTGGAAGAAAAACCTACTCGTTTTTTATTGAAAACACAATAAAAATCGTTAGGCACCATTGTTTCTATACATGGCTGTCAATAGCATCCAGACCAGAAACCATTTAATGCTTCTACTGCTTCCTAAACAGTCTGAAACCTGTTGTTTTCTCATTTACATCTAGTTCAATCAGTGTCCTCTCCTCTGACTGTTACTACAGTGCCCAAAAGGTGTCACTTCACATTTTCCCATTTCTAGTTTTCAGTGAAAAAAAATGTTCCCTGGTTTCCTCTGGTTTCCTCTAGGATCTGAGAGCTGTCAGTGAGTGGCAGTCAGGAGCTCTGGCTCTTGGTGCAGGTCTGTATGTGATGAGAGAACTTCCTGTACAGCCAGAGGGAACAATTTATGATGACATCTCTTAAATTTCAGCTCTGGGCTGCCAGGAGCAGAGTGAACTTTCAAGAGCAAGTAATGAGACAAAATGGTGATTTCCACAAAGACAATAATCACCTGCAAATTAAGAGTTATGTCTCAAATTTTCATTGTTTCAAGTAAATCATACTTTTCTCTTGACTTCGGAGAGTGAGCAATGTTGTATGTTGAACTTCTCCTTAATCAGTCTTAGCAGCTCTAAAAACAGAGCTAAATTTTAATTGAAAAATTAAAACAGTGTATTAAGAAAATAAGGGCTAATTACTATGTTTCTAAAAGCCCTTAATACTATGGTGAATCTTGTGCCTTCAAAACACAAAATAAGGATATTCTGAATGCAGTCAGTTACCTAATAAAGTTAAAATTAAGATTATAACCTAAATAAAAAGATAAAAATAATTATTAAATGTCTTGTTTTTCTTGGGCAACATTATTTTAACTGAAAATAAATTGAAAATATGTTGGAAATATCTATTTGCTCCCCCAGAAACTCTCTGAAAAATACAGTAGTCTTTTTGCACCGGCATAATCATTAAACAAATTTACAAACTTGGGGTTTTGAACAAGGCAAGAATATTTAAAACAAATATCTCTTTTGAATCAATCAAATATGTTTTATTTTACCATTAAATTGAGAAAGCCTCCTTTCCTCTTATCTCAGAAAAATAAATTTCAAAACATAAACACCATTCCAAACTGAGAATGACAGTGGTAGGATTTTTGCAGGAAGGTTTAGTGTTGCTCTTTGGGCTGAGACTATTTTACTTTTACCTTATACGGAGTTTTGCATGTTCCTTAATCTTCAGAACAGTTTTTCTGAGATCTACCTTCCTGCCAGCCCTTGCATCCGGGTTGGAATTATTTCCTTGGTTTCTCTGACTTGAAAGTGGACTGCAATACACCCCAGTAAGCCGACTTGCATTTTGTCTGATACGTGGACTTCTATTTTCACAAGAAATATATGCATCCACCAGCAAGGGTATTAAACTATGTCTTCTGACACCAAAGGAGTACTTAGCTGACTGGAGACAGGACCAAAGTCCTCAGATCAGTGGCACTTTGGAAATGTGGTGCTATGAGTGTCAAAACACTCATTCTCCTGAAACATGTGGCTGACACTTCCAATTGATCTCCATGTCCTCTAAAAGCGCTTGTGCATTCTGTCTTCTTCAAAAAATACAAGGTTTAAAGTTGGTCATAGTCCATCATCTCTTTCAAAATGGTGTTTTCTCAATTGTATCATCCTCTTTGATTTTTGAGACTCTACGACATTTTAAACAGTGAAATTCAAATGCCTGCATAGCAAGAAGGACTTTTTAGAAAGTTTGGGCATCATATGACAGAAATTTCAGGTGTGTTTCTGTATATCTCTTGAAAATAGGTTTGTGAGTTATATGGACGATAAATTCTTAGGATTTCTGAGCTCATAAAGTTTAGTTGTGCTTTATACATAATATAATTTCATTTTTGTCTTAATCCTTGCAGTCTGCATCAGATAATTCTTAGGTATTTCCCTTGCCCTATTTCACAAAGACTGTGAAAGAATCAGCCCTCCTCAAACCAGTGAAATTTAGAAAATTCGTAAAGAAAGAAACAAACACCACAAACTGTTTAAGTGACTTCACAGATAAGTGAAGATCCTTGTATTCAGGGAAGTAATGTAGCTTTTTAAACCAGAAATTTCATTAATAGCAAGTTGCAGGAAAACATAATTCTTCTTTTAATCTATACCAATTCACTCACCAACCTTATAAAAGCATCAGAAATGGTAGAGCTAAGCCATCTGACAACGTGAGAAAGTTAACTATTAATTTTCTCAGGTCTACAAATTGTTTGTTATGAATAAATTCCCATGAGGCTTGAACATATATAAATATGTTCAAGCTACTTGTGTAACAGTGAATAGAGCTGACATTTAAATTTATTTAGAGTATCACGTACAATACTTGCTCATTTGTGGCTAATATCTAAGATCTTGTTGTGCCTCATTGGATGGGGCTTTGTTTGAGCAACCTCAAGGGGAAGGTGTCCCTGTCCAGAGCAGAGAGGTTGCAACTAGATGATCTTTAAGGTGCCTTTCAACACAAATCATCCTATGATTCTATCCTATAGAATCCTTTGATTCTGTACTTTTGAAACATACTAGTTGAACTTTTACAAGACTCTGCCTGAGTGACTTTTGCAGAAATAGGTTACTGATACTGCTTTTACTGCTGTTCTTGTGCATTAAGTTCCTCTGTGTGTGAACATATATAGTTGCCAACCACCCTAAACTGGGAATCACACTTGTGTATTGAGGGGACATAATGTCAAAAGCCTTGCTGCAGTCCAAGAAAACAGCATTCAGTGCGCTCCCCTCATCTGTTTAGCCAGCTGTCCCATTGCAAAAGGCGGTGAGGTTGGTCAAGCCTGATTTTCCTTTGGTGAATCCATGTTGACTCTACTCGATCATCTTGTCTCTTACATGCTTAGAGATAGTCTCTAGGCAAGCCATCCCACCACCTTTACAGGCTGATAGCCTTTAGTTCCCTAGGTTCTCATTCTTGCCTTTTCTGAAGACTGGAGTGACATTCGCTTTCTTCCAGCCCTCAGGCACCTCTCCTGACTGTCATGACCTTTCAAAAATGATTGAGAGTGAGCAATGATGTCTACCAATTGCCTCCATAACCAGTAGACATTGGTTCCTTTGATAAGATTTGCATTTTACCAAGCTTTATCTATATTAATAGAGAACATAATAATCCAGGATATTGAATTAATGCCATATCATAATAATTTCATTAATTATTTATGTAATTGAAGGAGAATTTCTTTTTTGCTGCAGAGTCCAGGAGGAAAAGGACAAGGAGGGTGCTGGCCAAGGTGTGAATTGGATCATCTATGGAAAACTAGTTGGCAAGATTTAGTGATTTATTTCTCAAGAGGCCTTAGACAATAACTCTGCTAAGGAGGGAAAGAGTGAGAGTTGTTGGTTGAGCACAGGGTCTGCCCTTCTTTCAAGAAATCATTCCTTTTTTTCATACAGTTTCTCAACACCAAATCCATCAGTGCCCTTTACTCTTATGAGTATCTCTCAGCTGTCAAGAAAGTTACTGTAGAGGCACAGCCAGCTGCCTAGGATTACAAATTACAGCAG
Organism: Rhabdornis inornatus; assembly: GCA_013397075.1. Taxonomy (NCBI): domain Eukaryota; kingdom Metazoa; phylum Chordata; class Aves; order Passeriformes; family Rhabdornithidae; genus Rhabdornis; species Rhabdornis inornatus. The sequence continues at coordinate 3,553,994 of VWZS01007264.1, forward strand.
AGATCCCCAGCACTAGACAGATCACTCATCATGGCCCCTGACACTGCTGTTTCTGAGAGGTCATTCTGTTTCTGCCTAGTGGCAAATGATTGTAACAGTGAATGCATTCTTTTATGCCTGCCTCACTGCATTGACATTTCTGATTTTGTATATATTTTATGCAGTTCCTTACACTGTTTCTGAGGATGCAAACCTCTTCCATCTATCTGAAAATATTTGTATTAATATCTCACTCAAATAGGAATGTTGACTGTCACTTTGTTACTTTATTTTACTTTTTTATAGCCAAGCCTTGAAGAGTTAAGTCAAGCGATTCTTATCTGTGGCCAGAGTTTGCTATTTTGTTTAGGTTACCTTGTGTCTTATCATCACACTATCTTCTATTAATGGAGAGAGAATACCAAAGCTATGAAATCTTAATAAAAATTTTTGTCATAAAAAGAATACACTTTCACTTCAAGATGGATATAGCTACTAACATAGTGCAAGGATTCTTCTGTGTTTAAAGTATTCCTGTCTGTCAGTCTCTGAAGTAATTTCTATTCCTACTAAATAAATTCAAATATTAACAGTAAACAGTATCTGACTCCATTTGTAAAATATATGTAAAATATGATTTAATGTTTACCTTTTCTTTGCATGCATAATAACCACCCTTTGGTTTAAATTTATTTTACAATGGCAGTGTTACCAAGCATGATGGGATTAAAGACAAGCACATTTTCATAATCAAGATATATTTGGACAATTTAGCAACATTCTTTTATAAGCATATTTCCATAGGTGCTCAGCATTTTAAAGTATTTTTTTTTTATATCTGGAGCAGTGCAAAATCTCCTTTGCAATTATAATGTTATCTCTGTAATTGTGCACAGTACATTTGAACTGTTCTCACAACTACGTCTCAGTTTTCTAGAATACCCATTAAATCAGAAATGTTCCACTTCTTCAGTTGTTACTTAGACATTAGTTTGGGTTTTTTCCTCATAGTGCTAAATTAGTTGACTCTTAAAATATTGATTTAAGCCCTTAGGGTTGCACACTGATCTAAGACATGCTTGTTGAAAACTGAATTATAGATAAGTTTTCCCCCATTCTAGGACAGAATAGCTTAGATGTTCAAAGAGAAGTTGGTGACCTATCCTCTTTAAAATTAAAAAATTTACTTATTTTAATTTAATTATTCCTAGAATTGCATAATACTTAAGGCACTCTGAGTTGGACAAAGTTAGCAACAAAAATATTTGAGCAGGTTGTTCTCTAAAGGATTCAAAATTACCTTTTATGCAAATTTTAATATAATTAGGGATAGCAACCTTGGCTCAAATCAGAAAACATTCCTTGTATTTTATAAAACTAAACTGCCAGTCATGATAAAGGAATTTCTTTGTTCCAAATTTTCAGTTATTATAATTAATTTGAAAAACACAAATAGGAAAATCTTAGAGAGTGTAGAAATGGAATATTGCTAACATTCTAATAATATTGTTTTGTTTATTTACAATGCATTTGAATGTAGATAGTGTATTTATTAATATTTTTCTAGCAATATTCAAAATCAAAAGATATTCTGTTTAAGGCAAAAAACCTAAATTATAGTCCAAAATTATTGTATAGATAAATAAATAACATCAACATGTCACATAAGACATCACAACTAGGTTTATCTCCCTTGTGTAAGAAAAAGGACTGACATACTGCTCTTCTTGTGTACATGTTGAATTTATGCAGTATTAGAAATTACTTAAAGTGATACAAAGTGAAGTATTCCATCCTTTGATGACAAAATAATGTCAAAGATATTGAAAGGAAAGCTACATAGGAAATGAAATTTGTGCATGAAGAAAGAAAGGTCACCTGTTTCCCAAAAGAAATTACCAGATATGCAAGGGTAAGATTTCATGTTGATTTTTCACCTACCAATTAGAATTTCAATTCATCTGAAATTGCCACAGAGCAATTTATACACTTATAGGAGCAGTTCCTCAGCTCATGTTAGCTCCATGTCATAGTCCTAGCAATGAAATAATGTATTTTACATTTTATAAAAAAATCCCCAAACTTTGGATTCTTTGGAGAGGTTTCACATGAAGATGCAAACTCTGAGCATTAGATTTCATTGAGATAATCACTGCATAAGAAGACATATGTAATTGAGGTTAAGTTTCTTTTTTATGTTTCCTTCTAGGCCAGATTTGCTCTATGTTCTTCATATCATTGAGCCATAGTTCCTCAAGAGTAGCTGGAATCTTGTCCTTTTTTTTTTCTTTAATCTACAGTTTAAGATATGAATAATTCCATTTCAGTATGAATAATCCCTGCAGGAGAGACAGAGAAGAGGGTGGTTCTGTTGCCCTTAGCTTGTTCACGACCTCCAGGTTAAGACTACCAGTGTGCTAATTTCAACACTGTTAATACACAACATTTATATATATATTATAAATGATTTATATAGAGAGAATTTATATGCAACAAAGATAAATCTTAACTGACTGGGACATATGGGAACTGGTGATATAGCCAGCAGCAGTCTAGGAAGCATTAAAAGAGACTACAGAGCCCTAGGAGAAGTGGTAAAGGGCTCAAGCAGTTATTTCATCAGTCCCCCAGGCCAAAGAGGTGGAGCATGGGAGGGACTCTTCTTCAGGAACTTTAGTAGTAGGACAGGGAGTAATGTGTACAGATGGAAAGAGGAGAAATTTAGGCTTACATTAGAAAGAAATTCTTTATTGTGAGGGTGGTGAGATACTGGAACAGGTTGCCCAGGGAGGTTGTGGGTGCTCCAAGCCTGTCAGTGTTCAAGGCCAGGTTGGAGAAGTCCTTGAACAACCTGGCCTAGAGGGACGTGCCCCTGCCCATGGCTGGGGAGCTTGGGACTAGATGGCCTTTAAGGTCACTTCCAACCTTTGACTTTCTATGACTCCATAACTAGATATACATATATGTGCAAATGGGAAATAATCTTGAATTTTTTTTTAAAGAAATGTATGAAGCAATGACACTGGACAGCCTTCATGCAAAATACCACATAAATTGTATTTCCACTGTGTAGCAATTCTTGTATTTTATCCCATGTAAGAGGAAACGCTAAAGCAATTTAGTACTAAATAGTGCTAACAGTACTTATAGTACTAATAGTGCTAAATTTAGTACAAATTTAGTACTAATAGTGCTAAAGATATCTTAGCACTTAGACCAATTAGCTATGCAGAGGATAATCTATACTTAGAAGGACCATGATGTCATTGCTATATTTTTTCTGGAACCCAACACTGATTAAGTAGTTCAGAGGAAAATGAGAATGTATACTTTATTATTCAGTGTAGATATTAATTATCCTATTGCATTTGCACATATTCCACGGGTGGACTATGTGTAAAACTTTCAAACATCACACTGCATTGCAAACATAAAATGATTTATGCAAGGTTTTGCAAGAAGAGACTTAAAAGAGAACATGTGGAAATACGAAGCGTATTATGTCCACATACATCATGGTGAATTTTAGCAGACAGGCTTTTCTTCCTGCAAGCATAAAAAAAGAAAAAAAGAAATTAACTTATGGGAAGTTGGGCAATAATATCTTTATATTGTGGCTGTCATGATAAGGACAGCATTCTGAATGTGTGCATTTTTCCACTGATCTTTGATCAGAGATTCATACTTCTGCTCATTGTTTTAGATAAAGCAATAGCGTTATTTAACTAACTTGCTATATCATGTGTTGGACTTCTAGTCTAGAAATTAATCAGTACTTCTCAAAGGGAAATGTTCACAGACAGATCTGATAGGCTATTTTTTAAGCCATTTTAATAAATCAGAAAAAGGATCCAGTAACTGTGTATGTTTTATCTATACAAAAAAAGCTCATAAACTTTTCTCATATATATTGGATTTATTATATTTCTCCAAAGCAATTTGAAAAGCACTGAATTATACTCCCTTTTAGGTTCCAAAAGAACTTTAGCAATAAAAGGAGAAAGTTGTTGCTGAAATTCATTTCTTATAGATTTATAGGAAAACTAAAAATTGCTTTGATGTCTTTTGCATTCCCTTGCCAATTTAAAAAAAGAAAAAAAAAAAGAGATAAAAGAACTTCTATTAAATTTAACAACACTCTTCTCCTCTCCCCCCACTTCAAACCTCATTTATCTTTTATGAGCCCTGGGCATCTTGCCATAATAGAACTATGCATAATACTAGAGTTCCATAATAATTTTTGTGGCTTTTCTTTTTTTTTTTTACCCTAACTACTCACGGTGGCACTGGCCCTGCCATTTAAGAATTTAGGTTGAATGGGCCAAAACTTTAAACACTACAGAGTGTAGTTCAATATTCAAAGCACTGAACTTGGGCAATTAAGGTACCAAATTTTCAGAGGGATTGCTGGCTCCACTTGCTGCTAACAGCATTCCTTGCAGATTAGCATTGCCTAAAAATAGTCACTGGGATATACATTTTTTCAAGAGTTGTGGGAAGAAGAGAAAATATGAACATATATTAGAAAATGTATAAACATGTTACACATCCTTGAATTAAATTGATTTTTTTTCTATTGATTTCCATTGGGTGATTTTCTGGAAGAAAATTATTAACTTCTAGTGAATCAAAGCACTGCTGATTATATCTCAATGAAGGTCTAATTTTTTTCAGTTTTCTGAAAATATAAAATTTTTTCACCATCTAATTTTATTTTCTGTTCATTTAAAGGCACTCTATTGTCTTTGAAAAGTAGATCAAATGAAGAAAAGGGCTAAACTACTGTTGATTTTGATTAAGTTGAAGCAGTAGATTAAAGGGAGGGTTTTGTTCAGATTTTCTTTTAATATAGACACCCGTAATGAAAAGACCTACATTAGAGTATCTGTCCAGACCTCTTTCAAAAAACTGGAGAAAAAACCAGCCATTTGGAGTGAATGATTCTAATTTAAACAAGGAAATTATTTCTAGCAAACATTTCCCTGAAATTTCCCTTTTTTTTTTCTGTGACTATACTTGCAGTTAGTTTTCTATAACTGCATCATAATATTTAATCTTAGATGTCAAAAATTCCTCCCATATTGACAGCTTCGCTTTAACACAAATGAGAGACTTTTGTCAGTCATTTCAACTGAATTACAATATACTTTATTAAAACATTTGCAAGCAACATAAAAATCTGTATCCTAGGTTGAAACATAAATGTAGGTTATAATTGCATAATTACTGCTCAAAAGCTATTCCTTCATTCAAAGGCAAAGAAAGCAAGAGCAACATCTGAAGGACATTGTGGATATTGTCTTGAGAATTCTGAACTCTAAATGTGACCAGCAACCCAATGTTGAACTCCTGCATTCATCAACTGAATCTATGCAGCAGAGTTGGAAAATATGAAAAAACCCCCGATTAATACAGCAGGAAAACTGATACACATTTATCTTGAATACATTGTATTTATAGTTTGAAGGTACAATAAAAACAGTGGCCAGCAAGGTTAGCCTCCCTTACCTACTTCCTATTGAACAGGTGGATAGAGGGAAAATTCTAAATTGGAGATTGCAGAGTGGAGTTTGGTACTTAAGATCACAGAGATGGAGAATATATAAGTGAACAATGCTTTGGGAGTGAGTCAGATCTGTGTAGACTTCTTAAAAACCTTAATCTCTGAAGAAATTACCTTCTATGCTCTAATATTTGAGCCTTGGTTTTCTGAGTCAGCCCACCAACAAACACAATGAATGTGTTAAGAGATGTCATGCAACTGGATTCCAATATTGACAGAAAGCATACCAAAGAATTCAAGGCATTTTTGTAATATGAGGTCTTTTTGAAACTTCTTCAGGATTTTATTTCCAAAGTTCCTAAAATCTCTATTGTAAAACTGTGGAAGTGAAACCAATTAATCACAGGTTGCAATATGATTATAATGAAAGGAAAGTGAGATTTGATATCAATCTTATTTTCTCTGTCAAAGAGATTTGCAAGTGTAACAGGTGCCAATTACTGAGAATATGACTTCTTTATTATAAATTAGAAAAGAAACATGTTATTCATCAGTTTATAGCCTTTTATCAGAAAGAAGTAAAATAATTCATTTTTCAACAATAGAAAACAAATTACTGAAAAAAGAAGAAATTTGAGGATAGTTTCTCAGCCAAATCTGTCAAAATAAAGTGTTGGTGATTTCTAGAAAGAGAAAAATTTCACTACATCAGCCTTTGAATTGAAGCTACAAAAACCCCCATGTTTTTGGTTTGATTTGGTGGAGGTTTTGTTTGTTTGATTGATTGATTGTTTAACAAGAGTCCTGTGGAATTTATTGATGTTCTATGAGCTTAAGGTGGCTTATATTTGTACTGTAAAATTTACAAATCAATTTTACTTTTTTCATACTAGGGAACTTCTTTCTGCCAGAGACCTGCCTTTGAGATTACAGTGTCTCTTGTGTGGATAACAAATCTTTTCTGGACAGCAAGTTTGTCAAGGTAGAATTGTTAGAAAAAGCTTCAAGAGTAAAAGAAGGCTAGCATTTTTCTTCAGTACTGAGGAACATGTAGGTTTAATAGGTAGTGGTCAGACTTATTGTAGGAAAGAATGGATTGGGAAAATATCATCTTTAGGATGTTTGGATTATTTTCTATCCAAAACTACACACTGCAGTTTTTCAGTAAAATGATGTCATTCAAGCCTGAGATGTTTATTGAGTAGTGACATAAGTCCATGACTTTAAGTGGTCCCACAGAGAAGGTAGACATTTCAAATCCAAACTGAAAAATATCAAAACTGATTACTTTTCCTTTTTTTCCTTTTCCTTTTCCTTTTCCTTTTCCTTTTCCTTTTCCTTTTCCTTTTCCTTTTCCTTTTCCTGTTCCTTTTCCTTTTCCCTATTTCCTATTCCATATTCCCTATTCTCTACTCTCTATTCCCTTTTCCATTTCCCCTTCTCCCTCCCTCTTCCTTTATGTGCTTAAATCAAGGATATCCTTTTCCTTTTCCCTATTTCCTATTCCATATTCCCTATTCTCTACTCTCTATTCCCTTTTCCATTTCCCCTTCTCCCTCCCTCTTCCTTTATGTGCTTAAATCAAAGACATCTTTTTGAAGAAATATCAAGTTCAGAGCACACCAGAAAGTACTTGGATTACTATATCATTTACTCTTGAGTTGATTTAGTTTTCAGGTAACCTTCTTCATTTTATTCTCACTATGGTCTTATTTTTTGAATTTTCAGAACTGACTTCAAATTATTCATTTTATATAAAATTACATAACGGTCATGAGGCTTCCAAATATGCATTTTCCTAATTATTTTCCATATAATAATTAACCAAAATATTCCAAGTCTTGTGCATCATTTCTAATTTGAAAGTTACCACTGTCCTTCTGTGACTAAACAGTTGATTTATCCAGTATGTAGAATGGAATAAAACTTTGATTTTAATCCTTTGCAGTATTCATATAGTTGAGAAGGTTTGAAGTATATTCCTGATTACCACATTTCAGTTTGCGACAAGGAAATTCTGATATAAAACATCTAAAATCAATGTAAAAAGAAATTTATAAGATGACACTTTTACACTGAAGCATCACATCTGGAGTAAACTATGCTTCCTGCCATGATCTGTAAGTCGCTTATAACAGCTTGGATCCATTTAGGAAAGTGTTAAATGTGCCTTATACACCTAATATCTTAGTTTGTCCTTTAAATAATGGGAAAGATAGCAGCCCTCAAAACACTTGATTCATGAGGTAGATTATCCTTTTTCTATAAACAAGAATAAAGAGGATGTGAATAAGCTTTAAATTACCTGAGGCAGAAGTAGATATTTCCACATGCATGTACTTCCTCCTAATAACTTTCTGCTTCGTATTAACCCAGCAGCTGGAATAAAACTTATTAGAACAAACTGTGGTCTCCCAGGAACCTTCCTGTTCTCAAGCCAATGGATTAATATTACATAAATGGCTTGATATTCTTGTTTAGTGAGTTTCTCCATGTCAGTTTTCCGTACATATCATCTCTGGTCTAGTCTCCCTCCAGGCTAAGCCCATTAATATATGCTGTATCTGGTTGTTGCTTGGATCCATTTTCATGCTTTGTATCTTTGTGCTATATCAGTGCAAAGAAAATTAAGCAAGATACAGCATGTATATTCCCAAAAGGTATACAAGCAAAATGAACAAACCAAATTCCAGCCTTACTATAGTACTGCCAACATTAGCCACTCTGCTGGAGACAGAATATCCTGCTCTTTTAAGGCAAACCTCGGTAAACTTTATTTGTTCTTTTTCATTCTTGCACTGGGAATATATTTTGCATCCTATATACTTTTGTGCTGTAAACAAGAAGTACTTCTCAGTTTCTCACTTCATTACTAATCTTATTTTTTATAGCTTCTCTAAATTTGTATCAGTTTATGAAATGCCTTTAGTCCATTTAGTATTGATTACATTTTTTAGTTCGGAATGATTGCAGTGCAACATGGCATCTGCTATCTTTTCTGGCCCCCTATTTTTAATGAAGGCTGAGTCAGCTCACAGTCAATGACAGTCAGCAACAACTAAGATATTTGACCCTTATTTACATTGCAAAAGTGTAAGTTAGAGCAGCAAACCCCAGCTCTACTCCTCTGCTCCTGCAGCTATAATACTTAGCCTCCTTTTAGAATACTGACTGCTGTGGCTGTAGCATATTGCTTTCCTCTTCCTTGATACAACTTTTCCTGTCCCAAAATATAATAAAACATGGTAGAATCAGGGGGGAAAAAAATGTGTTCAAGACTCCCAGTACTTATTTGGTAAATATTTTGTGACCCTTTCTAGAAAACTTGATAGATTTACTGCATATAGATTTATATAAGGAAGGTTATTTTAAGCAGGATGTCTTCTTTTGCATTGCAAGACCTTCTGCCTTTGTTGTTACTTCCTCTGCCATTCATATGCATGAGTAGCATCACTGTATTTGTTAGCATATGAGTTAAAAATAATTAGTAATACTATGCAAATTGTGTTTTTAACAGAATTCTTAATTACATAAAAAGAAATTACAGCTAAACAGAATGGTGAGCTTTCAAGGAGCCACTCCTTAGTCTGCAACTCACAAGCACAACAGAAGTCACCCAGTACCCATCAGTGAGCCCTGAGAATCCAAACTTTCCTGAAGTTAGTGGCAGTGGAATGATGCAAGCAATCATGCAAGCTGCAATTCTTCCAAAGTGCCAACCTTCCTCTAACTAATATGAGTATTTTAATGAAACTGCTACTGGGCTCAGGGCTGTGGGCTTGGAAGCTAGTCTGCATATGTCATAATAAGTATGGAAAGACAAACTTATGTCTGTAACTGGGCTTTTTGGAACATGCTTGATCTCTATGTTGGAATTTGCAGTACTTTAATTTCATGCTAATGCAAGGACACAGAGGGTTTTTTAGCACAGGTAACAAGGCATACATGATCAAATTCTGCATGTGAGAGAGAACTCAAGTCAGTAATTCTTGAATCCATCCACTAATTTGGCAAAAAGGTTTGACAGTCTGTGTAGTATTTCCTATAATTTTTATGGAAATAGGAAGCCAGATATGTGAGCGAGACTCTATTATTGCCTTTACTAAGTGAGAATTCTTGCACAGCTGAAATTATAAAAAAACAAGCTCCATTGGCTCATGGAACTACTTATTTGAAAATCTGGCTCAGTACCTCATAAGTATCTCCTTACTCTTTGACAGATGTTCGGTGTTCTGCATGAAGATGTATCCTAGAGAAATGAAACAATAACAACATTTTCATTTCAGTTGTTTCAATTTTGATGCTTGTTTTCATTCTCATAAGCAAATGTTTTTCTCTTGTTCTTTCATAAACTGCCATGGGATAAAATAAGATAAATCTCTAAGAACAAAAAGAAAACAATAAACTTCTTAAATGGCTATTTGGTTTTTGTTCAGACTCCTAACAGCTGCTTCATTCTTCTTCACTGTTTCCAGATTTAACAAGGCCATGTAAGACTTTAAGAAAACAGCAATTAAGAAATTCCTTCTTTTTTTTTTCTTAAACTGTTTTTTTTCCAGATTGTAATGCAAAATCATGTGCTCCAGTTTTCCATTGAATATAATACCTGAATTTCTTATTTATAATTTATTAACTTACTTTTTAAAAATAGTGAAAAAAACAAAAATATTTATTTTCCTTGAATAACAGCTCAAAACTCATGTGTATTGATTAGACTCAAATCAATAAAATAAATCAATCTTTATTCTGGTGAAATATCAGACTTTTACAAACCAAAGTTAATGCATTAGATTAAAAACTGTTTTGATCTGATCATGTGTGTCTCTATGTAACCAGTACTGAAGCATTTGAGGAACTGTTGCTATAAAAGTTTTCACATGTTATCTCTTCCTTGAATAGAGCGAAATTACTCATTTCTTAGTCAGCAACTTTGCATGCATTCTTGGGCTTTCCTTGGCTTTTATTTTATTAATTTAGCACTAAGGATGCCACTCAACCCAATTTCTTTCCATCTTTTATGCCCTAATCTGCCTTGGAGATCACATTGCTCTTAACAAAGTTGATGTATTCTGGAGCTACGCTCATTGAAGACTGTTATTGAATCATGTAAGATCCTGAGCTGGAAGGGACACATTAGGATCACCAAAGTATCATCACTAAGTATCATGAAACTATCATCAGCAAGTGCTCTTGTTACAGTTGAATTCATTTCTGTACTGGTGGATAGAATTAATTTTCTTCACAGTGGGTGGTGTGAGGCCACATTTTACATTTGTGCTGAAAAGAGCATTGATAACTCAGTGATGTTTTCATTCCTGCTGTGCAAGGCTTACACAAAGACCTTTTTACTCCTTGCACCACCCTACCAGCAAGGAGGGGACACACCTAGGACAGCTGACCCCAACTGACAGAAGATCTTCTGTACAATGTAGTGTAACAGCATTGAAAGCTGGGGGAAGGAGTAGAAAGGGATGCAAGTTTGGAGTGTGATGGTGTTTGTTTTCCCAAGTCATTGTTAGCCGTGTTGAGGCCCTACTTTACTGGGGATGGCTGAACACCTGCCTACCCATGGGAAGTGAATTCCTTATTTAAATTTGTTTGCATGCATTGTTTTTGCTTTACCTATTAATCTTCTTTATCTCAACCCAAGATTTTTCATACTTTTTCTGCCCCATTTCACTAGGAGAGTGAGTCAGGGACTCAGACACTTGCATGCACTTGAGGTGCCCTTTTTTGTGTCCTAAGGCAGGTCATGGTCATGTGTCACTGTTTCTGGTAAGGTGAGGTGGTGTGTCAGGTGTTCACTGAAACAGGACATTTATTTATGGACCTGAGAAGCTTTAAAGTCTTGTTTGCTTCTCTAGCAATTGACTTATTTCTCTCCTAATTACAATAGCAATGCTTCAGTATATTATCTGGCACCTGAAAAAGCCTTTTGACAGTATCAGCGTCCTACTGCTAAATCTTTAATAACACTTATAACATCACCTGTCATCAGATAGAGTTCCAATGGTAATTTATCTTTACTCCTCCCCTTTGTTCTTTGCTAGAAACCAGCAGAAATGAGATACACTGTTACTGAGGAAAACCTGTAGTGCTCCAAAGACACATCCTCAATAGACTAAATTACCTTCAACTCGAAAATAAAATTAAACTTCAAATTGAATTTTAGACAGTAGTGATAAAATTTTAAAGAGGAAATTGATAGTTGAAAATCTCCTTTTATTTTTAATGAAGTTTCACAGACTAGTCATCTTATTTTTCCAACATTTGCAATGCTGATTTGACATCTCCAATACTTGTTTTAGTGTTATATTTTCTTGACAAAAAGAAAATGCGTCATTTTTCACTTATATGCCTTATAGCAAAAACAAAAGCAAGTGAGAAAGACATTTGTATTCAGTAATAGATAACAGTACATAATCTTCTCAAAATCTTAGTCTGTTTTGATGGATTGTGAGGGTTCACTCCACACAGTCACCAAGATGAAACTGTGCTAATTTTTGCTTTGGTTAAAGCAAAATCATTCAATTAATATAGACCGAGAACAAGACTTTGAGTGAGAATGTGATTAATTTCATGAACAAACGGTACGGAAAATCATCTTCTGTCTTTGAACCTTCAGTCAATTCTCATGCACCTTAGGGGCTGGGTTGCTGGACTTTTTGAACCACAGAATCATCAAGGCTGGGAGAGACCTTCAAGATCATCTAGTCCAACTGTCACCTTAGCACCACTCAAATCACCCCTCAACCACATCCCCAAGTGCCACACCCAGGTGCCTCTTAAACACTTCCAGAGAGAGTGACTGCCACCTCCAAGGGCAGCTTATTTAAATGTCTAACCACTCTTCCAGTAAATACTTTTTTTTTTCCCTAATATCTAATCTGAACTTCTCCTGGTGCAATTTAAGGACATTTCATCTCATCTTTTCACTTGAGACATAGCAGAAGACAACAACCCCCACCTCACTACAATTTCCTTTCAGGAAGCTCTCCTTTCCTCAGAGACCAGTGAGATTCCCCTTGAGCCTCCTTTTCTCCAGACTAAACAATCACAGTTGCCTCAGCCACTCCTCATAAGATATATTTTCCAGAGCATTCAATACCTTCGTCACCCTTCTTTGGAGACATGCTAAATTTGAAATAACATCAAGACTGAGGCTTGAAGGAAAGTGTAACTCAGGAAAAGTGAACATATTCAATAAAATCTGTAAAATTAGGAAATACTAAGGCCCAGATCTTTGGCACTAAATTTTGATTTCTCCTCTCAGCCCTGAAATGTTTCAGTATACGCTATGTATTTAGACCACTGTTGAGCTGAGTTAATGACATTCTTAAAACACTAAAAGCATTTTGGATATTTCTTTGAATAGAAAAATCAGAAAAGTCCAATCTATTTTTGCAAAGGGATCTCTCTACCATTTAAATAAAAAATAGTCTTTATTCCACTTTGTTGACAGAGATTATCAGGATGTCATTGACCTCACATATTATTTAGAATAAAATTTTTTTCCAAAAAGTCAAGTCTACAAGGGTGGTAAATAGCTATTTCGTATTCAAATCCACTTGGCTGCTTTATAATTTTCATCAAACCCCAGCAATTCCTCATATAAAAATGACCTCATCAATAAAATTTTGTATTGCAGAATGGCATCTTAACGTTTCTGATCATGGCAGTTGCCCTATGTAGATGTAATGTTTCAATACATTGATCTTTGATGCTGAACTCTTAGTTTCAGTAAAATATAACATGCATGTATAATGGCTAAATCTCGGCTTTGGGTTCCTCTTGTTAAAAAAGTGGCTGTGATCTCTGAGTCATTTAAGTTTAAAGCTAATCCTGGTTGTGTAAGCAATTTCACATTGTAATGGGAAACATTTCTCAAGGGGATATTAGAGAAGCATAAGCCTCTCTAAATATGACAATTTGTCTCTGATAAGCATCCAAAATATTGTTGTTGTTGTTACTGTTGGGTTTTTTTGTTTGGTTGGTTGGTTTTTTTTGTTTTGTTTTGTTTTGTTTTTTTTGTTTTTGATTTCGTTTTAATTGCATTTTGGTATTAACTACATTTCTAGATGTAAATAGGAGTTTACAAATTCTTAAAAATGTTCAATACAGGGTATCATTCAGCAAAGTTTTGTTCTGGAATGCCGTATTTATTTCCGGACTGGGACTGTATTCTATAGACTATTAAAGAAAGCCTGTAAATAAAGGAAAAAATATTATATACCTAGTTTATTATGCTACTCTTAGGCAAACAATAAAATGAAAAGGAATTGCTTGTCAGGAATTTTCTTGCTGAAATGGTGGATATAAAACAGAAAATTGGCTTAGAATTTCTTCCAGGAAAAGTACTAACTTGGATATGTTCAATACTTCTAGTCCAAGTTAACTTATATATATTTCAAGAAATCCTTTGAAGATTTTCACTTTCTGTCTCAGTAAGTGAGAATATACAGCAAGTGAAAAATACACAGAAGAGAAATATGTTTGCTCTCCTTGTCTTGTATGTTATACACCAGAGACAAATGGATTTTCCAAGAAAACAACAAAATATGTAATGAATTGTTATACATTTACCCAATGCTGTACAGAACTTCTTTTCTGGAGGTTGACAGTTCTCTACTGCTATGATATGATATTTTTATTTGAGAGGTTTATTACTCTGTAGATGCTGTATCTGTGCTAGACTGACTTATCTGAGGTGAGATGACCAGCAAAGGTGTCAGTTTGTCCACTTTCCATATGCAGAGAGACCTGGGAAAGTTCCTGGGGAAGGGCACATATGCACACCTCCTCCCTTCATGTTGGAGGCAGAATTACCCACTCAGTATCATCCACACCAGGCTACTTTTTTCGCCATGTGGTCTGATGGAAAAAAATGATTGTTTCTAATTTTTCTCAGTGTTGAATAGAAAAGTATCTTTAGGAGAAGTTAGGTCCTCTGATCTGAAGACCCATCCCTCTTGGTAGCAGCTTTCTCTTTTGTGCAGTCCAAAGTTCTCTCTGTCACATTCCCATTTCATCCACAATCAGATGTTTGGGCTTCAAGTCCTATTTTTTCCCTGTGGTAGATAAAGCAGAGTGTGGCATGATACAGTGCCTGAAGGTACCATTTGATGCTCTCTGGGACACCACAGGTAGGAGACTGGCAGCTGGGAAACAGATCTTGTTGGAGGCCCTTGCTCTTCAGCAGCGGCAGCTGGAGTCCAGGTCAGGCATCCCCGGGACCCTTTGTGGACTAATGATGATCTATTTGTCAAACAAGAATTTTTTGAAATAAGGACAGTTCTATTCAATTAGTCAAGGCTATGCTGCAGTATCCACCTTGAAATTAGCACAAAATGCTTTGCTATTTTGTGATTCTTTATAATCCTAAACATTTCCATCTCAAACTGTTCCAAGAATTTCCCCAAAGATGTGATTGATGAAATGTGATTGATCAACACACACATATTAATAAAAAATTTTGATGAGTTTGGAACGAAAAATATACTTTCTCTGGTGCAAACACAAGGACAGTCTTAAAAAATCATTTAGTTAGGACACTGCAAACAATGTTCCTTTACAGAAGACATTGCATAGCATGTATAGATCCCTCTGTTCTCCTTTTGCCGTCGGTGGAATGATCTGGCCTCGTAAACCAGCTTTTCATTCTTAGCAACTAAAATCCCTTCCAGGGGCCAGCAAGTGATACATGAGTCTAACATGGTAGCTGCTTATTAGAGCTCAGGCATACTAGCACCATAACAGTGTTAGGTTGTTTTTCATCAGAATTTGGGATAAGATCATTCTAGCATGACTCGTTCCTTAACAAGTGGTAAAGAAATCTTTTATAATTGATGATCCAAAATATAAACAAGGGGTTTTTAGATTGGATCAGTGTGTTACTATGAGTACAGAACAGAGAATGCTGACTGAAACCTTTAGGCTTGTATTTCTGAAAAAGAAATAAGTTGGTACTTCCATTACAGTTTCCAGTAAGTTTGGCATTTCTGATGCATTGGTTTTGAAAGAAAAGAGATATAATTCATTGCCATCAAGACTCTCAAAACTAGGAAGTTTAAGTGTTTTGATGAACATCTGGTTTTAGTGCATTTCCTTTCTATAACTTAAAAAAAAGTCATCTGCCATTTCAGAAGAAATAAAATTATGCTCATCTTAGATGAAAGTTACAGGTGAAAGTTCCACTTGTGCATGATATGAAAATTGAAGTAATGAAGAATAAAATAAATAATGTGTTGGAATATTCAGATTTTAATAAATTTTCTTTTCCATTCCAAGAGCAATACATTTTATATTTGTATCCAGTAATCAGCCGTGGGGTTTTGAGTTGGCAAAGAAATTTATCTTTTTTACTGTTGCCATGTGCTTTCTTGTTTTCTCTCATCCAACAGTTTTATTTCTCCCCTCTTGCTCCTGTCTTTTATTTTCTTCTGCATACTCACACTTTCTGATCCCCTGCCTTGTATTTCATCTTCTCAGCTCTTATCCCAGCAGATTTCTTTTCAAAATGCATGCATAGCTCTGAGAAAATGACTTGGGAAGGGGGATCCCTGGGGAGAAGGCCTTCAGAAAATGAAATAGCTCAGCTTAAACATAACAATGAGTTGATCACAGGATTGGGATGAATGCAGTTAAGTGCACTGAGTTTGTATTGTTTGTTTCTTGGACAGCACTAAATAATCATACTTCAAACATTCCTAGAAGTAAAAAAAAAAAAAAAAAAAAATTAAATTTAAACCATATCAGAAAGATAATTGAACTTTAGGTTAATAAGTTTTTTATTCCGCTCAGTAATGCAGACCTGCTTACTGGATGTTTGGGCTAAATTTCAACCAACTTTTCAACCCCTAAAAATCTAGTCCTAAGGTATTAAAGCAGCATACATTAACAGGTTAGCATACATTAACAGGATGACAGCTGGGTTGGCTGACGACAGCTGAAGGAAATCAAGTTTTGCTAGGTGGGAAGATTGTTCCTGAAGGGCTCACACCAGTGAGATGGCAAAATAAAATAGCGACTGTGCCTTTAGCTGTTGGCATTGCAATGTGTGTGACTATGAAATCTGCATACACAAGCTCATGGTACTTTTTCAATGCACTTTTTTTCTCACTCTGCATATGAAAAACAAATGGTATTTTGCTTTCCTGGAACCACATCAGATAATTTCCAAGTATTGTGTTTGTCCATTTAATCACTTTTTGATGTAAGATACAGTCTAAATGAAATAATGGCATGATTTTATGCAAATTGTACCAACTCATCTGCACTGATTCTTAGAAATGGTTAAGATTTTAAAAATGCATTTTGTATTCACCAGTCACATGTAATATAATTTCAAAGCATAATTTGTTTTCCAGAATCTAATGTATAAAAATGAGTTTTTACTGTTTTATGCTAGTGTAGAGAACTGAATTCTAAACCACTATAGAGCCACCAATAGCCAGATTCTGTAGTAAAACTTCAGAGGCTTGGATAATGCAGGTTTTTTAGCCTTTAGCCAACACTTTATGGCACAGGCTATAAATTAGGAAGGAATTTGACTTTTAGTGTCTTCATATTACAGTCTATCAGTGCAGTGTGGAAACAAGAGCTATTTCTATTAGCATAGTAATGAAATATTTTTTCCAAAGATAGTGAATGAAATCAACAAACTAATTAGATTTTATGCATAATACTTGATGGTCAACATTAGACAAAAGAGAGAGCAAAATATTTCATTTAATGCATCCAATATTCTTGTTTATATTGGACACGGAAAAAGAACAAGAAGATAACATAAACCACTGCGAGAGTAGTGGTTTTCAGAATGAAATTATATGCATCTCGCCTTTCCACTTCCACTATAGAGAACAGAAAAGGAAAAAAGTTTTCAGAATAGTATGATATTATTCACTTAATTCAGAGGTCATGTACACGATTATAGAGATAGAACATTCACGTACATTAGTCATGTCATATATACATTCAGGGAAGAAGTGCAGTATTTTGTATCTAATCTTAGAAACATTGATGCTAGCTTGTTCATAGCCTTCTTCAAAAGTTAATGAAAAAACCTGGAATCTAGAGACTTTTGTTTCCAATGCTCTAACAGTGTATTTTGTGTCCTCTGGCATATTTGCTGGAACTCAGTTGCCCTGAGACACTGAGGCCGGTGAGGCCAACGGCACTGGTTTAACAGAATTTAATTTCTAGCCATTTTTGTTCAGATTGCCAGACCTAGTCCAATAGTAAGAACAAGTAGCTAGATAACATTAATATTCTTTCATCTTTATATAAACCAGTATAAAAGAAGTATTAAACCTTTTCCTAAGACCTACTACACAGTTATTCTGTATTCATGGAAGTCAAGTTGATTAATTCTGTCCTGTAACATTTCAAATGCATCTCTGGAATTACTGAAGAGCATATCTTATTCCTTTCTATAAAATATGCATGAGTATTTCTAGTATAATTTCTTATTTTCTACTTTTATATTCCTTTTCTTACCTGTATCCTTCTTTTCCTCTATGTATCTACTACCTTTAATAGCTCCTTCTCTGTTTCTCATGTGCTTATCTTAACTCAATTACAGATGTAGATTTTCCTTCCTGCTTGCAAAATTATGGCATAATTCATTATTCAATTAAAGGCCTTTCAGATAAATCCTATATTTTCAGGTGATTCCACAGATCTCATAATAAAATTCATAAAAATAATGTATAAGAGTTCACTTTATTCTATGAAGAATCAAATTTATTTTTTTATTCATATAAAGTAACAAGAAGAGGTTGAAAAAGAAACATTCTTTTAACAGCAGCGTCTCGGATTCTGAAGCAGTAGAAAGGAAAGGTAATTGAAATTTACTCGCTCATATAGTGACTAATTGACTATTTTCATCATATCTCTTTTGCACAGTATTTTAAGTGGAAATAGCTTTTGACTAATTGCAAGTAACTCAGCAAATATATTAATAGCAATTTATGTGAATTGTGTATAATATAATTTATGTCAAGACTGCTGAAATTTTATCAGATCATCACTCTCTGAAAGTACAGAATCAGATACTGACCTCCCCAAATTAAAAACTAAATACAGCTTGTCTGGCATTTTTCTTTCTCATTATAAAATAAGCAGCTGCATTAACTGCTTACCAAAGATTCATAATATATTGCTCTTCTGCTTTATTCAGCTCTTGAGTAGAAATGATTCCAAAACATAGCCTTAGATATAAACAGTCTCACACTGTTTGTAATTCTGTTGTGTAAACAGACTTTCACCTACATAAACAGATAGAAATTGACACCAAACACTCTCATCTTGTAGTGGATTGAACACTGTGAATTTCAATCTAAGTGCCATATCTTCGGTGTGCTCCTTGATGTAGGTGAATTGACTGAATTATGTAAGTATTTTTCTGTATGTGTGTCCACTTCATATGATTGTCAAAGACTTCCACAGCAGAGTCAATATCTACACAAAGTATCATAGCTACAGAAAAAAATGCTTTATGTACATAATGTTCTATTTAATCTAATATCTAAAATATGACAGAAAATTTTGAAGGCTTCTTAATATAAAACAAAAAGCAATCCAAATATTTATCTGGAAAAAAAATCATCATGACTTTTAACTTTTTTCTTATAAAACTAATACTGTCCCCACCCCTTTGAACACTATGTTTTAATGGTCATATATTAAGTTTGGCATTTCATCATTTTTACCCTATGAGGAATAGGGAAGAATCATCCTTATTCATTTTATCCATGACTTTTTGTGATTCCACAGATCTCTATCATATGCATTATTTTATTTATTATTTATTTATAATTTTATATTTCCAAAACTGAAGAGAACCAAAATTTCTGTCCCTTCTTGCTCAGAAGCCACTCCACAGTTCTGATAATCTTCATTGCCCCACACAGACTGTAACTGGTGATTTTTCCCACACCTCAGGTGAACAGTACCACCTTTGTAGCCTGTGGGAAAGCCAGCACATTGCTTTGCAGCTTGTATAAGGCTGTGGCCTTGGTAAGAGAATTCCCTGTAACTATGGATTTCTTATTGGATAGGTCTGTATTTGCTGTCATATATTTTTGACAACAGAATGTGAAAGATCATGATTTTGGAGACAGAAAGGAAAGAATAGTAGAGGAACTCTTTCAGCATTGGAATTGGTTCCACCTTTTTTATTTTTCCCTCTCTCTTTTTTACCTGCAAGTCAAACTGCCCTATGGCTTGTTACGACAGCTTGTACAGTATATTGATTTTTTTCCATGTTATTCTGTCTGGTCTTCAGAGACCAATAATATGTAAATAAGTAAAAAACTTTGTTTTCTTTACAGTGTTGTTTTCTTGGTTTTCTGTTTGTTTCTTTGTTTTTTGTGTTTTTGGTAGATTTTTTATGCAATTATTGCAAATGCTTAGAAAAATAGAGTTTGCAATGATATTTGTCATCAATTCTCCCAGAGGTATCATGTGAGATGTACCTTTTTAATTCAGGTCAGTGCAGATTTAGGTTGGATTGATGGGAAGAAATTGCTAATTAAAGTATACAGGTTCCATCAGGGACAAGTGTATTCTGAGGATACAAAATGCAATTTTCAAAGAGAGATGACTGCAATCTCAAAAACCTTTCATTGACTTTTCTCCTGCAATCTTTCATCATTTCCACTTCCCCCATCCCAGAGCAGTAGCTGAACTAATAAAAGAAACCCTTAAATTCTGGAGTGAAAAATTGTTTATCTCACTTTGAAATGCAGTCACATTACAAAACCAAACCAAACTAACACCCACGAGGTATAGCGAGACTATGATTCTTAAACACAAAAAATGCGTTACAACTCCCAGTAAAGTTCCAAACGTGATTTTTCAGTTCTTTTTGCTCAAAAGTGAGCCCTTCTATAACATCTGTATTGACTAGAGTAGCGTATACTTTGTAGGAGTGAAATTACATACCATATGAGTCAGGATTATCTCACCGTGGATCAAAGCCATGATTCAATACGGCAGACAGCACTGAAATATCTCTCTTAAAACATGTGCTGCCTGTGTCTTTAAACCAATTTCTGTCAACTTCACCACTTAAAAAAAAAACAAACAACTAGCATTCAGTTTGGATGAATAAACAGATTTTTCTGAATGGAATTCAATGCTCTTTCTGTAATATGAAAGCCTGAAGCAGATGAAGTTAAATAATCAGTTGATTGTAGCTGAAATTGGAACTATAGATAAAAACATGTCATGGACACATATTTCATTTATATTTGGTGGGGCTATGGGTGTTTCTGGATATTTTCAATCAAATCACAGTCTCTTGCAAGATCTGGATTGAATATTGGGCATTGAAAAATCAATGATTTTGTAATAGCTTTATAAAATTTATTACTTTATTGAACTCAAATGGCTTGAATTGGTGTTATCACCTGCCCTTATTTGCATTATTAACCTTTTTTAAGCTCCAATATTTTATCTGTCTTAAACTTTCAACAAAGTATGTGGATTTTTTCACAGCTGAAGTGCAAGCTTTCATCTGATTGATAGATTGAATGAAGCAGTATTTTCATAAAAGATTGGACTTTTCTTGTTGAAAATTGCCCTTGAAAAATTGTTACATAAAATCGTTCAAAAAGTTAAACCCTTTCATCTGAATTATTATGGCATCAATTAAAGGGACCATTTCAGTCCTTCACTATTGTAACAAATGTTTATTGTCCTCTTTGCAAGATAATTCTATGAAAATGAAACAAGTTTCCTTGAACAAAAAATTCAACTTGTTGAAGACAAGATACTGGTGCTTTTTGACTTCCTACTTATTGTCTTTGAATATATCTAGTATCTTGGAGTAAAAATGTTTTGGATTTTATGATTTAGAGGCCTTTATAAAAAGTACTACCTCTAAAATTTCTACCTAATAATGTGTATATTAAATTATAATATATCTTACTCTATTAAGTTTGCTTTAGGCCTATCTTAACCTTTTAATTTTTGGCTCTCACACCTCTGGATTACACTAGAATTTTCATGAACTTTATACCAAGTTCTGCATCACTATCCACTTACCACAGAAATTAATTACTATTGCTACTGTTGATTAAGTTCTTTGTGCAGTTGACCACAACTTCTGGAAAGTAGCTTAATTTTTTTCAAGATCATGTCTACAATTGTGAAAGCTTATATTTCTATGATATCTTTTGATAGAGCCTATATTCTGAATTTGTGATTTTTCCAGTCACTTTGAAATATAGGGGTCACATTCTGCCATCAAACCAAGCCATTGAATTAAGTGGCTGTCATTCTCTGTGCTTAACAATCTGTCTTCAGCCCATTTAGGTTAGTGGTGTCACAGAGAAGTTCTTGTCTGGGAAGAGAGAACACGTGTTACTTTTTGCATTAGGACTCTTCTATTTGTTCTTTCTTATAAGAATATTGAAAATACATTTGCCTCCAACATTTTCTGTGTTATTTTGAAGAAAAGGAGCAGCTCGTGATGACAGTAGCAAGCTCTGTATCATTCAAATTTGTTTCCAGACCTCTTTTACAAGAACAAGACAGGATACTCTTAAGGCATTTCCAGACAACCTGACATAGCTGTGAGCACACAACCACCAAAAGAGAAGGGCAGTCTGATAGGCAAATTTTAGCTAGGAAGGTTAGTGCTCCTCTTGCCTGTGCTTAAAACACTCACTACCTTGAAATTCACAAAGTTTTTCATTCTCCTCCCACAGGCAGTGTAAGTGGCTGTGAGCACTTTTGGCAAAGTGTGCGAGCTTTTTGCTCTGGTGATTTGGTTCAAGGACCTGAAATTCAAGGTAGTGACGGCCCATGGTCAGTAAGGTCTTCCTGGAAGAAGACTCAAAATAAAAAGAAAATACAAGGTTTCCAAGGCTGTACAGGCTGAAACAGTCAGAAGGTGGTACAGTGGTGTCAGGAGAGCTGTTTTCTAGTCATCATGCATTGGGCTTCTGTGGACGACATTATGACGTGTGTTACCTTATGAGAAAACAAAAGTTAAACTTGAATCATCCCCTTACATTGTTGGGTGCTGTGTTGTTCTTAATACTTTGTTTCTTCAAAAATATTATCAAAATAGTTGTCTGGCACCAGATAGGTTTTATGATCAAAGATTTCACTCAGCATTTGCCTCCTGGCTGTCCACCATTTTCCACGATGTTTCTGTGAATTTATGTATAGTTTAAACAAGTATCAATGTTCTGCCTTGCAGCTAGAGTTCTATATTCTGTATATTAATGGCAAGCAGAAAAGCTGCGGGATGGGGGACTCAGTTTCAAATATTTCTGTGAAGGCAAACAAACTAAATCTGCAGCGTATAATTTAGTCCTTGTACTCACACTCTCCAGAATCTAAAACACTGTTCTCATAAATTAATCCACCATGGATTTTCTTATGTGGTCTCTAGGCTAATACCTGCTAGGGGAAAATAGACTGTGTCAGCCACACAAATATCCACGGTCACCCACAGAGATTGATACAGACTGACAGAGATAAAGACACACAAAGCACTCACATGCACAAAGCCAGAACTGATGGTCCCAACCCGGCCCCTCATCTGGCTAAGCAAGGTTATAAACACACACATGTACAACATGGATCATTCCAGCAGCCAGGCTCAGACACTTGATCTGTTCAACAGTGGCCCGAGATCCCAGACTCTCCATTTGCTGCCAAATGGAGGCACACCCACATACTCAATCTCCAAACTGGTTGGGACTCACCTAATCAGTAGTCAATTCCACCATGGTCTCACCCTTAGAGACACATAGACTCATCCTCTTTGGCTCCTTAGCCACTTTATCCACCACTTCCCAGGAAGTCTGGCTGGATCTTCACTAGCGCTCACATTGGGATTCTCATATGATCCAATTGCTGCCAGCCAAACCTCTGAGCCTTGGTCCCAGTCCTGTGGCTGGCACTGAGTTTCACTGGGGTCTCACTAGTCACCACCACCCAGGCACATGAATCCCTGACCCGTGGTCTGACTGCACTTGTTGGCACCCACACCCCTGTACAGACAGACAGTGGAGAGTAACTCTTTCCTCGCCCAGGAAAGAGTTAGAGAAGAATTTACTATGAAGATAATTCCATGCCAGACAGTTGTACCAATCAGACAATTATTTACACAATGTTCACTTTTATTTCCTTAATACTCTTTCCTCTCAAATGACCTAAATCCATCCCCTTCCCTGCTGTTCGTCACTCCCTTAAATATTTCATAAGAAGCCTTGTGAAATCCCCAAACATTCTTCCCCTGGTTTCTGGCTGGTCAACTGCCCACACATATTGGTGCCTGGAGTTGCTTCTGCCCAGCTTCAGGACTTTGTGCTGCTCTTTGTGGAAGTGCAGACAGTTCCTGTCAGCCATTCTTTAATCTGCTCCCAGTTTTCTGCTTAAGATATAAATTCCAAAGAGTTACTCTTTTAATGAGAGTAACTGTTTTATAGCCCACTATGCATTATTCTTGTGAAGAGAGATCAAGAGTACATCAGCCTGAAATGTCTTGGCACAGGGCAGAAGCTGAGAATGTGAATAGCAACAAAAAGGTGCAAGGCCAGTAAGAACAAGAGATAGCAATTTTTGAGTCAAGACTGTTCAGTCACATCCATAAGATCTGTGGAATCTGATACAGAGATCAAGCTAAATTCTCCCTCCCTGTCCTCCCGTACTGCCTGACTTGTCTAGGAATTCCAGAGAGAGTATACAAGCATGAGTTTATGGGGAGAGGTACATAGTAACACCATTGTAGTACCAGACGCTTAGGCAAAGTGGCATATATGGATTTTAGGTCATTAGCAAACAAAAGGACATGAATAGAGAGAGATTTTCAGGATTATAGGTACAGAATCACAAAATGGTTGAAGCTTGAAGGAACCATTGTGGCTCATCTGGTCCAACTTCCCTGCCCAAGCCAGGTGGTCCAAGAGCACACTGGACAGAATTGCATCCAGACTGCTCTTGAATGCCTGCAGTGAGGGAGGCTCCACACCTTCTCTTGTCAATCTGTTCCAGTACTCAGTCACCTGCACTGTAAAGCTCTTCCTCAGATTCAGGTGGAAGATCCTGTGCATCAGTATTCGCCTGTTGCCTCTCGTAAATAAGAACACAAACAAAAAACAATAAAATAAGGCAGAATAATAAAAATATAGGAATACAAAAATTAAACAAAAAACCCCGAACAAAACAACAAAACCAAACCAACAACAAAAAGGGAAAACACCTTAAAGAGAACATGCAAAGAGATTAAAAAGAAATAGTGCCACCTAAATGCTTTGTGTAACTATTAATCATCAAAATCCATGACAGTTAAGTATGATTTCCAGAAGAGTACTTTGGATGACTAAAAAAAGTTTTAAAATGGAATTTATGCACCATGATCCTTAAGGGCTTTACTGCAGGAGAACTGACCAGAAATGTAAGTTTATTCAGTGCCAACTGTGAGTCCTTAAAGTTGTCTTTGGGACACTAATTTTCCTAAGTAACTGTACATGCAACACATGTACTCCACTTAATTTCTTTAATTTGTTTTCTTCAGCTGAGAGATATATTTCCATTTCTATAATCTTTCAGGTATTTTAAGTACTTTTCTGAGTTCTAGTTCACTTTTTTTTTTGTAAATCCAACTGATCGAATACCCTTATAAATCTGTCTCTAGCTGTATAAATAATTTCTGATACTATAATTCTGTCTAGATCACCAAAATACCTCAAAAAAATTTTATCAGAGGTCTTCAGAATAGCCTAAACAAATCAGTGTCTGATAGAATCCTAGATGATTTTTACATGGTAAGACTTAGGTTTGTATTCCACTTGAATACTTTGGCTCCTTATTTGACCCTATTAACACCACATGGATTACAAATTGTGATGCTATTCTAGAAGTGCATTTTATTGATGAAAAAAGTTGCTACAGCAACATAGAATATAAACATGTTTTGGTTTATTTTTCTTTAAATGTGAGAATCCTCTCCAAGAGCCACAAATAAGCATTGATGTGATACTGTATCACTAGAGTTGCAGAGCAAGTTATTCTATCTGGAAGCCAATTGCTCCGAGTGTTTATTTTCAGATCTTTACAAAGGAACAAGAAGGAAAAAAAAGTAAGACTTTGATATAGCAATATGAAGGGAAAATAGCTCTTTTTTAATACAAACATTCTGGATAATACCGAAAATGTATGAGTGTCATGCTAGAGGTTCAAATTCTTGACCAGTAAGACATTGAATTTCTGGCTGTGAGGTTTCAGCAAAAGAGCTCTAAGGACTTGATTTGAAACCTGGCTTTTGTCTGCACCTTTAATCTGCATATACTGCAAGAGTTTCTTTCAGATTTGTATCAGCCATCCTGGTACTGATGTCAGCACCCATTATTATAGAGAACCCTTTATACTGAAGGTTCCCAGAGCTTCAAACAGCTTGCTATGACATGACTGTTCTATTGACATGTAGTATCCCTTGGGTCTGATATAATCTGATAACTTTCACAGGTCATGTGCTTTTGGTGGAAACAATGAATTTAGTTATCTCTGCTTCTTCATTAAAATTGTTACTATCTATATTCAGAGTGCTAGATTTAGCCAACTCTTTTGTGATTAAATATAGCTGTATAAAGAGCAGAAATAAATGATCAGCATAATTTATACAGGTAGAAACATACTGCTAGAAAATGTTGAATGCAGATAGATTAAAAAACAGTGTAAACATGTAAACATTTTTCTCTGAATATGGCGTCCAGTTGTGTGGGTCTGGCCTTTTTCCTGTTGATGTCAGGGCATGTCACTTCATGAGCAGACATAGATCAGACCTTACATTCCACCTGATCTACAATTCTTTCTGCCTTGGTGGGAAGCACCAGACTTTCTGAGGAGACACTAAAGCAGGCTACCCACAGGTTTTTTCTATTTCCAGACATCGAGTACTTGGTTTTTACTCTCAAACAGAAGAAAGCATCTTCTGCTTGGTCATCCCAATATCTGGATTTTCTGCAGCTTTGATAAGCCTTGAGGGCTCTGGACAGCTGACTGATCTGTCCTAATAGATGCCAAGCTGCATCTTGGGTCTGGGCTAGAAACGAGACATTCATGCGTGAAGGCAGTTTAAAGCACAATCACTACTAGAACACGTGACTGTAAGCTGAGTTTGGCAAAATCAACAATAAAATTAAAGGAGCATAAATTTGCCACTGTGAGAAATTATAATTGGAATAGCTAGAAGCATTATAGGTAAGTTCAAAATTATGAGTCTCTGTAACACTGTTCCTTATAAGTCATATCTCAAGTAATTCAGAAGTGAAGTAGAAAATATTTGCGCCATCCTCTGTGGACAAGATAAAAAGTCAAGAAAAATTCTGGAGAGTTCCTTAAAACTGCTAACTCCTAAAGATCAAAGGGAAATAAATGTAAGGTTCTATATTTTTGCTTTATTTGACCTGATGCTAAAAGTAGTGTATTTGCAGAAATATATATGATGAGATGCCTGACTGGCTTTTGAAAAAACTTTGTGTGCATTCTGCGAACATATTCTGGAACAAAGACTTGAAACAAAAAGATCATTGTTATTGATATTTTTTTATTATTATTGTAGGATTATCTTGTCAAGTAGTTATTTCAATAGTATCCAGCAGAAGAAAAAAGTCTATTTTGATATAACATAATGTTCTAGATCCAGTGTGGTTAAAGCTAACCAAGATGAAGACAAAGAATCTTGTATCAGTTGAAACTTTCTTGATTTTATATTCAAATTTTCTGAAAGGACTCAGGTACAGTATCATTTCCTGTGTTCATAATAATAGACCATGACAAATTTCATGTGTACGGGATGATCTAACCTAATTGTTTACTTCTGTTCTCGAACCAACAGTTAAAGACACTTCAGGAACAATTTTAATGTCCTTAGCATGTTGTGCATTGCACTGACAGCAAAGTAATGAGTCAGTGTTGAACAATGAAATACTCAGATGTTTAAAGCTGCAAAATGCCTATAAATAAATAAATACATAATGTATAAATAAAGTAAATAAGAATAACTGAGTTGCAGGGCCAAGCAAAAGACTTAAACTACAACTGGTCTAGAATCCAAATCATGGCAATTTTTTATTCCTATATTATATCCATACAGAATTTAGTATGCATGCTAATATATATATATATATATATACACACACATATACAGAGTTTATATATACCAAAAGCTCTCTCTCATCATCTTCCATTATAGGTGTTGATATTTCAGTGCCTGTCTAAACTAACACAAAGATATTGTTTTCATTATTAATTGATAAAGAAGTTTCAAAAAATGAACTTAAAAAACCTTTCTGTAGAGCAAGGCATAATTTTATTATATCAAGTTTCTGCAGGTAAATATGCAGGTTACAAACTTGTAGTCTTTTTTTTATTCTAACATACCAGTATAGAATGTGCAGTGTAATAATCATTTTGGTTGTGCTTTGAGAGTTCAGCATGACCTTATGGGTCACTGAATTCATTTCACTAACTCATCACAAACTACAATGACAGCAAAGTCACCTACTGCGCCACCTTCATCTAAAGTAAATAGCATGGAGAATTTAAACAAGTGTTTCAGCTCCCTTCAATGCTTCAGAAAATCAAGCTGTTATTGGACCTTTTGTGAGTTTTCAGAGTATCTTTACAGTTCAACATTCATATAAATTTAGACCATTATTGTAAATTATGACTACTTTATATGTAGCTAAGAAGACAATATATTTACCTGGTTACCTAAAACTAGATGGTTCATAAGACAACATTTCTTCATGTCTCACCAATTTAGGGATTCCAGCAAACTGCTCATTGAGAAATAAATGTGAATACAGACAAAGTGAATAGCAGAAAAAGAAAGTTGTCTCTTTTTCTTCAGCAAGGCTCCTCTTTTTTTTCCTACATTCTTTTAAAAAAAGTCTTCAGATTTTATTTTCTTTTGAACTCCATGAAAGCTTACATTTACAGGAAATAAAAATAAGAGCAATGCAACTGACTATAATGAGTCACAGCATGTCAACACATGCAGCTACATCTTTGCAAATCATTCTTGCTATTACTCTCTAATCCTTTATGTCTAAAGGCAGAGGTTCAGTTTTAGGGGTAGATCATGTAGCTCTTCTCAGTAAACAAAAACCAATATCAGTTTCAAACCAATAGCTGGCCCAGTGTGTCTTTGTCTTTACCTTTGCTTCGTGAATATTGAATGAAGACACTAAACATTTTCAGAATGTACTGCTGATTTAGGACACTTCATCTTTTGGATGTCCTAGATACGATTTTCCAAAGGATTGTAGCTCTAGGCTTCTAGCGATCTACCTTAAATTCCTTATATTCAGAATTTCAAAGGATTTACCCCAAAACTGAGATTTTCAATTCTTTCTTTTCCAATGTGTTCATTTGCACTTTACAGACACAGACTGCTGGAAGGGATGCTGTCTTATCAGACAGGAACAACGTTTTTCCTCTTATTCATCAATGCTGCATTTTCTTTAGGTAGGAAAAGATAACAGCAATGAGCACTAATTTTTTGTGTGCCTCTGGGGCTTCATTGGACTGCTGAAAACAAGAGATAAGATCACTGGCTTCACTGAGCAACTACATTTACTTTAGATATATGTGTAAGAGACTCAGGAGAGAGAAAACTATTTACATTCAGGCATCTTAATGTGTTTCCATCTTTTTTCACCTTATTTCTCCTTGCGTCTGTAATGATTTCTTTTCCTCCTGTTAAAACCTGCAGGATATATAACAGCTTCAGTGTCATGACTAATCCATGTTTATACAGTAATGAAGGGACTATAGCAATGTCTTTGAGGTGAGTGGACTTTTTGTCTGTACATTTAAACACCACATCAGAGGGGAATTTACCTCATGTACTTTGCCTGGCAACAGTCTCTAATTAATGCCCCCTTCACCTCTCATCCCCAATCTAAAAGTCTCTCAAATATACATCTCCTCCATGCATGAATGCTTTTACAGGGGTTTTGGTTTTGCTCCACTCTATTGAGAAGTTAGCTATCACAAAATCATTTAATAGCCCTTTTATATGCCATTCTTTCCACCTGCAAATTTATGGTTCTTTCTTATACATGTCTGCATTCTTGTAACTATCCTTTGGAGACAGCTTCTTGCCTTGAATGAAGAGATTTTGTTTTGCTCTTTTCTCTCTCTCTCTGTCTCAGTATGTGTGTGGGAAGTAAGCCCCTCACTTGAGAGGATCCGTGTGCCTTTATCAAGAGCATCTGACATAAACTGAAAATATAACTTACCAGTTGTATTTTTTCTTGACACACTTAGTAACCATCTTAGTCAGCAGTAGTTTGTAAGTACTTAGTGTTCAGAATGTATCCTTTTCTATGCTAGAATAAGTTTAGAACACCTAATTTATAATTCTATTGTATCACAACATCCCCCTGGCTTTGTGCCCAGTTACATGAGAATGTTTAACCCCTTTAATCCAATTACATTATTTCTAAAATTTGGCAGACTTGCTTGATTTTCACTTCTATACATATACCATGCTATAGGAATGTTTATGTTTTCTCTCACTCTCCAAGCCTTTCTCCTTTTACCAAATCCTGTAGCCACAAAACACATGCTGGTTGTCTACATTAATTTAGGTTTTGAGGGAAGTGATTATTCTACTTTCTTCTGACAGTGTTGGGCTACTGGAAGACTGGTTCTTAATTTATTTTTCCACATTAAAAGAAGTTGCTTGCAGGAGAAAGTTTTAAATAATTATTTGTATCAGAGTCTACACTGAATTCATGTAATGAAAACACAAATAAAAAAGTAATATCCCTTTTGAGAATAACAAGTAGCAAAAGAATAATTCTGTAGCATTTGATGTTTTAATGATTAGATATGTCATGGAATAGTGAATAATGCTGGGATTCACCAGCTGCTTAATGTTTGTCTTGAAACCACTTATCCTTACTGTGATTAAAAAATATGTATTTATTTATTTATTGCTGGAGACTGCTAGAAAGCAAAATTCATCTAAGGAACGCTTAACCAGTTTCTGTAGTAAAACAATTTATGTTATCTCTAACTATAGGGAGGTCTTGTGGAATAAGAAAAATATTAGTATTCTACTGTGATTTGACTTAATGCATTCTTATAGAAAAATTATTTTGAAAATCTGTGAACAAGAGGCATTTACAGTTGTAAGGGCATTCTATATTTTTCCTCAATAATGTAAATGTTCAGATCTCAGTTCCTGTCCATAGGCCAAAATCTACTTCTGCATAAAGGGATCTTTATATATATTTTCCAAACCATGAGGATATTAGCTCTTCAGCATATTTTATCAACTCAGTTTTTACATTTCCTGTGTTTTAAAATTTTCTTCTATTTGTGTTGGAACAAAATGAAACTGAGAGAATGCAACAACAGCATCACTTTCTCTTGAACACCAAGAACAGGAACTAACAGATCCAGCTTTCACTTGATGAGAAAGCCGAACTCTGACAGACTAGGTTCTTAATTACCTAAACCAGGGCAAGTGGACAGGTGCAGAAATGCCAGTCCAGTTTCAAAGATACTGGGCAGTCAAAAAGTGGGACAAGGATGTAGCCTAAGCACCATTAAAGGTTCGGTGGCAGGTTGGGTAAAAACTTTGAGATTACAATTCTCAGTATTTGTCCCCAGTCCTTTACTGGACCTTGACATTAGTAATTTTTTTTAATTGCTTCTAGTGATAAAAATAATATTGTGTGAATTGGTCACATGTTCTGCACTTATTTCGATTCTGCTCTCTTTAGGAGTACTTGAACATTTCACACTCGGAAAGATGGGTGTGGGTAATATTCTTCTACTGAATATTGCTGATCTTATGATCCTATCATATTGTCCCATCATATCGTATGATCCTACCATCCTATCATTTTGTTCCTACAGAAAGTTTGAAATTGGGTTTGTTTCTATTTTTTTTCCAAATCAGTATAATTTTTTGAGATACATAAGAAATTATTAAACCTCTAAAATGTGCCCTAGACAGCTCTCATACCTGCTGTCTTTTCAGATATCTTGTACACTGCATGCATTTACAAGTTAAAGAACAGGTTATAGAATAAGTTTTTACCTTCTTGCATGTCATCATACTAGACATTGATGATTTCAGTAAATTGGATTAAATATTTAAGGCAGTAGGCATCCCAACCCATCTAGCAAAGACACTATGGCAAATCAGCAGCTCTTTTACCTCTACTGACTTTTACTATGTGTTTCTTTCATTTCACTGATTTTATTCTGAAGATATAAAACATTTGCATATTGTTAACCATCAAAATAGGATGCAGTGACAAGAATGTATTTTTCCTATAAAATTTAGCACAGCCCTGTTGTGGTTTCTCTTAATATGATAGACATTTTACTTTTAAAAATATTTATTTTCACACAAATTGCAAATTATTCCCCTTCATAAATAAAAAATAGAAAGCTAATGTAAAGCTTAGTGCAGTTATGTGAGGGTTTTCTTTTTTTTTATTAGCCCCTGCCTCTTTATAAGGTTTTTTTTTCTTTCTGTTTCATTTTTCTGGTTTGCTGATCTTTTTATCTTTGTAGTTTTATTTCCTGCAACTTGATCCAATTTAACAGTGTCTTTGGTCATATTCTGTGTGGTAAATAAGTTAGTTACATTACATGCCTGCAGAGTTTGGACTGTCAGTACTTCAGATTTAAGGCCAGATATGGAAGTGTACAGTGCTTTCTTTTACATCTACAATTAAACAAAGGGTTACAGCCCTCCTCTATCTCTACAATAGACCATGAAAAACATATCTGTCTTAATTCAAGCAGCTGTAAAACATTCTGTCATTTACTCCTACAAAGGTTTTAGGACCTGTACTTTGTTTGCCATATTATTTTTAGGTTTTATTTTATAATATTCTTTCTGAAGGTCCTAACTATTTCATTTCTATTGATAAAATTGGGAAATACTATATTTTATTAAAATTAAGTACTGATCTCTTCATTCTCATGATCAGAGACAGGACTCAAGGAAATGGAACTGTTGGGGGAGGTTTAGGTTCTATATCAGGAAAAAGTTCTTCACCCCTCAGAGGGTGGTTGGGCAGTGGAACAGGCTCCCCAGGGCAGTGGTAACAGCACCAAGCTTGACAGAGCTCAAGAAACATTTGAACAATACTCTCAGGCTCATGGTGTGATTCTTCGGTCATCCTGTGCAGGGCCAGCAGTTGGACTTGATAATCCTTGTAGACCCCTTCAAATTCAGCATATTTTGTGATTCTGTCTGATTCTGTGACTGCAATCACACTTTAAAAAATCTCTCAGAACTGAAACACTAGTGGATTCTGCATGTTCTGGAAAATTTTACTATCACCAAAATATAATTTAAATTTAAAGATTAGGAAAAAAATAACAGAGGTCATACAAAAAATATATTTTTCAGTCCTCATAGATTTTTTCTCTTCTAATTATGATGCAGTTGAGGTGGAGAAGATAAGGAATACTGCAGATGACAAATAGAAGAATTCTTTGCTACTCTTTGTTACAGGATGACATTATAAAATGTTTAAAATCTTTATACTGTCCTTCACAATGTCAGCTTTGACTGTGAAATCTATATTGCTCCTTCTTTTTCTGGCTGACTATTCTGCCTGCAAACCAAAGCCTTCCAAAGCTGACTGAGTTAATTCTGTCCTGGTCCAAGCCAGAAAAAAGGGCTACAGAATTTGTTATGCATGTCATTATGTAGGCTTTATTGTTTTCCAGAGCAGGTGAGCCAATGAAGATATTATACATGTGAGCCATATACTGTTCCTGCAGAAACATGTGCTTGACCCCGGTGGTACCTTAGGATTCTAACACATCAGTAACATTGGGTTAAATATTAAATTTAAAAAGTGTCCAAAGAGTTTAAAAAGAATTTCACTCTTCCCATCTTATGTTTTGCTTTCTTTTCTAGGGTTTTTTTGGGGTGGGTTTTACTTGCTTGAGATTTTCCATTCCTATTTGGTCTTCTTCTCATAGCAGTAATAACAATGTTTGGAAAAGTGTGGTCCAGAGTACTTTGGCATGGATTGCTCACAGATGTTTTTTCTGGTCATTTTTATCCTCTCAGGAAACAAGTCACAAGTAAAACAAAAAAGTTGCAACACTATATGTGGTGACAGTCCTACCAGTATATTGAAAGCAAGAGGCACTTCAACTTACGTCTATGGTAAACCTGTATGTACTGTTTTATTTTTCAAATAATAATAAAAATGTTAGTTAACTACTTTAAAAATGGCATTTTGCTCACATTACGTTTGCTACAGGAAATACATCCCAGATGTATTAAGGAAAACTGCTGTTTTCCAAGAAAATTTCTTTTAAAGCATCCCATTTTTTGTGTCACACAAGACCTGGGAAATTCAGCAAGTTTTGTGAGAGAAAGAGGCTATTCCAGATTATAATCCTGAAATTAACATGCTGGTATCTCCAGTTTCATTTAGAAAAAAAAAAAAAAAAAAGAAAGCTGACAAAACAAATAAATGAAAGCCCCAGTCTATCAATAGGAAATTTGCTCTCGTGCTGTGGAGCCCAGAACTGAATCAACACTACTGTGTTTTTGAGATCTGTTATTGAGGACATGCATAAGTTTTCAAAGAGTCATATTTTTTATTTAGACAAGATGGTTTTGGGGAAAAATACTCACATATAGATCATTAGTTATTCTATGACTAGCTCTTTAAAATGTCACTATTTTTCTTCTCTTTGCAAACCATAAATGGACATTTTCCGAAACAAGAGCAAGGCTTAGGTATTCATAACTGTTTGTAGCTTTTTGGAGACCTTTAGGACCAGAAAGAAATCCCAAAAGTGGTATCAAACACTGGATAAGATTTCAAACTTTTGGACAGTTATCAAAGATATATGATAAAATGAATTTGACTTTACCATTCCATTTGCTAGCGGGTATTTTAAGTGCAACATTTACAGTTGTCAGAATTCCTACTAAAATTAATTTTTAATTTTAAATGAACAGATATAAGAAAGGAACAGAGAACTGCATTTATGCTTATGTTAGCTAATCAGAATTTCTAGTTTCTATATCTTTACATCTGCAGATATATCAATTTAAATTAACATTTATTGGAAGAGGTTTTGCTTTATCATTACTCCTTATTTTATAAATAGATACAAGCTACTGTGCCAGAGTACTAGCACTATCCAACCTGATCTTCATGTATTCCAAACTCATTTTTATTATAGCAAGGTACGAGTCAAAGGACATAATCCATGTATTAAACATTTGTGCTAGCATAATACTGCAAGGTAAATTGTTATTGATTCATACAAAGAGTAAAGTTGAAAAGATTTACATTTAAATTAAAAAAAGAGGCTGCTGGAAATCAATAATAACAACCAAGGGATTTACCTTTGGAAATATCCTGGTTTTAAAAAAAATATTCAGATTTACAGTTGTTGCCCTTTAGGCACACAGAGCAACCAAGGACAAAATTAATTTTTTTTTTTTCACATTCCTGTTTCTATTAAATAAACTGAGAAAATACTTGACTGTTAAGTATAGTTGTCTCAGAATATTTCACATATGCAATATATGCTAAAATGTATGATTACATCTTTATCTGTCTCTGAAGTTCATTTATGCTGAACAATTTCAGTGTTGACACTAGTGTAACCTATATCTCACATTTTTGTTGGTAGAAAGGCAATTTTATGTTGTGCCCAATTATTTTATTAAAAAAATGCTCCAGTATTAGTCAATAGCTAACCCAGTAATGACATTGAAAATGCGGCTATGCAGAATTATACTTTAGAAGCTATCTACCTCAGACTAGAATCTATCTACCAAGACTCATTCTCCCACCTGATTTCTGTTCTATATGTGAATTATTTCGTGCATGATTAAAATGTCTCTCATATCCTGTGGATATGAGCACAGTAGTGAGAGACACTTACCAGAGGCTACAGTAGTGACAAGGCACAGGAGGCTAGCACAGAATTTGTGGATACCTTCTGAAAATGAGCAGAGAAACCTTTAGGTGTTGAATTTAAAATATGTTTATTAACATTTATGTGACATAAAGATGTAAATCTCTACTAGTAGAAATGTGCTATGCAGAGCCTGTCTGTACAACTGAGAGTGATCTTAAGAACAAGTTATGAGTAAAAGTCTAGTTAAGTAAATCCATATATAATCTAAATGTGCATGTACAGTGAAGTGAAGAATTAGCTCTGGTATCATATATATAAGGTAATTCTGAATTAAGCAAGCTATGAAAACTACAGTTAGCTTTCAGCAGTGTAGAGCTCAGAGACAAGACTGTACAGAATGAATGTTGAAGGAAAGCAAAGTAAAAGTAAAGAAGGTATCCTCCAGAACACGATAAGGTTGGTGAGAGTTTATCCTACACAGATAATAGATTTTTCACTCTTTTTCCTTAAACTTTCAGCCCTTGGCCAATTAAAGGCGTTCAAATAGAGCTATGACAAAAAAAGATAGAAAATAAAGTTTGGAAAGTTTAAATTTTTAAATAAGTCTTATGTAGTATTTCACTCTATAAAAGTATCTCCTTTAATCTGTTGCTTTTATATCAAGCCTCAACTGAAATCTTTCTCTAAGCTCTTTGACTAGATTTAACCGAAAACATAGCACATTTATTTTACATTTCCTTTTCAAACTGTGGATTTGAGATAGCGGACTTATATACAAAGAACAAATGCAAGATAATAAATTCATCCCCGATGTAGTGTCACTGATTTCCGGGGTAATTCTAGCCTGGTTATTTGAAAATATATTTTTCAAAGATTTTATTATCTTATAGCAATTTTTCATTTCACTTGGGAAACCAGACATGCAAAAGAAAGAGGAAAAGGAATCAGAAATAATTAAAAGTACCTGTGATAGTAATTTCTTCTGTACCCAAAGAGAGTTTAAAACCTACTATTTAGCTTACTACAGAAAAAGAAAAAGGAAAATGCAATAAAGTGAATAATACATCAAAAGCTAAGGAATAAAAGATTTATCATACTTTTTTCTATCCTTTCTAAAATAATAGTTCATGTCATCTGTAGATTGGAGTATTTATTTTGCAGAGGTGAAATATATTGTATTCATCTGAATCACTTCATGCAATTTACTGATACTGTGGGAAAAAAATATATAAGGTAATTCAGGAAAGCCAGTATATATTCTCCTATGCAAAAAAAAAAAAAAATTTCAAGCCCAGAACCAATTCAATTCTTATCATTATGTCATGTTAGTTTGTCCCTCTGACTTGCAAAGACGTTTCTCAGGATTTAAATGTATCAAGGTCTCAAACCATTTAGGATTAGACAGTGGGAGCTGTTGCTCTGTATATGACAGGATGATGTAGTTTTTCTTGTCTTAGATGTTTCAGAAAATCTGCTCTAAAAGTTTCTGACTTCTTAACAAAGCTTGGGCTTTATAGCTGCTTGAGAAAAACTGGAGAAATACTATGATAAATGTATTAAATATTGACTTTTCTTGCATGTGAAGAGAAGTCCCTTGGAGTGCTTTTCATACAATTGGGAACTATAGTCATATGGTGTTATTACAAATTATGTTAGGGCATAAAGTGATCAGAAGCTAGAACCAGGAAAAAATATCTTTGCTAAATCAGGGATGGTGATGAGGGAGGCAATATGAAAAATATGTATTATGCAATTTTTTCACTTGATTTATTTTTATTTGATTTGTTGTTTGAAGTCAGTCACAGTTCCAAGCCCACCTTTGCAATTTAATATTAGATTAGAGTTCATAAATGTCAAGCTGTCTTTTCATGTCAGCTTGCTGCAGTATGACTGTATATGCAGGCACTGCTTTCTTTGTTCATTGTGGTCATAAAAAACACTTCTGCAGTTTCTGAAGGATTTATAAATGCCACACTCTGTCCTTTTTGCCTTTTTCTTCCTTGCAGTATCATGTTACCTGTAATTCATTAATGAGTAGAGCCTCTGCAAAATATGTGTTTTAATAATCATCTGTTTATACAATCTGAGCCTGAGTTTACTGCAGTGTGCAGAAGAGAGAACTGTCAGCAGCAGCTGATTTATAAGAGTGATTTACCTTCTGGAGAGTGTAATTATGTTCATAGTTAAGAATTAATCAGGTGCGAGAATTATAGAATAATCACACTCTTGACTTTGGAAGGACAAACTAAATGGAGATTGTTACACCAAGTCATCTCAGCAGATGGTGATCTCTTTACTCCTTAACAGCTGGAAGACTAGGTTTCCAGGTTGTCTTTATTTTTAAAAAGAGAGAAAATGAGCAATCTCGCAGTGGTTATCTATTAACTCACATTGGTGACAACACAAAACAAAGGTGCAGCAAGAATAAAATACATCAGCAATCATGAAATTAAATTAAACTAGTAAAATTGGGGTTTTTTAATTTTCCACTATGACACTGTGTATAATTCTGTGAATATATAAAAGGGTTGTCTCTATCTCTGCTGACTGAAAGACTTTTCTCTCTCTTAATAAAGAGCGTGATGTCTTTTACATTTCAACTTTCTTAGTATGTGTCTTTTAACAGTTATATTTTATTAAAGCTCATGGCAGTTGGATCTTCATTTGAATATGCCACACTGACTAAAAGTCCAAATGCTATAAGGTGAGATTTTCCAGAAAGTTTATTGAGATTCTTCAGGATTTTTAATGGAAGTATATGTTACTTTTTATTCTGTCTGAGCTCACTGCTACCCCTTACAGGTAAAAGCTTACCCTAGGCACTGCCAATAAGATACGACTTGTGCAATCACACTCAGCATACACAGGATATTGGCTTAGTGAGGCACACTGCATAGTGAAAAGTCTCCCTTAGTTCCAATGAATCTTGACTAAATTTTGTGAGGTTCACCACCTCCGATGAAGTGGAGGCGACAATTTTACCTGTTACTTGAGAGGTTGGAATATTTCAGGAAGCATGTTGTCAAACAAACGTTAGTTACCGTTGTTATAAAGATGTCCCATGTTCTCCACATTATATTTATACCTGGTATATCAAGGCACAATCTCCTTTACCAGCCTAATATGAAATATGGTCTTGAGCAAACTAACTGCAGAGAAAAACAGTTATGAGCAAATTCTACCAGAATTTCCTTCATTTTAAGCAACCACAATTCCTTGTATAGTGATGATATGTAGTCACTAGCAGTCAAAGTCATGGTGTGCTTTTTCTTTCAAAAATAATGTGAGATAGTGAGCTTTTTAGGAGGACACATTTCTGGTTTTTTGCACACCCAATGAGCTTTCAAATGTGCCTTAATCCGGAGCAGCCATTGGAACCACTGCAACATCAATGATAGACACAGATCATCTTTGCCAAAGGAAAACGTTTTGTGATAAAAAAGCTGCAAAAGTTCCAGCATTCAGGCAGGAGAGAAAAAAGATCTAAAAATTCAACACATTGTTTTCATGTGAGCAGAATCTGACAGCAAAGGTGAAAACTCACTTTCTAAATCAAACATGCTGTATTGTGTAGGATGAGTTCCATTTGGCTTGCCTGCCTCATTATGCTTCCTTATCCCTACAGCACAGGAATTTTTTTTTTACACATTGTCTGAAAAGTCACCTTGGGACTTGACAAATTATCCTTCCTGTTATGTCATGTTCTCAAGGAGACTATGCTATGGCATTAATTTTAGTACCAAAAAAAAGACCATAATGTCCACTTTGGCAAATAAATGGTCCAGTATTTATTTGCATATCTCCCAAGTGTTTCTCAAAGGATCCATTCAAGATGAAACTCTGTCTGTCCCAAAGGAGACAAAGGTGTTTTGTGCCCCATTTGCACAATGAGGGATCTGTGTATTAAGGCAGCAGTGTGCATATCATTATGCATAATTATAACTATAATTACAGCCCTTCATTTCCCTGTCTCTGTGAGTTGCCACCTGTGATAGTCTGGATCATATTTAGCATAAATATAGTAATTTTTAAAGTGCAGATTTTTATTTGAAAAACAAAGCTTCACAGAAGCCAATGTCCACACAGAGATTCTGTTTTCCATGTCTTTGCAAGCTGTCTTTAGAGTTCTATGATTTGTACATGTACTAGCTTATCTACATTCAAAGCAGAAAATGCCAATGTTAATTCCAAGAATAACAGACTTCTGAGTTTTGGGGCCTACAGAACTCTCCAGAAAAAGGTATGATAAAGTCATCAATAAGTGAAGAATAACAGTAATTTTAGCCTTACAGACAGTAAATTTTTTATGTTCAGCATGTTCATCTAGCTTCTACAACACATGTTGTGTTTGTATTTCTGGCGACCCAAACTGACAGCTCTTTTACTTTGTGAACAAGTTCCTGAAACTTACCCATATGAGATACTAAACATTCAACTCGAGATATAGATCAAGTCTTAATCATAATTTAACAAGTTAGTCCATAAATTAACAAGTTTTCCTCCTCACATAAACTATGCAGTGCATGTCCACAGATAGGTCCTGCAAAATCTACTTTCTTAAATCTACTTGCTTCGTAGTTCTAAAAAGACGTCTGTCCTCCTGCAACAGCAGTGACTCATGGCCTCTCATATAGCTTGCCCCGTGTCTCCACCAATAAGAAAATTAGCTCTGATATGTAGAAACCCCTAAAACCTCACTGTTTTGGGAACTAGGGCAAAGTCTTAGCATAGCTATTTGGGCAGCCATATGTTATTTAGAGAAAAATACTATGAAAATAAAGGCTTTAAAGAGCACCCCAGACTTCATGATTGATGATGTTGCTTATCTGGATCAACTTAAGATTTCACACACTGTAATTTTGAAAGAAGATCCAGTAGAACTCATTAGGATTAGAGTTACTAACTAACAGTTTATAGTTTATTTTGATGTTAAATTTTATAGGCTCTTTAGAAATAGGAATTTATATTTTTGTGTTGAATTACAAGGATTTGTTTGCATAACATTAAAGACTGGTGATGACATCGAAAACTTAGGGCAGGGCATTTCTAGCTTTTCAATATTTCTGATTCTTCCTTATCTCATGGTAATTGTAATAATTAATACTTGGTACATGTTCATTGCTTTAGTGCTGTGCAAAGAGCAGTCAATGAACCTTCACAACATTCTATTTACAAAGTTAAATTCAAATTTTAAAAATCAATGAGTCATTTTCCTTTGAGAGATATTCTTGCATGTTTTCATCATCATGCATATTACCACAGGGAATTTTACTTGAAGCAACGGGAGCTTGAAACATCCTTTTCAGGAGAGCCCTACTGTGTGCAAAAAGGGAGAGAAGATGTCAAAGTAGTGTAGGTGAGGTGGCTGGACCTACCAAAAAGGGATCACATGGAATTTTTCTCATCTGGAAAAGCCTATGAGTAACATTTGTTCCTATCAGATTCTTCCTTTCTTACAATACATAAGTATAGCAGAAAGACAGCATAAAGCTAATGATATTTGCTTTGTTCTTACAGCATTCTCACAGCGCAAATAAAAGAGAGATAAGACATACAAGTTGTTAGACAGCTTTGCAAAATTCCAGCAGCTGCATTGAAAGGAATCCACTTTATGTTCTAAGGCATTTCCCTATTCCTTCCCCGATGTAAAACCCACTGGATGTACCTGTTTCTTTCTATGTAGGTATGACACCCATATAGTGCGATCCCTATGGTTTTAAATTTCCAATTTCAAATAGCTTTATTAATCTCTCAGCCGGTCACCTACAGATGCTAACTGTGCTTGCTAAAACAGCTCTGCTGGACACTGCAAACTCACTTTTTACTCCACAATTTTTGTTAAAGAAAAACAAAAAGAGGAGAGGGGGAGGGAAAAAGAAAGGTGGTATATCTCTGGCTTTAGCAAATACCTCAAGAAAGAAGTGAATATTTTCAAAGGTTATTTTTTAAAAACCTTCTAGAATAAAAGGATACAAACTGTCTTGTTCCCAAGGAGAAAGTGCACTAGAAAATCAACATACAAATACAGTCCTTTAAAGAACTATCTGCCTGATTACATGCTGAACATAATATGTGCTTTATTTTTCACAGTTCTTTTCTAGAGACAAGACTAATTTTTAGGAATTTCAGACTCATAATCTCGTCAAGTGCTTTTGCTTGTTATTTCAGCATTGCTATGGTGTTACCTGCGTTTTGTTTGCTTCCCATGGTAGTTTTATGGTCCTACCTTGTGTCAGAATGATGATATTTGATAGTTTATTCAGACTGCTTATCCAAGCCAAGAAGCAGTGTACACCTGTGTCTATTTAAACTGGCTTGTCAGTCTGTAAGCAGAGTTAAAGTGAAAAAGTAGCAAACTGACATGGCATGGAGTGCTAAGTGCACATTGATATGCACGGCTCATGTGAGGCTTTCTTCAAGTCTTGAATTCTGAAACGATTGGTCAGACATGTATTTTTCTGTCATTAGTGAAACAGGTCACTCAGCTTCTAGCCGCGGGAAGATATAAATTTTAATAAGACATTAATGTATGCATCATAATTTGACAAAAATCATTTGGTTAGAAATCACAAGAAAGATCCATTATTTAAGACAGCAGAGAACTGCAATCACTGTGCTGGGGTCATTCCCACAGATGGCAGAGTAAAGTTTCTTTACTAAACAAACTTTATACTTCTTTTTGTTCCGTGAAATACATGGTGAAATTAACTTATATCCATTTCATAGTGTTGTGACCCTGCTGATGAAAGACCCTGTGAATACCACAAAGAATCATGGAGGATACATGTTGCCCTTGTGTTTCAGCCTTCTGATTGTTGACAGATAATTTTTTACAGTTTCTCTCACTCTGTTCTTGTAAACAATGGATGTTTTGCATTCCTCTCTGGAGGAAGAGAGAATTGATGGGACTGTTGATGGGACCTATGGGGTCAGGAGGTAGTATTCTCATTGTCCAAACCATGGTCACTGTTGGAATTCTATAAATAGACATGAAAGGTAAATAAAGTGCTTCTTTTCCCTGCTTGGTTCCTCAGAGTCATTGAGTGTGAGTGCCTTTCTTTCTGTGTCATTCGGTGACAGACACAGGTCATGGCTAGCATTCTATTAGTATATGTTACTCATAACGTAACAGGAAGCAAGTTGGGATAGGCTGTACTTCGTCCAACATAAATTACTAAGTTCCAGCCTTTTCTGTGTATATAATAAAGTTTCAGTGGCATAATATTTAATGTAGAGGATAGTCTTAGAAACTAAAAGGCATACTACTGGTTCAGTCTTCTATCTTCAGGCGGCTTTATAACAGTACCAGAAACTAAGCTACATAACACATGATACTGCCCATCTATTTAGCTTCAATTTGTTTAACAACCATAGAATCTTATTTCTTACTAGCCTAGATATTCGTTGATGCTAGATACACAGTAAAACATGCAAAGTAGACTCAGAACACAGCACATTTTGTACTTCAAATTATTATCATGGAGTTCCATGTTTACAATTTATTTAACACATTCATCCAAATCTTAAAGGAACTTGAACTTGACCTCAAGTTTCTTAGGAGGCAGCTTCAGTCCTACCTACCCATTTAGGTTGGTCTACAGGAAGGGGTGAGAAAGTAAGGGTAGGAAGAACACTGTGTTATGTGCACTGAAATCTTACTGAGAAACTTTGCTGGTAGGTTTTTAAGCTAGTTCCATACATAGGGCACTTCATCTGTTTCAGAAGTACACCAGCAGGACAGAAATTTTATTAACTGGTCTGGATGCTACAGGATATTTTTCATTTATCTCTGATGGTTCTTCTACTGATCTCTTCTTGGACATCACCTGTAACAACTGAAATTTTATACACTGTGTAGACTTTGCTACACAAACATAACTACATTTGGAATTTGTTTTATTTCTCAGGGATTAGAAATAATGAGTGAAAAACGTATTTTTATACTAATAAATCTGCATATATATATTTTATGGGGTTTATTTTTAAAAATTAAATATAAGTAATTTATAAAGATACCCCCTTGTCATAATATTTAATAAAACTCAATGGAATCAAAATTGTGTTTACTTTTTTGGAATGTGTTAATTGTCCTTATGTCATAAAATAAAAAATTATAATAATGTGTTTATTTTTAAGACAAGGAAAATTAATTTATAAATTTGGATGCCTCTATACCTCAAGGAATGGGACACCAGCAATTATACATGTTATCCTGATATTAAGTCTGTGACAAACGTACAGTTTACATTCATTGCCAGAAAAGAATCCTCATGAATTTTGCATGTTTTTATATGAACACAAATGTACATTCATATAAATTTTAGCCAATAATTTTCATTAAAGATTTAAGAGTAATATTTTGAAATGTTTACAAATCCAACACCAACAACAGTCTGTGAAAGCCTGTGGTTACTCTGTGCAATAACTACTGAAGGTGCCTGCGCTAATCCCATTAATTTAAATTGACATTAAAGGGATACCCAGATACATTTTATGTATCAAGGGAAGGCACTATGGAAACTAAGAAACTGTATTTTCTCACTACAGGAAACAAAATGTGCCTTCTTGGGCCAGAAAGTGAAGCAAGCATGGCACAACATAGGCTTTGCTGTTTTTGCTGCTGCAGAAGACATGGGCTGCCAGGACCCATGCAGCCTGATGAGGTTTGCCCAGGTGATGACCAGCCTCACTTTCCCTTTTCTCTGAAACAAATGAATGAGCTGAATCCTGGACCTGGGAGGTGACAGAAATTGTAACCCAGAAGCTGCCTACATCAGTAAAGAACAGAAGCATTTGTAGAAACTGGACTGTATTTGTCAAAAATGTGTGTGATTTCAATGTGAAATGAAGGTAACTAGAACTGGACATC
The DNA here is from genome assembly GCA_013397075.1 of Rhabdornis inornatus. Classification (NCBI taxonomy): domain Eukaryota; kingdom Metazoa; phylum Chordata; class Aves; order Passeriformes; family Rhabdornithidae; genus Rhabdornis; species Rhabdornis inornatus. The sequence continues at coordinate 3,598,246 of VWZS01007264.1, forward strand.
TACTGATACTTCATGTGTGAATACTACAGATGTTCAGAAGGTTCCTTCTTTCTTTATTGCTTGCTTGATCAGTTCTTGGTTCTTAACCTTTCTTACTCTGTGCTACTTCACTGTCACTTCTAGGTGTCACAAAAAGCAGCACTAAATTTACAGCCATATTAGATGAAGTAGCAGAAGAGTATTTGGAAGTTTTTCGATACAAGATAATTTATTGGTTTCTAAGGAAATCCACTTTGTCTTGAATGATAATATTGAAATTGACCATCATGCTTATATCAATTTTGACTTTGAAAAAAAAATTCTTTCCATAAGGCAACCTAGGGAAGACGAAAACTGGAAAATAATCCAACATAAATTGTAGACAATTTTCAAAATGTTAAAAATGAGTCTTTGCTTAAAATGAGACCTAAGTATCTGCAAAATTATCATGTTTTTGAAGAAACATATCAATGTTGATGGGCTGACAGAGTAATTAGCAGTGTTAAATGATAGTTCATAGCACTAGTCTTCTGCATTGTGTATTGGCCAGCTTTGGACAAGAAATACTGAGAAATGGATGTGACTTTAGAGATTTGATAGATTCTGTCTCTAACAGAGGTTGAATCTTTGAGGACACAGCAAATTATGTAGGCTTATTAAATTCTGTTCAGTCCCGCTACATTGTATGGTATTTCATATGGTTTAAAGCAATAATGTATATGAAAGCATTTAACTTTTGTTGTTAATGAGAAATCAGTTTTTCAGTAAAAAATAATGATTTGGCCAAATACAGGAAACACACTGAGTTGTTGATTTGAAATAATCATGCTGAGACATATACACACTAGAGCAGGAAAATTACTTATTTTTTTCTCGCAAATAGAATTTGCACATTCCTTTAATCCTTTCCTTAGGCATGGAATATTATGTTCTCTTTGTTGTCATTTCAAAGAAATCGCTTTAATCTCTCATATGCAGATTAGACAAAGGAAAGGGTGAATTCACTGAGCAGGAATCAAAATCTTCTTGTTATTAAAACAAGAGCATTAGCAAGATCTAAATAGAAAATCTCGTAAACAAAATGTAAGTACACAAACTGCTTACGTGTCATGTGATGAAATGTTATCAGGAAAGCTTTGGAAATTCAGGAAATGTAACGAACATTTCTTATAGTTAATTGGAAGAAATTTAAGAACATCGGATTTGTTGTTTCAGTCTTCCTGATGGGACAGAAAGTCCTGAGCTGCTATGTATTTTTTCTTTGTTTTTTTTTTTTTAATAATTCAAAAATACAGTTTAAAAAATTAGGAAGTACATACTATCTGAGAATTGTAATATAGGATAATGGATTTAAATTGGTGTATCCTGCAAGGAATATTTTTTGTGTTGACACTTATATTGTATATGTGATTTTCACCCAATGATCAGGAAGATATACCTGAACATTCAAGGACAGCAGAACCTTATCAGTATCACTTTTTTCAGGCAATCTCTAACAGGAAAAGGTATTGAGATATTACAAGATAATTTTACTGTATGTTTGCAAGAGCAAACACAAAAAATTCGGGAAGCCAGTATTTCCGTTCATATTAATATTAAATTGTGTGTTGCATTCACCATAAGAACAAGTGGAATATTGGTCCCATTAACTCATGCTACTGTGATTTTTTGACATATTAGTTCAAATTCAACAATTGTGTACCTCATGAATAATTTTCAATTTTCTTCAAAGAATGTGTTACATTTCGGACTGAGTAATAGTATTAGAAGATCTATAATTCAAAATTTACCAGAGAACAGCCTCTTCCTACACTAATACTATTCAAATAATAATTAATTGAAATCAGCAAATACAGACATGCAGCTAATAAACATCTGCATATGCAAGGTACTTGCAAATGCAAACTAGTACTTGATCCTTCCTTCCTGACAAAATGGATAGAACATACAAATCTCATAAGCAATACAATCTTTAAAACATGTATTTTAATTTTCTTCTGGATGAAGGACATTATCTGGAAAGGCATAAAAAGAACTCAAAGGTGTGATTCATGAAAATGTGGCAAGATATGATAAAAAAGCTGGAGCTAGAAGGGCTGAAACCCTTCACAAGATCTAAAAAGAAGTTAAGACAGAAGTATATTTCTACTTAGATCATAATCTAAGGTTAAGTAAAATTAAGACATCAAATACAAAGGAAACTAAAGAAAAAGATATAAAGTTAAGAGATAAGACTTAATTTACTTTAGGCTCTACACAAAAAGTCTTAGTCTAAATTTTAAATATCTTTGAGTACCACAATAAAATTTACTACTAATGATGATATAATCCTATCTTGGTAAAAAGGAATAGAAATTAATTAAATCTCCAGTGTACATAATTTTATAGTACTACTTTCACATACCTTAAATGTTGTTCACTGTAACTTTTCTTTTTCATGTTATTTACAGAAGCATACTTAAAGTAAAGAAAAGGAAGGAAGGAAGGAAGGAAGGAAGGAAGGAAGGGAAAGATTCCAGCCACAGTGGGCAAGAGATAAGGGGGAATACTTGACTGTGTAGCAATAAAATATGCTTTTCCCAAAGCCGAGACAGCAGCTGTTGAACCTCCCCCTGAAGGTTGTCTCTCAGGTAATTAAGTAAAGTTTGTCTTTTAATGATATTTTCTTCTGTTTGATTCCTTGACCTACCTTCACTCAGTGATGGAAGAAGTTATTGTCTANAGAAAGAAAGAAAGAAAGAAAGAAAGAAAGAAAGAAAGAAAGAAAGAAAGAAAGAAAGAAAGAAAGAAAGAAAAGAAAACCACAAAAAGCTTTCAAGGTTTAATCCCAGCCAGCACCTCAACCCCACAGAGCTGCTCACTCACTCTCCCATGATGGGAGCGTGGAAGAGAAACAGCAGCGTAAACAAAGTGACAAAGTGACAAATTTTTGGGTTGAGATAAAGACATATTAATAGGGAAAGAAAAGGGAACATATGCAAGCAAAGCAAAACAAGGAATCCTGTCACCACTTCCCATGGGCAGGCAGGTGTTCAGCCATCCCTATCATGTGTAACAGTTACTTGGGAAGTCAAACACCATCACTCTGAGCACCCACACTCTCTCCATCTGCTCCCAGCTTTATGTAGCAAGCACAATGACGTGTTTTGTGGGATATCCCTTTTGTAACCTGGGGTCAGCTGTCCCAGCTGTGCCCCCTCCCAGTTCCTTGGGTACCCCAAGCCTGCTAACTGGTGGATAGGAGGAGGGGAGAAAGCTAAAAAGGCCTTTACTGTGTTTGAGAGCTGCTCAACAACAATATCCCTGTATTACCAACACTGTTTTTGGCACAAATCCAAAACTTGGATGCATACTAGCTACTATGAAGGAAATTACCCCAGCCAAACCCAGCATAAACATAAACCAAAGAAAGAAATTATTACCAGGCTGGAGCACAGTAATAGACTAAGAAGGTTGTCACAGGGTTCATTTAATGTCTTATTTATGACTTATTGCAGACAAGTTTTCTTAATTTGTCTGCAAGGTACAAGAAGAAACACAAGCCAAAAAGGGATTATAGCATACATAGATATTTATTCTATTCCTTTTATTAATTAATTAGCTTTTTTCTGTCTGATATTTACCATTATAACGGACTTAAAAAGACTTTTAGTTTGAAAAGCTTCATGTTCCTGGAATTTAGTAGTAATTTTTCTCCTTTCCCCTTCTGTCATAGCAAAATAATTAGTTTTGGAAAATGGCTGGTGAATGTTCAGCAAATAACATGCACATGAAATAACATTATGAAATCGCAAGTTGAAAAGAATTTTACTAATGGAATACTCCTTTATTTCTTAATTTTTGTGTCTAAGGGCAACAGTTTTCATGAAAAGCAAACAAATTGAAAAGTTTCAGGTTGTTCCCACTGCATTTCAGTTTTCTTTATCTGGAAAAAAATGAGGAGTGCCTGCTTTAAGATTTACAGAAATATGATACAGAACGAAAACAGTCTACTCATTTTGTTCTAAAATGCCACGTAAGTAGATTTAGCTACATAAATTAAGAATTCTTCATAGAGAAATATTTTTCATAGACCCTCCTGAGCACATAAGTGTCCTCAAAATGCCAACATTAGAAGTTCATCATGCTACCCATCCAAAATTACTTTCAAATTATTATTTCTTGAGGTAAATCTTTGTCCTTATATATAATTGGCTCCCGGTAAAAGCAACCCACTGAAATAGCAATGACAATAGTTGGTTATTTTTTTAAAAATTTAAATAGATTTATAGATAAATTTATATTTTATTGTTACTCATGCTTTAAAAGCACTTTTTAGTACCTTTATAAAATTGTTTCTAGAGAAAAGATTGCAAAGATTGAATTAAAATTATGTTCATAAGGACTTTGAGAATGATTTAGGTATTCACTATCCGAGTTAGAAAACAAGCAGTTACTGGTGATTACAGTCTGTCATCTGAGCTCCAAATAAAGGAGTGCAGCAATGCCAAGACATCAGTCAAGAAATGTGATCACAAGATTAAAAAAAATAAGCCTGTACTGAGTAAGGGATTTAAGCCAAAGTATGGAATTAGGCATGAAGATGTAGCTTCAAACAAATTGCTAACTATCTCTCAAGAGTATCTAAAAGGCTTAAATATAAGATAGTTCATGGGCTATGTTTTATCTCCTCCTCAATTTGAACAGGATGGCAAATCATTAGCCTTCAAAGTGACTGACTTTTGGCCCCATTGGCTGAAGTCAGGTGAATTTAAACATTACTGATGATAAACCATAGAATATCATGAGTTATAAAGGACTCCCAAGTATCATCAAGTCCAACTGCTGGCCCTGCACAGAACAAACTCAAAAATCACACCCTGTGCCTGAGAGCATTGTCCAGATTCTTCTTGAGCTTTGCCAGGCTGGCGCTGCAACCACTGCCCTGGGGAGACTGTTCCAGTGCCCAACCACCCACTGGATGAAGAACCTTTTCATAATATCCAATCCAAACCTCCCCTGACACAACTTCAGGCCATTCCCACAGTCCTGTCACTGGGCATCACAGAGCAGAGATCAGTGCCTGTCCCTCCTCTTCCCCTTATGATGAAGTTGTAACTGCAATGAGGTCTCCCCTCAGTCTCTTCTCCAGGCTGAACAGAAGAAGTCACACCTCAAAAGGCTTCACCTCGAGGCTCTTAATCATCTTTATAGCCCTCCTTAGGATTCTCTCTAATAGCTTAATGTCCTTCTTATGTTGTGGTGGTCAAAACTGTACATGTTTTGTACACCTGAGTTAAGACCATACCTCAAGAGGCTCAGAGCAGAGTGGGGCAATCACCTCCCTCAGCTGTTTGGTGATGCTGTGTCTGATGCAGTCCAGGACTGCAGAGTTGGCTACCTGGGGCTACTTATTGCATTTCTGGCTGCCAGTCATTGCTGACTCATATTCAACTTGTTATCAACTAGGACTCCCAGGTTGCTTTCCTCAGTGCTTCTCTCCAGCCTTTCTCTCCCGAGTCTGAACATGCATCCAGGAGTGCTCCATCACAGAATTCAGCACTCTCCCTTGTTAAACTTCCGAGAGCTGGTAAAGATAAAGATAGCTTATTCACAAAGTCTTTTAAATAGCATTTGGAAGCAGTATTGTTAAAATCCATATTTTTTTCAGGCAAAAATATGCAGCATATTTATGTGGCTCACTGTATACATTCAGATTTGTCAAATATTTAAGAAACATAATGTTTCTAACCATAAGGTTCAATAGGTAATTAATTCTACATAAAGCATACCATGTGGAATATATGACAGTATGACAATATGACAGTGTGAACTTTTATCTGTAATCTTACAAAATGGTACATTCAAAAAAATGGTGAATTGTTATCATATCCTGTTGATTCCTGAAAGCAACCAGACCAATTAATGACATTTCATTTTCTGTGTTAAGCAATTGCAATAATTCTTTTTCAGACCCAGTTAGCAATTTCCACCAATGTGCTAAAAAAAAAATCTAATATAGAACAGTAAAGGGCAGTTTCCTAAAGAAGAGGCAAAGCTCCCTAAGGAGAAAGAAAAAGAGATATTGAGAGAAAAAGGAGCAGAAACAGTAACCTAACAATGAGTACATTCACTTATTAACGATGCTGAGTGTAACCATAGGGTACTGAAGGAATAATAATGACTAAATATTTAGTTGCTACAGTTACTATCCTTGATCTTTCCATGAACCTCCCAAAGTGACAGCAGTGAGCACGGCTGTGGATCAGGGCCAAGTTTGCACTTTTGCCCATGGACCATAATTAAAATAGATTTATGAATGAGGAAATGCCTGCAGAAAGAGATCAGTCTTGCAACATTTCCCAGAGGTCATTAGATTTTTTGAAGACTAAACCGTGGTTTAAATCTACCCACTTATTTTAGATTCCTCCTTTTACAGCATATTTTTTACTGCAAAAAAGGCAGCTGAGTATGCATTCAGTGAGATTCAGGGACACCATTACTCACACTCATAGTTTGGCTTATAATAGCTTAGATTATATGGGCATCATTGTTTTCAGTGGCATAAAAGACTCCAATCGCCTTGCTTGCAGAACACAAAGTGTTTCCTTTTATGAATCCATGGAAACAACTGTACACGGAAAGGATTATTATGAATTTTTGATTTACCCTAATGGGTTCTTTCTTGACTTTTTCCAAGAATATATTTTTCTTGTAATTTCTACCTACTATCGGTTACATAATTTCAGCTGGATTTCATTGTCTCTTTCTGAATTACCATGAAACACCATCCTATACTTTTAATAAAGTGGTATATTTTTTTCACCTCAAATACATTTGTACCTCATATGACAATAAGTGAGATGAAGCGAAAGAACAATTTTTTCACATCTTTCATCAATACTCCATGTTACTGTTCAAAAGACAAAAAAGGAGAAACAGGTAGAAACATCCCAAGAGTAACACTGAGTACACAGAGGAGGCTTGTTCACTTTTTATAATGACATCAGCTTCTAGGACTTCTTTCCAATTCTGTGTCTATTTGATTGGAAACAGACAATGCATTCTCATCTTACAAATTCCTGGCCTCTTCATGCAAAGAAAGTTTACATCCTTGTTAAAAACATTTCTGTGTTTGTACTTGTGCATGCTTTGTTTGTCAGCAAACATATATCACCTCTCTGATTGCACATTTCTTTATTTTGTGACTTGTTCTGTTATAAAGGAAATACCAGGAGAATGCATATGTAAAATTTGAGTGTTTCATAAATGAATACTGTACAGGATCATATCTTGATTTTTCATGAATCTGCATAGTTCCGTGGGCATGTATGACCAAATAAATATATTCTAGGAACTGGCTGTTGTGTACACTGATTACTCCCAAAGCAAACAATGATGAAGACAAAGTCATTTTAGATATCACAGCCTCAGTTTTCACTACAGTATGTTTATTATGAAGGCACATGGCATGAAATTTTCTTTCTTTCTGTGCATTTCTCTGTTTCTGATGTTAATTTAAATTATACAAATAACCTGCAGTCTCTCCAGTGCAATAGTCCCACATGGAGACTGGTTGTGAATAAGAAATTAATCTTCAAGTTGTTTCACTGGTAACTTCCACCACTGCAAATATTTTTATTGAGAGAATTGTCAGCTAGTTAAATTTTTGATTATTTTCCCTGACAGATCAGTGGAAGAAACAATAGCCTGAAGTAGAGTAAGATCTAAGAATTACTGAATTACATTACTTATTTTGAACAGACAGCTGTCTGGCGGATGCAATTTAACACAAAGACACAATATATTCTAAGCTACATAAGATATCTGGAGTTCATTTTAACAGTGCTGAACAGTAGTAAAAGCAAAACCAAGTCATGGTGAGCACACTTTGGTGATAAGCATTAGTAGCATTGTTATTGGATAATATGTTCTATCATCACCAATGGCACTATTCCCCCATAAAAAACATAGTTTCAAGACATGGTCTTAACACAGTATCACAGAGAGAACTTCAAAATAAAATTTGACATGATAATTTCCTTTCGATTTTATTCTTTAAAGTACATTATTTCAAAGTGAAAGAAAAAGAAAAAGGAGGTTGGGAATTTTGGAAATTTTGCAGGCCTGATACCTAGTTTCTAACTCCAAGAAGACAGAGTTCAAATAACAAGCTCAGCGAGATAATAGAATGACACAGTGACTCAAAGATTTCAGTTCTTTAGAACATTCTCCTTAAATGAAAGATTTCCTTTGGAACATAAAAGATGAATTCAAGTTGCAGTGGTTGGTGCTACATCAGGATTGAGCATTTTCATGTTTTGCATATCTTTTTTCAAATACATCTCTACTTGTTCATAAAGTTGAATGTGTGAACATGTATATACTTCTTATTACTTATCTTAGTTTCTGGTTTCCTTTTAACATCAGAAGATGCTCTCTGTCAAACAGGGACATATACAGAAACCAAAAAAGGATCTATTCCTATTTGTAAGTTTCCTTAAAATGTTGCTTATTCCAAAAAACAATTGTGACTGCATATGAATTGTATTTTATGTTCAGTTTACTGTTTGTACTAGCACAGACATTCAAGTTCTTAGGTAAATTTTTTTGTATGCAAATTTTCTTATGTGATTTTTCTGTCATTTCTGTTTCAGAATAGCTACAATACCCTTTCTGTAGTAATTTTAGTTTGTCTAACCCAAAAGCATGAAAAAAAATAGTAAAATAGAAATAAATTCGGGCTTCCCCCCTGTTTCTGTGCCATGTTGGAAGTTCATATTCAGATTAGTTCTAATCTCATCAATACCTACATCTCTCTTATAAAGAGAATGGATTTTCCTTATTTGGCTAAAGTCTGCATGAATTTTAACTTTGTTCCTCTCTCTTCTATTTCTTGTCACCCTGAGCACTACAGGAGGGACGGGGAGTGGGCTATGCAGTCAGTTCAAACCACAGCATTGCTGCCACTCTTCCTACCTCACACATTTTCTCTGCGCCAGCACACGTCTTTTCCATGGACCACAATTCTTCAGGAACAGACTTCTTCAGGAAAGATTAAGCGTCAATCCCCCATAGGACACAGGTCCTGTCAGAATATCTTCTCCTACATAGCCTTGTCTCTATCGGCTGCATTTTCTCTCAGGAGGCAATTCTAATTTGAGTTTTCCATGGGCAGTAATTTCTTTGAGGCATTGCCTCCTGCTGCAGCAGAGGATCATCCACTGTATGCAGGGGTACAACCTGCTTCACTTCTATATTCTCAGCAGACTGCAGTGAAGTCTCTGATGTTTTTAACTTCTTCACTCCTTTTCCCCCATCCTTCCTTACTGACCTTGATGTATTACAGGGCTCTTTCTCCCACATTTTGCTCACAGAAACACAGAATGGCTCCAGTTGGCAAAGACCATAGTGGGTCATCTGGTTCAACCTCCATATTCAAGTAGGGTCATCCGAGAGCACACTGCACAGCATTTTTTCTAAATAATTCTTGAATTTGTTTGGTGAGGGATACTCCCTCACCACTCGATCACTCACACAGTAAAAAAGTTCGTTCTCAAATTTAGGTGGGACTTCCTCTGCATCAGTTTTTGCCCATTGTCTCTTTTCCTGTTGCTTGGCACCACTGAGAAGAGTCTAGATCCATTCTCTTGACATCCTTCCTTCAGACACACATACATTGATTAGGCCCCCTCTCATTTGTATCTTGTAGTTGAAGAGGCTCAATTCCCTGAGCTTTGCCTGGTAAGAGAGATGGTCCAGTCCCTTCATCACCTTTGACACCCCCCATTCCACTCACTCCAGGAGCTGCATGTCTCTCTTGTACTGAGGAATCCAGAGCTGGACAAAACACTCCAGATATGGCCACACCAGGAGCAGGATCCCCTCCCTCAACCTGCTGGCAATGTTCTTCCTAAGGCACTCCTGGGTCCCATTGGCCTTCTTGACCTTCAGGACACACTGCTGGCTCATGGACAGTTTGTTGTCCACCAGGACCCCAGGTCCTTCTCCACAGAGCTGCCTTCCAGCAGGTCAGCCATGAGCCTGTACTGGTCTATGGGGTTATTCTTTCCCAGGTGCAGGACCCTGCATTTGCCTTTGTTGAATCTGAGAATACTCTTCTCTGCTCATCTCTCCACCCTGTCCTTCTGTCCTCCTGCAGGGCTGCACAGCCCTCCAGGGTATCAGCCACTCCTTCCAGATTGGTGTCACCAGTGAACTTGCTGAGGAGGCATCTGCACCTTCATCCAAGGCATTGATGAATAAATTAAACAAGGCTGGACTCAATATTGAGAACTGAGGGACACTGCTAGTTACAAGCTTCCAGCTAGACCGTGTGCCACTGATGATGACCCTCTGGGATCTGCCATTCAGCCAGTTCTCAATCCACCTCACTGTCCACTTGTCAAGTACGTAATTCCTGAGCTTGCCTAAAAGAATATCCTGATAAACTCCTGTCTGTTAAAGCCATATTTTATTCACCTTAGCTCTAACATAGTTTAGTCAAGAACTATTGTTGGAATAAAAAAAAATATGCATCTCTTCATTATCAGAAAGGTTCTACAAATCCATACCTTATAATATATACTGAAATCAAATATTTTTAATATTTGACATACTTGTAAGAATTTTTTTTAACCTAGATTCTTGCCTACAAAATACATAGACTGTATCATTACAAAGTAGACACGAATTTGCAAAGCATCAGTGTGATAGAACAAAAACAGTCATCTGAGAAGAGAACAGGTGCTCCAAATTGACGTGGCCCACCTGCAACCACAACCTGGCCCTCCGGCCCACCCAGCTAGCTCCTGCAGGCAGGTACTGGCGCCAAGAGTGGGCTGCTTCCCGGATACAAATAGCCCAGCAATGCAGCTAGGGCTGTGAGGCCCTTCCGGTAGCATCCACATCCGGGAGAGATAAAGGATGAGAAGGAGTCCTGTTGATCCAGGGAAGAGGTTTATTATACAGTGCAGGGGCAGAAAGCAGCAAGGCAAGGATCCAACAAAAGACAGAAATAACTGCTGTGCAGCACATTAAATACGGGGGAGGTCCCGAGGGAGGGTACAACGCATCAACCAATCAGGATATTCCGGGGGAGGAACACGAGGCAGGGATGAATACATAATCAACCAATGAGGGAGAATGTGGGCTGGAAACAACATACATCAGCAAATCATGTCTTAAGGGAAGGGTAACTGACATAGAGGTTTCTGGAAATTTGGGGGGGGCTAGGGAGGATTGACAATGCCATGGGAGGGGATTCGGGAGACTGATAGGGAACCATCTGGAAAAGCGGATGGGACAAGGGCAGATTGATAGGGGAAGGGCGGGAACTTGGTCAGCTGGTATTACAACAAACGGGGGGAACAGCATTGGAACAAACCATTAATAAGAGAGGAAAACAACAATAAAATAACAAACCACAACACCAAATCAGCTGGAATACATTTGGAGATCTTGGGGAGACACATAAGTATATAAATTTCTGTCTAATTATCAAGATACTGGTACAAAACAGTGCAATGAATGAGAAGCTAAAGGTGATTCTAAGCTTCATTGCGTAAAAGATGACTCTAAGGCTTAAGAGCACTTGAGAATGCTGAATGTCTGATGCCAGTGCATCAGACATGATGCTGTCATTCAGGCATCTGCTCAAAGCCACTCAGGCAAGAAGTGAGATGACCAAATAAAAGCACCCAAGAGCTGCAAATCACTTGTGTATTTCTATTGTAGAGTATGAAAATTGTCTTGTCACATGGGAAATCTTAGTAAGGCAAAGCATACTGTGTCTCTCCTGTTATCAAGCATACTGTGACTGACTGCTATCAAGTAATATGATTTCTTGCTTTGTAGAGAATTTGTGAAACTACCTGAACTCTCTGAACCAGTCCATTCTTATCTGAATACATTGAAGACTTGGTCTTGGGAAAGTAGCTGCCATATGAGCTCAGGAAATGCACTAAGATGAGGATTAGAATTGAAAAATGACTGTATAGGAACAGACAGAATTTAACAGGGTATGGAAGAGGCAAGGAGAAAAGCAAAACTATAGCTGCTCATTCTTTGGGCCTGTACTGTAAGCACAGGCGACTACAGGTCATTTCAGCAGCCGTGATTGCATTTAATATTCTTTTTCTGGCATAGAATAGAAACAGGTGTCTGCACTGACCTCCCTGTATTTTTAGTCAAAGTCACATGGTATTTGCTTGCTTTTGAAATACAGTGGATATATTAAGAATTTACTTTTGTGTCTGAAATGGTGCAGTGGTGCAATCTATCCAGATAGAGCCTGCTCTCTGAATCAGCCTTAGTTCATTTCCAATGTTGCCAAGAATGCTGGAGAAATAATTAATTAAGAATCTTACTCTAACTAATTGTGTCAAGTCCAGTACTTTTTTCCCTTGTTGCCCTCCTCAATAAGAGTGTAACCCTAGATGTCCAAGGAGAAAGAAACATAATTAAGAATAACAGAAACAGTAATATACGGTGTTTTGTTTTACTAAGATGCAAGACATGTAAAAAGAATTAACTTATGAGTGGAATAGGCAGGAAAAATGGGCATATTTATATGGCTGACAAGGTATGCCCATCATTTGTTTAAAGGAATTGCAACCTTTATAAATCTAAATCCTCCTGGCTACCCAAGCCACAGCTGTTGCTTATATAGTTTTTCCATGTTTTTTTCCTTTCTCTCTCTCTCTTCAAGTTTGATTATTTTTATGTACTTTCCATGACATATTACTTTTAAAATGTTGGGAAATCTTATGCTTAATTCATGATTCTTCAGCCTCCTTCTAGACACTGTATCTCTCCAACCAGTTTTCCCTTTTATTCCACCAGCTGTCCCATGTAACAGATATATCCTAAAGGAGGTTTAAGATGTTGGTTTTTATTTGAACAGAAATGTCAAGGATGACAACCAAGCATCTAGTTCATTTCATTGCAGGTACTAGCATCTGGAAGACAGGAACAAAAAATAAAGGCATTTCCACAGTAAACTATGATCACATGATACAGAAACAATGCCATGCAGGAATAATGATTAAAATTTACATGGAACATCTGTTCAGTGCATTCAAATTTTTTAACTCTTCTCATCTAAAATTGTACTAATCAGAATTTTCGCTGGTTGAAAAATGCTCACAGAAAAAAATGAGCTTGATTTCAAGAGTTATTAAGTTTAAGACAGAACAGAACCTTGCCTCTGTAGCCTCTGTGAATATTCACAACCAAGCTATTTATCTGGCAATTCAAAATTGAGCACTCACAATGCACGGTTCAGAAATTACCTGAGTATGGCTAAAGTTTTTATTGAAGTACTCAGGGTGATTCCAATTGAAATGTTCTAAGCTACTTGCAGAACCTTTGAGGACTCAAAGGGAAAAATTGAATATTTGTTTATTCTCTGCTTTTATACTTTGTACACAAGCAAACCCACACCCAAATTGTCTCATCAGTTTTTACATTAAATGTAAGAGTGCCTTCCAGGTTACTGGTAGCATTCCACCTGTTGTGTACCAAAGGCTGAAAACTCTGGTTTTTGATCTCCCTCCTGGACATCCATGTGCAGCATGTGCACTATTGACTCTGCTGGTGGAGTTCTATAAGTCTGTCTTACAGAAGGTCCAGCACAGAAAATCACAGAACGTGGTCCACATAAAAAGTTCATTTGTTCATTCCCCTCTCCATCCTCTGCAAGCTGCCAGGCCTGGTATACTTTTTCTGAAAGCTTAGAGCAGACCAAGATGAGCAGGCTTCTCACTATAAGATGACAGCCAAATTGCCAGGGCTCACAGGAACCTGGAGACTCTTAGCTGGATCATGACTTTTATGAAGAGTGCCTGCCACAGGAAGACAGGAAGGTGACTTCTATGAAGCATGCTGCAGTTCACATCCGCCTTCACTTATATTGACTTGGAAGGAAATTTAAGGCGTGAAGGGATTTCCAGTCTTTTTTTAACAGACTACATGACTTTAACACAGTACTTAAAAAAAAGATAAAGTCCATTTTATTGAATATCTGTGAAAAAAATGCAGAATCTGAATTTAAAATTTATCTGAGAAGCAGTGGAAAGCAAATCACCCCGGTTTTGCTTTTATTGATGTCAAATCACTTTTGAGCAGATTAGAGGAACTAATTCAGAACACAGCCTGTTTTGTGTTCTTAATCTCTCTTTGGATACTTTGCTTAATGCTTTAGCCTGCATGTGTGTATAGTCTTACTAGACTCCAACAGATGGTCTGTATCAAAGTTTTTCTTGAAAGAACTGTGACTAATGCGAGCTGGCCTCATTAATCAACTGTGGTCTGTATGGAAATAGTCTCTAGCTGTGAATTGAGTAATTTCAAAAGGCCTGAGTTAGAAAAGACACAATTGGTATACACAAATGCACATATGTCCTTTTTTATTTTTGTGTGTGTGTGTGTGTGTGTGTGTGTGTGTGTGTGTGTGTGTGAATGTCTGTGAGGCAGAGAGTATTGCAAGAATGTATGTTTTGGGATTGTTCATAAGGTATGCTCTGTAGAAACAATATCTTTATAAAGAATTATAAATTTCATTAACTTATATCAGTGAATGATTTTTGGCTTAAATCTTTTAAAAACAAAGTAGTTTTCTTTGATTTGCTTTCTCTTTTTAGAAATATTTCTTCTCTTAATATGATACACTTTGGGAAGATTCTTAATTTTCAAAGTACAAAGGTTATAGATGAGAAAATGGCATTCTGCTTTCCCCCCTAGAAGCAGTGATCTGTCAACTCTACAGCCTTGTATAATAATGTAGTAGCCTCTCTGCTTGGGACAGCATCCTGCTGTCCTTGCACAAACTGGATAATGCAGGGCAGGACATCCTGCCCGTGACAGCACTGTTCACACAAGTTTTGGTCCAATTCTGAAAGCAATGTCAGAAGACTGTAAGCTAGATGGACAGCCAGAAGGAGACGAGAATATATTAAAATCCAATTATGTTTTCTTGACAATGTCATTTCTAGCAGACTCACTAATGCCAAACAGCTGTATCAAAACCATTGTGTGACCAGCAGAGACATGCCCATATGTATATATAGACTGAGCTGGCAGTCTGGAAATGAGATTTCTTCTGTTTCAGATCCTGTACTGGGCTGTTAGAAGAGATCAAAAAGCTGAATTTAAATACATTTTGACTTTGGAGGATACTTCATTCTGCATTCTCCTGTGAAAGTAATCTTGATGGAAATTTACTGCTGTTAGCATAACAATGTAGCACAATGTAAACACAGTCCATGAATTTGACACTGCTGCCATTACATTGACAGTAGCTCACTCCACAAATAACCGCACTGAAATACAGTGAGCCATTTCCTTAGCTCTGGTGTTATTGTTAGTAATATACAGCAAGGCCAAAACACAGCACTTGTTTTAAGTTCTGCTTCATTGCCTCTTCAGTTGTCAGTTATCAAGACACAATATCCCCATTGAGTTCTGTTTGAAAAATTAACTCTATTCCACTTAGCAAATTTACCTTATACTGCATTGCTGTGAAAATCACTAATGATAAGATTTAATGGATGTTAGAAAGATTGCTTAAAGATCCTAGAGTTGTTGATAGCCAAGTTAGACTGAACTAATACTGAGAGATGAAGTTGCAAAGATAGCAAGGAAAGAAGGCTATAGCTAAGTTATGGTACATTGAGGGTTTTGAGGGAGAGGGTGGAGTATGGAGTAGCAAATCTGAACCTGTTGCTCAAACATTGGAAAATGCATTTGAGTACTGTCCAGTGACTTGGATCAATGCAGAGATATGGTATAGGTCAATTAAATTAAATGAAATTAATATCAAGGTCCAGACTATTGTTGTTTGCACCTTAGGAATACATCTGCCACTGAAAATATTTTTTAAATTACCATGAATATAAAAAAAAAAACAAGAAACCCAAATCAATCACTTCTAAGGTAGCAAAAGTTAATGAAGTGATAAATAACACTAAAGTGACCACTCTGAATTTTTTGGAGGAAGATGTTAATCTGAACTATGTGAATTTTTATATGGCCAAATTAATGTTCACAGAACTTAAATAAAAAAACAAACAAACAAACAAAACAACAATCTCGAAAAAACAACCAAACAAACCTAACCAAACAAAAAGCCACTTATGCCACATTTCATTAGATGGAAAACAGTATTCCATAATTAGTGACAGTGTGAAGGAACACAGTATCACTGAGACAGTAGAAAGTGACCTTTTTAGATAGTGCTGTGCTTCAAAGGGGTATTGCTTGGCTGTTTAAGCATGGCAACTGAGTCTTGTTAGAGATGGTTCTGAGGAATTTTTTATGTGGTCATTGCTGAGGGCCTTTTGCCAGTAATTCTGAAGTGTTCTAGTTACACTGCAGCACACTTACAGTGTCCTGTAGCTGGAGGCATCACACTTACAGACTCTTGTGCTACTGAGGAATTTCAACCACTCTGACATCTGCTGGAAAAGTAACACAGTGAGCTGTAGGCAATCCAGAAAATTCCTGGAATACAAAAAAAAATAACTTTTTGAGCCAGGTAGTAGACAGCCCTAACAGTGTGGATGCCATATCGATGTGATGAACACCAATATAAATGAACTAATCGGGAACATCAGGACTGAAGGCAGCCTGGGCTACAGTGATCATGCATTGATAAATTTGCAATCCTCAGGGATATGAATCAGGCAAGGAATAAAATTAGGCACCTGAACTGTAGGAAAGCAAGCTCGCAGCTTTCCAAGAAGATAGTCAGTCAGATCCCCTGGCAGACTGCCCTCAGGGACAAGGGAGTGTAACAGAGCTGGCTGATCTTTGAGGAAACCTTCAATAGAGTGAAAGAGCTAGCAATCACCAGGAGCAGGAAATCAAACAAGGGTGGCAAGACTGGCACGGGTGAGTAAGGAACTCTTGGTCCAACTAAGGAGAAAGAAGCAAGGGCACAGAGAGTAGAGATAAGGACAGGTAGCCTGGGGAATGTATAGAAATGAAGTTCAGTTGTGTAGAGATGAGTTGAGGAAGGCAAACGGAAGATGGAACTGAACCTGGGAAGAGAACAGAGAGAATCAGGGAAGGCTTCTGTGGGTATGCTAACCAAAAAAGGAAGGTCAAAGAAAATTTCGTCCCCCAATAAACAGTGCTGCAAAACTGGTAACAACAGTCTCAGTCTTCTTTGGCAACATCTCTTCCAATATCTCTTGAATGAGGACTGAGGGAGGGACCTGCTTCCCACTGTAAGTAAATATCAGGTTCATGACCACCTGAAGAACGTGAATGTGCAAAAGTCTGTGGGATCCAAAGAGCTGCATGGCAGAGTCCGGGGGGATATGTCTGATGTAGTGCCAAGCCACATTTCATGATATTTGAAAAGTCTTGGCAATCAGGTGAAGTCCCAGGTGATTGGAAAAATAATGATACATAAATTATAAAAATAATGATTCATAAAGATGCTGCCATCTTTCAAAAGGATAGAAAGGAGGGTCCTGGGAAGTACTGATCTGTCAACCTCACCTCTGTTCCTGGGAAGGTCATGGAACAGATCCTTCTAAAACTGTGTTGAGGCACATGGGGGACAGGGAGGTGACTTGAGACAGCCAGTGTGTCTTCACCAGTCGCAAGTCCTGCCTGACCAAGCTAGGGTCACTCCTACTGTGGAGTGACTACATCAGTGGACAAGGGAAGGGCTACAGATGTCATTTATCTGTACTTCTGTAAAGTCTTGGACACCATCCCCCCAACATTCTTGTCTTTAAATTGGAAAGAGATGGATTTAATAAGTGGATGTTGGATAAGAAAGCAGTTGGATGGTTGCATCCACAGGGTCAGGTCAATGGCTGAGAGTCCTGATGGACATCAGTGACAAGTGGTGTCCCTCAGAGGTCTGTATTTGGGCCACTGTTATTTAATTTCTTCATTAATGACATAGAGTGAGGGATTGAGTTCAGTCTCAGCACATTTGCAGATGACACCAAGTTGAGAGGTGACTTTTGACATTTGAAGGACAAGATGAGATCCAGTACGACTGCTGTTTAAACTTATTATTTGAGTCTTAATTTGTTCCTGTTGTGTTTAAACAGCACATTGTTGAAGCTCCTATTCCTGATAATAAATATCACCACTTTTCCTGATTTCTTACTGTCATTCTATGAAATATGTATGCTTTAATTTAATGCCAAACTTAGTGAAGAAAAGGAAACAAAAAATGTAAAATAATTTCAGAATTTCATCTTCTTATTTCAAAATCAGTGAAACTGATTGCATCAAACACATTATAGAGTACAAGATTGTGGGATGCAGCTTCCTGTTTGGCATGTTGACTCCTGATTCATCTATATCCTTTGTAATCTCATGCTTTATGATTTGCAGGTCATCCCATATATTTTTCTTTCCTTTTCTTTCCTTCTTTCTCTTTCATGCTCGCAAAAGTTTTGGGCTTGCTTGTTTTGTTTAGTTCCTGGAGACAAATACATTTTTTCACTCAATCATGAATCTGGCGAAGACTGAAATCTCAGAGGTTTAGCTTCTTTGTGAGAGATTATTTCTCCAGCAGGTCTACATCTAATTTTCTTTGTATACCATCGTTTGAGATTCTCAAGGTAGTGCTTATTGGCAGTGACCTGCCAGACATCTCAGGTCTTAAGGATGAGTGAATAAACTTTGCTGAATGCTGCTGAATATGTGATAATGCAATTAGTATTCTTGCCAACTGAATTGAAAATGAGATGTTGTGTCTTCAGGGACCTTTGTACACTTTTGTAAATGCTTTTTTTTCTTCTTTCTCTATTTTCTTTTAAATACATCAGATATGTATGAGCTAAGCAAAAATGTCCATTATAAATTAAAATAACTTTGCACTGTAGATTAGATGGCCACTTCTGATTTTGCAATTAAAGTTCAATTTACATCACTGCTTAAGAAACAACAGACAAAAAAATGCTTAATTTGTTACTTTTTTATACGAATAAAGTTATTGCTGGTAAATAAATACACAATTTTGCATTCAGAGCAATACATATAGGATGAAGTGGAACAAAGTGCAGGTTAACCTTATCCCAAGGCAGATCAGATCAGTTAATTTCCAAGATTTGCTGATAACAGTAGGGTGTTTGGTAGAGTGGCAAAAGAATCAGATGATCCTAATCATCTTGATATTTAATTCTTAGATTGTAAATGCTGATTTGTCTTATACAGATTGGTTGCATAGAGGTGCACAGGAAATAGTGCAAAGAATTGTTGCCCAGTATTTTTAGTAAATATTAGGGGAAGATTTTCCTCAAAAACATACAAGAAAGCTGATATTCTCCTTGGAAAACCTCACAAGGGATGTGTATTACCTACAGGCTGTATATCACTTCCACTGCAACTATTATAGTCAATGACCTTAAACCCACAAAGAAGTGAATCAATCTGATATCTCTGCTCATTAGAAGGGGTGAACATGAAGCTGATACATAAAGTGAAGATATTTGTAACAATGATGATTCCCTTGAGCTGAAAAAATAGCACAGGGAGTTGTCGACTTCATCCTTCTCAACAACACTGTGAAGTATTTTGTTCAGAATGAAGCAGGGGGAAAAAAAATAAATAAAAAAAAGAATTTTTTAAAAAGTGAAAAAAAACCCAAAGAACTAACAATACAGGAATACTCTTTGCTAGAGGTGCAGAAAGGCTTCCAGCTGGAGTAGACCCTCGGTGAAATTACCCCACAAGATATGCAGCTCTTGGAAAGCTGAGTGATTTCATTTAACCTTGCTGCATACAGTGGAGAATTAATGCAGTGGGTGAGTGGCTAACCCAGACAGCAGCACCTGTACTGACTGAAATTAATTTATTGTATTTTACTATGGACACCCAGAATTAGAAGCAGAATAAGGAATAATATTATTTACATTGTGAAACCTTCTCACTCCTGAAGAGTCCACACTAATGGGAAAGGGTGCTGTGTGACTCCGTGTTGACTGATATAAGCCACATCCTGCTGGTAAGAGCAGATAAAGTTTTCTTTTCTAAGGTTTACAGAATGATTCTGTAGCAATTCTGTGCATGGATAATGAAATAGGTCTGAGGGATGAGGAAATAATTTCAGAGTTCATTGTATGAACCAGAGAATCTTGGTTCAGAGGAGAAGCAGGACTGGATTTTCAAGAGCTAGCCAGCAACATTTTTATCTAACCTATTGCTCTTTCTATTTTTCTCCTGGTGACAAATATGAACTTTTTGTCCCATCTTCAAACCTCAGGACTCTGTGACCCTGTGCCTGGCAGTGTTTTCTGGGACTGAGTGATATGTTAACTGGCTTTATCCTAGAAAAGTACTATTTCACTATGACATAAATGGGAAGATGCACTTCCACATGAGATGACGATGTAACTGTGTGTCTTACACCAAAGTTTAGTCTTTTCCAACCCCATCAGCATTTTGTGGCTGTTTCCCAACCTGTACATATAGTACTTATAGCTAGGAAATATTTCTGCCTTTCATTTAGTTTGATAGATGTCACTTTTGAATTTGTTAACTAATGAGGGCTAAAATTTGTAACGTTTCTTATTTTCCACTGTCGGGAATAGGAAGAGATACTCCCCACCTATTATCTTTCTTTAAAAGAAAGCCATAAAAGCCCTTTATCTCTCTTTATTTTGAAAAATCCCTCTGTCCCTTCGAAAATAAGGCGACATCAAACAAATGCAGGTATAGAGAAGCACATAAAAAGTAAAACCTGATGTGAAGGATTGTAGAATAACAAGGAGCTCTGCAGATCTCCATAGACTACATCCCACAGAATATAATATGATGTATAAAATAATCATCATATCCTCACCACTTTTACGTTATCATTCTTGTCTCAGATGATTTTTCTCTTGGTATCACAAAGAGAAATTTTGGTACTGAGCAACAGAATATTTTATGTGTTCATGGCATCTATCACATCTATACATCTATAGTATGTATCAGGATACTTGTAAAGATACTAGATGTTCATCTGTAAACAATTTTAAGGGGAAAAATGAGTCCAAACAGTTTCAAAATATTCTCAGTTTCTCAATTTTTTAAAAATAATTTTTATTTTTTAACCCTTAAACATAGTTTTATCAGTAGAATATTTATCTTCTCTTCTCTTCTCTTTTCTTCTCTTCTCTTCTCTTCTCTTCTCTTCTCTTTATCCTTTTTATTTGCTATAGTGAAATAGACATAACCAACTTTTTGAGATATATGTTCTGCTGATCAAATTTTGGTTCTGAATAGCTCACAGATTTCCTGACAGCCATAAGTATTCAAGCTCAGTGGGTAAATGTGCTCTCTGGTATCTATAAATATACTGGAGATTTTTGATTGTTTTATGATGGAAGTTTATTTTATTTTATTTTTGCCTTCACAGTTGGCTTTGGATTTTTTTCCTGCTTTATAGACCCTTGTCTTTTTATTAGTTCTATGTTCCCTGTTGATTTTATGTTTTATATTCCTGCTGTCACTACCAGCATCTCACTGTAAACAAGAATGTTGTATCTCAGTGGGTTATTTTCTGTTAATAACCTGTGATACAGTATATAAATAAACCAGAGAGGAGTTCACAGGTGCAATTTATTAGAGTTATTGCAATGTGACTTCAGTAATGGTCTGGAGTTCTTTAAAAACTTTGGTGTGTTTTGAGTTGAAGAAGACAGCTATATATTGCAGTTCATGAGAGAGAAATAACTATCAGTGTAATGAAATATGTCCAAGTCCAACTCAATAATAATTGCAATTTCTCAGTGTCAATACTTGGAGACCTATGTGTACCTCACAATAATTCAAACGAAAGTACACCAGTAAAGTAACACATTATTTAGGTTAGACTGGAAGTATGAAACCAAACAAAATGGCAAACCATACAAAATTTTCTTTCATCCCTGTACTTATATCACTGTTAACTTCACTGTTAACTTAATCCTAGTAATCTCGTGTTAAACTTCACAGTATAGAATCTTATTTCAGACATATGTTGTACCTATGGAGAAGAGCTGTGTAAAACAAGCCAAGTACAATTCAGAGGTTTTTGAATCCTATTCAAACTTTCAACTCCCAAATTAGTCAAATTATTTTTAGCGCACTTTTTAGAAAATCTGACTAAGGTGAAAGTCAAAAGTTTTATCAGTAATGATTTATCTTGTCCACAAAGAATAGAGCTATCAGCTCTGAAATGCCTGTGGAGGCCACTGTGCTTTTCATCATTCACTGCTGCTAATAAGGAATTAAATCAGAGAATCTAGTACTTCGTGTGAGTCAGATTAAAGGAAAAAGATAAAGTGCTCAGAGCAGCTAAAAAGCGGTGTTCACCCTAGCCTTCCTTAACCCTATAAGCTGATATGTTGGCTCAAACAAAAACTATTCAGAATGTTTTGGAATCACCATTTTCAGAAGTCTGTCATAAAATCATATTTTAGAATTCTTTCAACTCAATATTATATGTTTGATATATCCAACATGATACTTCGTGCTCTTTCCTAAGATTAATTTATAATCATTATCTTCTCTAGACACTGACATCACTCCAAACAGAGTGCAGATGATACCTTTTGACCAGACACACAGCTAAAGGAGAAGCTTTCCATTTAAGGAGGACAGATAGTCTGTCTTGGACCTCAAATAATGTAGATTGCTGGTGTGGAAAATCAAGGTTATTGAAGGTGTTTAATTTGGAGCTGCTTCATACCCATGGAAGGTGGAGACACCAGAAACCTTATTTTGATGAAATATCAGGTTTCCCCATCTTATCCACGCTACAATTTACAGAATTATAATCATATATCCTTGGTGTCTCACAAAAGGGGGACATCTGACCTAGGAAACTTAATTTATTTTTGTCAGTTATTTTTGTCAGCAGACTTATTCTGCATAAAGGACCTCTTACACTGGTTATCTTTGATTTTAAATCCCCTTTGCTGACATTAATAATTTCATTCTCAGAAATGAAATTCTCTCAATGACTATGGACAAATATCTGTTGGGAGAGGCTCAGCACAGAACCATGTCAATTCCAGGGCTTGCACATTCAGTATAAACCTTTGTTTATCACTGTCACGTGCATAACCAAATTCTGCCTTCCTATGTAGGAATGAGTCCTGTGGGACTCATGGGCATTAAAGTTCAAGGTTTTCTTAACAGGCAGCAGGAACTGAGAGAAGATAACACCATGAAGGCAGTGCTTGGGTCCTATCCAACTTCTGCCTTGTAGGTTGCTGGGAACACTGCTGCTGATATTAAAGGGAGCAAGACCAGGCTTGTGTCTCCTGTGTAGGTGCAGTCAGGCTTCAGTGACAATCATGACATCTCCAGCAGAGAGACTCTTCAGGGGCCTCAGAGAGAACAGACCCTAGTCTTGTGAAAGTTTCTATCTCACAAAAAAATGAAAAACTCTTTTAACTTAAGTAACTAATGTATCGTCTGTATTACTACCGTGATAGTTCTGGGCAGACAGTATAGGATCCTAACAGGTTTTTTTTATTATTAGTTTAATTGCAGCTGTTTCAAGATCACTTTAAGTCCTATGGAAATATTTATGCATCATCCTTTCATAATACTCCATGGGACTTCTAGGAGAAATTCAAACAAGATGTAAGAACATAGGCAAATGTAATTTAAAATCCCTCAAAAAGGTATGAATTTTTTTTTTTTCACTTTCCAGCTTTTCTTTTGTTAATATTTATATTACTCTTCTGTTCAGAGATATAATAATTCTCTTTTACCATTATTTACACTATGGATTTTTTTTCTTTTGTATGATATTATAGCAAATGCACTACATATGAACTGGAACTTATACCGGACATGGTAGGAAATATCTTTAATTCTGGTCATTTTTAAATACAAGGATGATCTAAAGGCAACAATTGCCTGTTTTCCTAGAAAGTGGAATTTTGCTCTTTAGTACACAGACATACTATGATCCTTTTTACATCTATGATGTAAATTGCAGGGAGTTGTTTTTTTTTTTTTTCTCTGAACAAACAAGCTAAATTTTTTCAGATCTTTATTGCACGTACTTGCGTTTTCATGCGAGGTCCTCATACTTTGTGTATATGAAGTGCTATGAGGATACATCAGAAATGTCTTTCTGATAATATTACACACATGAGAACTGAAAACTTCATTTACCTTTACTAACATTGCAGCTTGTCACATATGACAGCATATTATAAATTAAAAAATAAATTGTCAACCTTTTTCTTTAAATTGTTATTTAAGAAGGACTTATTATAAGCTGCTACCTCAACTGAAGGGCCTGATCAGTGGGAAGGGGAGGTACATTTTTATTATTATTCATCTTTTATGCACAGATGATATCAAACCTATATGATAGCAAATGCTGAAGCTTCTGGGATCTGTTCTTTCTGAAAGATGTTCTATCACTAGCAATAATCAAAGGTGTGTTAGTTCATCATCCCAAGGTGTTACCTGCTTGTCCTGCTATCCAATACCACTTGTCTTTGATGTCTGTAGAATCTGCATGGTCTGAATGTTAACTGAATAAATGCAAAGCAAATTGGAAGGACAAACATTTGTAGGTACTTTTAAAATCCTCCTAATTCCTTAGGACTACATCTTTCCATGTTGTCAAGGCCTTCTGTGTTATCAAGAGAGAAACAACAGTGTGTGAATGACTTGAGGATGTCATGTTCTCCTAGGTGTTCTCTTTTCGCTTTTCCTTGAACAAGTGAACGTCTTCCAACATTCTTTACCCTGGTCTCCTCTGTCAGAGATCCCTGGGGGCTGGTCTTGTCATTGAAGAACAATGCAAAGAAGGAATTTGGTTGCTCTGCTTTCTCCGCATTCTCTGTTTCCTCCATTTAGCCCTGGTCTCTCATTTTCCTTTGTTTTCCTTTTGTATTGAAGTATTTGAAGCAACTCTTCTTGTTTTCCTTGACATCCTTGGCCAGATTTAATTCCAAATTTCTGAGAGAATTTTTTGTCAGCTTAGATACACAGTTAAACTGCATTTCCTCTGCATTTTCTCCGCTGCATGCAGCTGATATAAGCACTTTTACTCAGCCGGGGGAAATTCTCTCACATACCTTAACTCAAAGGTATAGTTCAAGCATTTCAAAGGAAAAATTGAACTGTCAGGAAAGTTTATGATTCCACAAATCTGGCACTGGAAAGTACCCCTGCCATGGAGAGGGGTTGGAGCTAGATGATCTTTAAGGACGCTAACTAATTCTATAAAATCAATTTCTGATCAGGTGGTTCCATTTCTAATTAAGAGTAAATTGCTTTCTATACCTCCTTATCATAGATATTTTTATATGCCATGCTGAACATTAATTTCCTCCATTCTGTTTTTAGGCAAAATGTTTTAACTACTCAGAGCTTAAGCTTTGTGGAGATTGAAAATATTGTGACTTTAGGCCCTTATTCCCTTATATCAGTGAAGATGTATGATAATATGTAGTGTTCCTGACTACCTGTTCAATTTCATAGAAGCCTTAATGGAATTTAAGTGACAGGCTTCTAATCACTTTGGTTTTCTAGAAGCTTACTAGAGAAAGACAGAAATTAAAAGTAATTAACATAGTATGTCTTTATATTTGCAATTTCTGTATTTTCATATTCTTTTGAAACTATTTATCAGTAGATAAGGAAAATACATGTATCTGTATATGCATTATGTGGTTTATCAAAATAAACTTTAGCAGTAGTATGAAAAAACCTGTATTTTTTAATATAGATTCAGATTTTCTTAATCTTTTGTACCAACTGGGGCTAGTGAATTTTTAAATCTATGTGAAGTTAAATTATTTTCTGTACCTATTTCAGCTATCCATACTGCATTAACCCATTGGACTTAACACATATGTATACCAAGAAATAGGATTTCTTGTCACAGAGATTTCTTAATGCTCCATGCTACTGTCTGTTAATCAGAGATTGAAGCTTTGAAAGTACGAAGTCCTTGTATAGGCTTGCTTATCTATTTATTTGGCTTTGTGTTTTTCACTTAATGACTTACTATTCAGTTTTGATTTCGTGTTAATTGCTTTGCTTTTAAAGTTCCAGGCAGTTACTGGATAATTTCTTGTGCAAAGAAGTTAAAGCTAAATAATGTAGACAAAAGCACAATTCTTTCTTTGAGAATGCTGCTGAAGTTTGGCTTCCATGTCACGTATTGGGCAATAAAATGTAAAATAGATGTCTCCCTCCTCAAGTTCTGCAGCGAAAGAATAGTCTTAAAAACAGGGGGAGGGGAGGTTTAGAAAATAATAAAAATAATAAAAAACCACCACAACATAAAAAGTATTATAGCATCTGAGAGATACTATAATTCAAAGGTGCTAGGTCAATATGAGCTTCCACATTTTAAGTAATTTTTAATGTCAGCAGATCAGTGAATAAATTTTGTAAATCTATTCTATGTACGAGAATCCACTCTTCCAGCCTGGTAATGCTGTATTTTAGCAATAGTTGTGGCATAAAATCAGACTTCAACAGGAATGCATCACTTAAAAGCAGTAAGAAGCAATGGTGCTTTCTTTGTGATAAATTGAGGCTAAAGAAAAAAATCTTGGTAATCTCCTATATTATTTAGAGAAACAGTGATCAAAGGAAGAAGCATTCAAAGAAATAGCATTCTTATACATTCTGTACTGATGCAGAGTTACTGTCAGTAATGGTGAATACAACTAGTACCAAAGAAATGCCATGGAAATGCTTTTAAAACTCACATTTCTAAGTCTCTGCTGGAAGCTGGGAGGAGAGTAAAAGGAAGACAGACAATTTTAAGATAGCTGCTACTACATATGGTGGTTTAATTATACTGCTACTTTTTCTTGTGCAGTGATGTTTTGTCAATATATTGCTTTTAACACAGCTACTGGATGAGCAGAAAATTTCGTTACAATTCTCCTGCTGTTAAAAAAAATAAAATTGGATATAATTTTCAAAATAATGTGTTCTTTCATAATATTAATAAAAAATTAAAAATCTCTTTATTCTCAAGCATGCACTAGAAAGAGAAGTAACAAGTCTCTGGTTTTACACTTTGTCAACAGTGGTTCAATTTTCATCAAAGTTTCGCCCTGATTCTTGTCAACAGTGAATACTATGGAAACCTGCAGCATGAAGAACAAAACTGTGTGTAAGCTTCAGATTATTTATTTCCTGGATGTAGGCAAACAGGACAAACTGTTACTGTTCTGGTGTTTCCCTGGGGTCTGAGGATCAAGCATGACAATGGATAGAAAAACTCCAACAGCAATGATTGATAGATTTCAAATGTCAGTCTCATATTTTCTTCCCTGGCAGTAATGCAGTCCCAAAATTCACCCTTCAACTTCTTTTCTGGTGTGAGAGGAGGAAGATGGTATTTTTATTCTTTTGCTTGCAATACTCTCAAATTAATCAAAATACCAGACTAGTCTTTTAAAAGCTTTGTTTGAAGTACTTAGAAATAATTTTGTGTTGAATCCAGTGACTTATATAATTCTTAATTTCCAGAAAAGCAATACTTATTTAATGATAATATGTCAGAATTAACTCTCTGTGAAACAGAAAACCAATAAAAACACTGATTACCCTTCATCATTTATTGTGACTTTATCATATTTAAAACAACATTTCATTTAATCTATAAAAACATATTCATCACTGTACATGCAAATGTATTTTTTAAAATAAGGACATTTTATTATAAGCCTTGTAATTGAGGCTGGAAAATATGACCTTTAATATTCTGAAAAAAAAAAATAATATTCTGAAAAAAAAAATATTGCTTGTGAATACCATAATGTTTTTGGAACTCCTATTACAAAGATAACCTGGTGCATGCTTTTGAACATTTGATGTTGACAATACCAAAGTCATAGAGTTCAACAGTCCCATTTCTTTAGAGGGTGATGAACCATTTGGCAAAACATTTAATTAAATTCATCTGTGCAAAGGGGCTGTAGGGTATGTCTACCCCCAGTGATTCAGTGTAAACTTGCTTTGTAACAGATCTCAGCAGTGCTGGAGACAGAGACAAAATAGGCATGGGGATGAGTATTGGACAGAGCTTCCATATCCGTCTCAACCTTTTAATCTTTCTACCAGTAAGAAGGGAGTATTCAGGTCAAGCAGAGAAGTATTCAAGGATCCCCAAAGCTCTTCCATCTTCAAAAAACACCTCTTCTATACTTTTTGCCTTGGTAGGATAAATTCTTTCCTCTTTTTGCCTTCCGAAGAATCTAGCCTGATTCTTCTGTCAGGTGCTGAAGGGAATATAGGTTTTCAAAGGAAATGGAAGTACTTAAGAATTGTAATGAAGTAAAAATAATATTTCAGAACTGCTGTACCGGTTGGATTGCAAATAAAAAAATCTAACTTTAAGAAAATGCTTCTTTTTATCACAAGATTTGGGTCAGTCATTCATCTTTTAAGATGTGTGGGGGAAAAATGAGATAAATTAGTTGTTTTTCTTTTTTACCAGCTGTAACAGCAGGTAGCAATCTCACTTTACCTTGAATGTGTCATTCATTACAAGCTACTTGCTTTCAGTCATGGGGATTTATAATGGTGGAAAATCACCAGGGAACACCACTGCTCATCTCTGAAATAATACACCATAGAGCATTGAAATTAATACCCATTTAAAATGTATTTAAATCATGTGTTTTTCTTGCAGCTGGTTTCCATACCAGTAGCTGAAGGTAGCCAAACATAGCCATGTCCTTCTAACCTTGGCTAGGAAATTTATAGCAGAGGATCTTTAACATGTAAAGCAAATTACTCACAATGTTATACTACATTTATATTTTCACCTGTCCTGCAGCACATTCTTGTCCATCATTTAAACCATGCCATTTTCTGCAACTACCCCAGATGGCATCTGTAATAACCCTGTCTGTGAACAATTATTTCCACTAAAGTGGCATGGCTACTCCAATGACAGCTTTAGGGGTTGCACAAGAGTAGAGGATTGACTTCTGTGCTCTATGACAGTAAATGGAATTTATGTAGTAAGTTCAAGAATTTAAAAGGGAATGAAATACAAAACTCCATACAATTTCTTAGTGATGTCATTGGATTCATTAGTTGTTGACAATGCAAAACTGGTTAAAATAAAGGTAAGCTGTTAACAGCAGTGAGATGGAAAATTAAGAGGATTGACATCTGTTAAAATCTTTCCAGTGATACACCTTTTAATGATGACAACACAGATTAGTCAGGCTCTAAAATGTTTAGGCATCATGGCTTCTCGAAAGTCAAAATTTCCTCCCATCACACTCCTGACACTCATAATCCTCTGTTAATTTATTCTATTGTGTTTTCTCAGAATTTTGATCATTAGGCTAGTTGAATGTTTTACAAATACCACTGAATTAAATTCTAATCTGCTGGCAGTCATGCAAATCTGTCACAATTTTTTAATTTCTTCAGGACTAGCATCAGAACATTATTGTAAAACTACTTTTAAACTCTTTAATTGCATTTGAAATTACAAAACATGATCTGCAGTATCTTTGAATAAATTTTGAGTTTCTGGGTGAACCTTAAGAGATACATCATTTTTATATATATACACACACACACACACATATATATACACATATGAGTGAGTGAGAGGATGTGTGTGTATGTGCATACATATAAGTATATGAACGTATATTTTTAATTTTAAGAAAACTTTGAGGATTCTAAAATCAAAAATCACAGCAAGCTGTAGTATAAGTACCACTTTAATGAGCCATATTCTGTTAACTTTCTCATGAGACCTAAGCAAGATAACTACTCTCAGTGAAGTGATCTGATGAAATTTAAGTCAATATTACAGTCAGCCACAAGAAGACTGCCACAATTTTAGTTCTGCCAACTAGTATCTGTTGTGCTGTTATCAAAATCAATATTGTTTTCTATTTTGCAAATTATTTTAACAAGTGCCACAAAATGTGTAAATTTCCTAAACAAATTATGGTTATGTTTGTCTGGGGTGGAGTTAATTTTTTTCACACAGTTTGTATGGTAATGGGTTTTCAGATTTGTGCCTAAAGCAATGCTGATAACACACCAATATTTCACCTGGTGCTGAACAGCACTTGCTCAACATCAAGGCCTTTTCTCACTCTGCTGCACTTCCCCTGTTAACAGATTTTGCAAGATTTTGTGAGAGTACACAACTAGGAAGATAACCCAAACAAACGAGATATTTCATGCCATATAGTGTCATCCTTGGAAATAAAAAGGAAAAAGAGGAGGTTTCAGGATGGTTTGCCATCTTTTGCTTAGGAAAGAATCAGTCTACTCTTGGAAAGTGGTGAGCGACTGCCTTTGTATAACTGTTCTTGTTTTATTTTCTTTCTTCCTTCTTCCACTTCTTCTTTTTTATTAAGTAATTTTTCTGCTGTCCTACTGCAGGCAGAGTAGTGGATGAGCAGCTAAGTGCTGCTTAGCTGCCTCAAGGGCTAAACCTACAACCTGTTAGTTACTAATCAACATTATTTTGGTAATTCCTATTTTCTATACTAGAAAAAAGTCTCTCATGCTTTATTAATTATATTAAATGCAATAAGACTCTTCTTTAAAAAAAGACAAAAGTAGCATTAAAAGCTCAACAAATGTTCCAAGCTCAGGGCAGCTTTTTTTTTCTAGTTCACATTCTGTTCAAGTCATCACTAGGTGTGCCTACAGTCAAAAAAAACTGGCCACGTGTTAGGAATAGAGCTAGGAGCTTCCAAAACCAAAAGATTATCCAATACAATCAAAATTTCTCTTCTCTACCTTTCACTAAATAATCATCATGGTACCAAATTGTTAAAGTTTATGATACCGGAGCTGGCATGAATTTTCCCAACAATTTAACATTCAGCATCAGCAAAGGTTTTTTATGGATGTAAGTGGAGCAAAAAAAATTGGGAAGAGACACAGAAATTGCATAGAAATGGACTGGAAAAAAAGCAGTGAAGCTTTGAGACAAGGAAAGGACGTGGATTTAAGAGGAAGAGAAGTCGGAAGGATTTCAGGACACCAGGTAAACACTCAGAGAACTACAATGGTTTTCTCTAACATGTCTCACGCTGCTTTATGAGTCCATTTCATCTTGCTCCCTATCACATGATGCAAGCTGTCATTGCCCCACCAATTTAGCAGTAAATACTACTCCCAGAAGGAAGTAGATCTTCAGTTGTATACTCTTCTGAGGTCAATATAATTCAGTGAAGTCAGTGATTATAGAGCTAATCCTTTAAAAAACACCTATGTAGAGTTACAAATTCTCTGATGAAAAACAAAACAAAATATAAATATTTCAAACCAGCTTTCTCATTTGAACAATAAGTTCATATTTAGATTAAATCCAAGTATTTTTTTCAAAATCACTTTATGTTTCAGGCCCCCTTTCTTTACTATTTGTAGAGGTGTTTGAACTCATTAGTAATACAGTAGAGAGTCCACTTTAAACAAAGTAACTGCTGAGCAAGCACATGGGGCAGTCACCAGCTTCAAGGCTCCCACCAGCTTTCCCACCTCCACAGTCATTGCAATCAGACGTTGATGTATGGGCTCTTAAATCTTTCAAATATAGAACCTGTATTCATGAGCTATGAAGAAGGTCTGAGTGTGTACATGGAAATAATTCAAGTATTTTGGAGAATATTTCACAGTAAAATCAATGTATAAATCACATTCTTTTCATTGACTTTGGGCTTATATTTTTTTACCTTAACATACAGCGCTTTTGAACTGGAGGTTTGTAACTGTAGTTCATTTGGAAGTCTTGTCAAACACTCATTTAATTTTAATGATGTAAACCATTTACATATTCTCACACACATATGCATTCATTCTAAATACAGGTTTCCTTTACAGGTCTAAATATATAAATGTAAATCATCGATATTTGTCAGACCTACTTCCTGATGTCTGGTATTTCCAATGTCAGTAAAACAGAAATCTTGCCTTAAAAAAGCAGAAATATGGCCAATAATTTTTTTTCTTGCAAATATTAAACATTGTTTCATTATGTTTAAGCAAGTAGATAATTATGCAATAATTCCATACTAATTTATAATTACATGTATATATAAATTACTGTCAACATCAAGTGAAGTGAAATATGTACTTCAATGTAAATAATGGGATAAAGTGGAAGGTTAATTAAATGTGTGATTGCAGCTAACAGTCTCCTATCTTACAAAAGAAAGACAGGAAATACAGATTGGCATCATCATTCTGTTTTCATCACTGCACATTCTGCTCTTCTCCTTTGCTGTCCTTAATCATTTTCAATGACTTGACTATTAGTCTTGCTTATCTTTTTGTACTCTATTTCCCCTCCTCTCCCTGGCATTGTTGCAAGAACCAAAACTCTTACAATTTATTTTCCCTTTGTATTTACCAACAGGTAAAGTAAGAAGAAGACACTCAGTGCTTAAGTCCAGCCTGGCCAGTATGGAAGAATGTTTATAGTTCTTGTGTAAAAGAAACAAGAATGTACGTGTGCCATTCTGATTACTGTGGATAATCTCCAGAACCCCTAGCAAATATGACTCTTTTTCCATTACTGGATATCTCATCTTGAGGTTCTGTCTTGGATCTGGATCTTAATTCACGCTAACAGCGAACACTGTAAAGTTCCTCTTGATGTTAATTTTCCTCTTTCTTGTTTTTTTCAGATCCATTCTTTGTATGATAAATATGTATTTAAGATGATAATGCTGCAAATGTTTTTCAGTAGGATAGGGTCAGGACTGTAATGCATAGAAATTTGCTTAGTAGAGATGTGCAAAAGCTTCCAAACTTATTTCCTGATATTTCTGAGAAGATAATGAACCAGCATTGAATAATTTCTTAATGTGGTAAAATTTCATTGTCATGAAATACTTTCATATATAAAAGACGGTATAAAGTCTGATCAAGCCTTGGAAGGGTACAGTTCAGAAGTCCCTCTTTCTTTTCCTCTACTCCCTCCTTGTCCATACTTGTGTCTTTTGTGTAGCCCCCATTCACCCCCATGTCCCTGCCTTCCCATTATTCCCTACTGCACCAAGTTCATGAAAGTGTTAAAATGCAAGGCCCTAATGACAAGAGCTGAATCTGCCAATAGAGAATGACTTGCTGCAATATTTGCTTTGCCTTTCCTGCTCCAAACTCTGCATCAGCAGAATGGCATCCAGGAATTTAATTTAGATTCTTCTGTTCATTCATAGTTTGTTAGACCTGTGATCTTGTTTGAGAAGGCAAAGTGTCCAAAGCCTTTCTTTGTTTGTCATTTATAGAAAGTGATTTTTCATAAACGCATCTAGACTGTTTTATTTTAGAACTCTAACAATGTAAAGCATATATTAATTTCAAACATTTGCTAGATCCTTGTTCAATAGCATAAGTCTGTGTCTGACTATTTTTGTCTACAGAAGCTAGGCCATACAAACAATTAGATTTTGAAAAGTAAGGCACTTGAGCAGATATATAATAAATAAGACCTTTACACACCCTATAAGTCCCAAATTTTAGAAAATTCCTTAAGACTCATAGGGACACAGGGAATTTTGAAGAGAAAACTGTGGAGGTCTGGATTATTTTGAAAGTCCAATAGATCAGCAAACCAAAAAAGAGAGCTGAGGAGTGTTCCAGTTTCTTACAAACTTTTTAAAGTACAGAGTTTTGTGAGAAAAACACCTTCTATTCAGAGGTTATAAAAGATAGGTAAAAAAATCTGAAGGCAGTCTTCATTCCAGGTTTCTCAGACAAGCAATCTTAAGCCTTTTTTTGATATCAAGTTGTGAGTGATTATGATTCTGTTGATGGCTGACTTCACGTCGATGAAAAACATCTTCCTTGTCTAGGTCCAAACAGAATGAGAAATCATCAGCAATTGAGAAAACACAAGTCATGCAGAACCCCCCAATGCTATAGGAAGGAATATACTCAGCCTAAAGATTAGACAAACCAAAAAAAAAAAAAAAAAAAAAGATTGGAACTGTACTGTTTTAACAAAGGAAAACAATTTTTAGAGGGGAAAATAACTAATTAGTGGCACATCCTAATTTTTGCAGTACCACCAAGGCTGGCATTCAACTAAGGCTTAAAAGTCTTGATAATTCAAAAATAAATAAATAAATACTCTCTATGAAGGATTCTATTATGTTGACATATAAAGGCATTTATATAATTTAGTGTAAGTCAAAGCATTTTGGGAATTCTGTATAAATTACATATCTGGATGGAGTGCCTTTGGCAGTCACACAAAGCTGCTAATATTGTATATGCTTTGAAATATGTCTCACTCAAGCATGACCACTGGCCCTTGGCCACTTAATGTATGACATTAGTTTCATATCTCCTCTCAATAACAGGATCTCCAGTTTTGCAGAATCTTCCAGTGATGAAATTTACCACCTATTTTAGTCTGAATCTAAATTATGCTTCTGAACATTTTACCTGTATGAATTTGATCTGGAGATGTACAGATGCACCACATCTATAAATAGCTCAAATAAATGGAACAAAAGACCAAATGTGTTTGAATATTGCAATTCCAACAGAACAGTTGGTGAAACTCAGAGTTTTTGGGACTCAGTCCAAAGCCTACAGAGCCTAGTGGAAAGACTGAAGTGTCTCAAAGATCTAATTTCATTGCCCTGATTTATACTATAATTGTATAAGTGGGCTTATGATTCACTCAGAATTCATTAGAGGTTGATTTGAAACCCGGCCTCCACTTGCACAGCCCTTTTTTAGGAAGCTTGACCAGAGATTTGAGCTCAGCAGGACATCTGACTCTGTGTTGCTGTGTGTGCTTGTTTGGGTCTGTACAGGTCTGCATAACAATCAGGGACAGAGCACAGCTATCAGAGGCAGCCAGCAGATGTAGCAGTTTCTGGGTGCTACTTCTTTGATGTTTTCTTGAGTTTCTGTGCTTTTTGTCAGAAACATGGGAATTTCTGAGAACCTTCAGAAGGACATGAGGTTTCCTGCTGCTGCAAGGTAGGACTAAGGATCAGGTATGGCTTCCTCTAGCAGATTCTGACTAACTCTATCATCTGTCCTTTATCAAATATACCATTTTTTTTCCTATAATTGACTCTCAAAGTAGGTAAAAATAATATCTACTTAGGTAATGTTTACTGGTACTTAATGATTGAAGCACTTCCTGAAATAAAAAGAAAAAAAGGAATGCTATTATAAAAAAAAATAAAATTCAATGACACAGTGAATTATAGCTGGACTGTAAATGAAAAATTAGGAAGGAGAGTGGTCCTCCCCCCATACTGGAGTATGCACATTGTTTTGTTTGACCCACAACATTTATCTGTAACTATTTAATGTCTACAGATAAAATTATTTTACCAACTGGATGTGAACAAGTGCCTCAAGTATTCTGAAAAGAACTTATCTGTCTACATATTTAATGATAGAGAAAAGAGAGGATATTTTTATAGGTAAGGGAACTTCCATTTCATGTTTGGAAAAGACTTTAAAGATTACTTGTCAGAAAAGTTGCTGGTTCATACAGGAACAGTAACATTTAGTCTGCTATGTGAAATGCTTTAACATGCAGGTAGTATTTATCTATATAACAGATAACTCTATTCATATGAAGGCTTGTTCTCTCTGCCGTAGAAAATGGTCAAAGCAATCTTCAACATACCAGAAATCTCATTTCCACAGCTTTAGAAGTAAATGTTTGAAGATTTCAATAAAAAGATTGATGTACTTCATTAGATTGATGTACTTCACTCTACTAGAAGACAGATGTATGTGGAAACTCCAGGAAGAGCATCCATATCTTCATCTTAAAGAATGAAAGAGGAAACAGGGATCCTTAATTGTAGCTGGAATTCTTAATCCTTTCTTGTTTGTTGCTGAAATGAAGACCCTCTAGAGAGAATCATGACATGGGAAGATAAGTCTGAGATTATACACAACTTTTGTGTCTTTAAAATTGATGTATGGAAGTGCCTAATAGGAGGCATGATTACCAAAATCCACAGTGAGGATAAATAACGACAGAGAACCATTCACCAAAATATAAGCACGGCTGTTTGAAAATTGGCATTTGTCATCCTCATCATACCAGCAGATGTCAGATTCCTTAGGCAGCAGTTCAAAAGCCCTAAACAATCAGAGGTTGAAATATCAAGAGTTAACATTGTTACTTGTCTTTCATGCTTTGACTGCCAAGCATTTCCAATGCAAACTATCTCAAGTAGCTGAGTGAGATAACCTTCACTGTATTTTCCTGAAAATTAAGCAAAGTGACACTAAAGAAAAGTTGGAAAAACAATTTCAAATTTTGAACTGATTTAGAACCTGAGCCTCCCTGAATATGTTTCCTTCTCTTGGAAGTAAACCTTGCTCGAGGTGAAACTCTGTGCATCACCTGAGTCAGGGTAAAGATTTGGACTCCACTCTTTTATCTGAGACCCAGGATCAAACAATCTCACCTCTGAAATTTGAACAAGATAATCAACACCAGCTTTTTTTGTCCAGTCAAGTTTGGGGGTTTTTTTAATAAATTCAAGGGGTTTCTCATTTGACACTTTATGTCACTTGCTTTTAGTCAGTGACTTTAAACCTGCTGGCTTTTGAGCTGATGTCATATACTTTTTATGATTCTATCTTGCATGCAATAAAATTGATGTTCTATAGTGGATTTCATAAAGTTGAAATTTATAGGTAAAAAACACTCAACTCTAACTATAAACTACCTTTGCCAAAGAAGGAACACTGTGTATATATGTATATATATATCTCAGAGAAAATATTTTAAAATGCTCCCCTTTTTATTACTGACACGCACTTGCAGCATACATAAAACACTATTTCCATTTTTCTCATTTTCAGCATTTCCTTTATTCTCATAGTCCTTGAAATAATTTAGCTTTCTCTGATATCTGTTGTAAAATTTGTACCACTTCATTAAACTTACCCAACAATAGTGATGCAAATTTTGAGAGTTATAATCCTGCTTTGTTTTTGTGGACAGAAGCATTTTCCATTCAAAATAAATAATTCAGTGTGATGATTTAGTTTCCTTTAATTTCTTTCCTGACACTTGCTCAAATCCCTTCTCTCCTTGACAAACCTATCAATATGAAGATCCTAACCTGAAGACAGAAAGGAATGAATCCTCATCACATTGTTCCTTACTTAGAGGTGTTTCCCAAGTAATCTAAGAGTAACCTAAGGGGATTTTTTTGGGGTTTTTTGAGGGATAAGGTGGAGACCATATCATGATAATTCATTTAGCATCTGTTCTCAGAACTTTCATATGAGATGTTCAAGTTCCATATACACAAAAATTAGTGAAGCAACTAGGTCATTGCTGTAGTGTACAGATTTTATGGAGTGATAAACCTAGAAGAATAAAACTTAAATTCTCATTTCCAAATCTCATACTTTGGCTTTACAAAACTCAGATTATATAAGAGATAAAACTTTTAGGTGCCACAAGGATGAAGAGTAGTTGATTACAGCCACTGAGAAAAGTTGCTTTGAACTTCGAAAAAAATGCTTAAAAAATTTCTCTTTGAACACGGACCCTGCTCTATCCATTAAATTACTGTAGCTTCTGCAGTTTTCAGCATAACTTTGTCAAGGTAATTCTTGTTTTACTTTTTTAATCTGTTCTGCTTCTTCTTCTTTGTTGTGCTAATAATATATTGCTTATTGAGGATGTACCTACTTTTGGCTGTTATTGGGATGTTGCACATTCCAGATCATCATTTCAACAGAATAAGTAGGGGAATGACATGGAATGTAAAGGCAAAAAACCAAGTCAAACCAAGAAGAAAAAAAATCCCAAAAAATAAATAAGCAAAAACAACAAAAACAACCAACAATAAAAAAAAAATCTCAAGTCATTTGGTGGACCTCCCAGATAGATTAACAGAATACATTTGTTAGTTAAGTATCATGTTCTTTGGGATAAAGAACAACCTACCCTCTAGTTAATTCACTACAACTTTCCTTTCCATGGCCAATTCTGTCAAATTTCAGATTTTTTAGGTTTTGTCATGAATGTAATTGCAAATATTCATTAAAAAAATTCTCCTTCTCTTTTGGCTTTTTCATTTGTGTAGAAAATAGAGAAGGCAGAGAGGGGGAAGATACTCTCCAAAATCACAGGATGGAAATTCAAATTAGAGATAAAAAAAAGAAATATATGAAGGCAGAGGATACCTTTTTCATCTTTCTATTACTTTGTTTAAATTTTCACTAGAACAAGAATTTTATAGTTTACTTTCTCTGCCTTTTATCTGAATTGAATCTGTGATAGCAGCAAAGCTAAATGATTTGTGTTCTTATCAAGAATATGAGGAAAAGAGAATAAGAATAGAAACAAATAGATAATATAATAAAATAGAACAAAAACCTGATAAATAGAAGATCAGGAGTTTGGAAATACTAGTGCTTTTTCTCCTCACTCTACAAAAACATCAAGGAACTAGTATTTTCTAGAATTTGTGCAAATTAGCTTACTTGATTTCCAGCATACTGGTTAATTTTTTTCTTTTACAGTGGAGGGATGAAAAATATAGATGAAGAATTGCCTAATTGGAATGTGAAGGGGAAAGGTCTGGGAAAAGTCTGTTAATAAGCCTGGTAAGGGTATGCATCGTTTATGAGTCTGTCCTAAAAAAAGGATGGCACTAAAGATACTAGGGGTGGTGACAGTTTGAGAAGTGTCAGATGATAAAATGGAGAAAAAAAAATAACAAAGCTAATTGCAGCTAGCAAATCTAACATGCCTCTACTGCCTTGTTCAGGAGTTCATTGAGGCTACAAACTACTATTTTCAAAATCCTAATTTATTTAATGTACCATAGACTTTAATGGGCATGTTAAAACTAACGTGAAAGTAAAACCCGAATTTTCTTCCCTAAATGGATGTTTTCTCCTGAGCACCAGCTAAAGGAGTGTAAGGAGAGGAAAGATGGATGAAAAAGACATCTGCAAAGTCACTAAAATGAATCTCTATGTATTGCAGTGTCTTGGTAGTTCAATAAAAATCTGTTTTCCGCTGTGCTTCATTTAAAATAAGCAAACTGAAAATGTCACATATTGAATGAGCTACATTGCTTGGACTGGTTAAATAAAAAAATTATGTGTGATAAAAAGCGAAGATGTCTTTCTGACAGGCAAATGTGTGTCAGAAACCATATAAGATTACCTAACTTAGGTACTATCCTTTGAGCTGGTTTGCTAATGATAATTCTAATTATTTTTTTCACATCCAAGCAGGGAATATCTATTCCAGGCTAATTTTCCTTCTTTGAGTTTCAAACCCCTAGAGTATTCTAGCTTTAGCACAAACTTAATTCATTCCAAAGTGCATACTTTATTTGGATATTGCGTATTTAATCAACTTCTGCAGTAGCCTGTATTTCAACAGATTTGGGGGGGGGTGGAGGCAAACTTCCTTCTAATGTTTTAAGTCTCTGAAATGGTTTTTGTTCAGTGTCTGACCTATAGAACATGTCAAAAATGAATAATTTATGTAACAAAACAAAGACAACAAGGTCAGAAGAGATATATGATTTTTACAATAGAGAACATTCAGGGACATGATATTATGTGAGACATGTTCCTAAATGTTAAGGAGAATATTTTTTTTCCTCCTTATTTTTCTTTGCAAGTAAATGAGCTCAAAGATGTGAAAAAAGACATTAGATTCCAGAAAAAAATTGAACTTTTACTACACAGTAGGTAGGAATTAACTACTTTCTTTGCTCCTTGGGATTTTCTGTGGACCTCAGGGAAGGAATGTTCTAGGAGGTTGCCTTAGCAACACTGTACTCTAATAATTGCATTAGTCTGAAACTGAAAAGCCCTCAAAATACTATAGAAAATAACACAGTGTCCACAAAAAGACCCAAATTTATCACCTGTAGGGAGGTTTCTTTGCCCTAAATCTTGGGTCTTCTCAGA
This sequence comes from Rhabdornis inornatus, assembly GCA_013397075.1. Lineage (NCBI taxonomy): Eukaryota > Metazoa > Chordata > Aves > Passeriformes > Rhabdornithidae > Rhabdornis > Rhabdornis inornatus. Next base: position 3,638,074 of record VWZS01007264.1, read on the forward strand.
CAGGATTTGGGTAGGTGCCTATTACTGTCACAGAAGTTCCCTATATGGGGAGGTGGGCAACATTCCTTATTAATTAACATTCCATATTAATGGATCCCTTATCTGACCTCATTGTCAAGAAGATGTGACACAGAATACTGGAACCAAGTTCTATTTCTTCAGTGTTACCTCTAAATCTACCACAGGGAAAGTGTGACAATACAGAATTGCTGAAATGGCTTTCTCATTGCGTGTGGAAGATAGAAATGTGAAGGGAAAACAAATTCCACTTGTATAGAGGAAAGAGACATTACAATCCCCTTTAGAATCATATTTAAAATGTTCCCTTGACATAGCATTACAGGTAACTCAGAAATAATGTCGTGGTGACCAGCTGTTGATGATTCAGGCACATGATATCAGATTGCCATCACTTCAGGGTCAGTCATCCTGAGCTCATAAGTCTATAAATTAGTGGAAGATAATAATTTTTAATATTTCACTCTAAAATCATATGCACATATGTACACAATTATAATTTTCAGTTAAAAATATAGTTCATATGTGCGTCTATAATTTTACCACAAAATTAAGATACAATAAGAAATGCTTGCTTATAGAATTGTTTTTTGTTAGTCAAACCATGCTGTCAACATCGAAAGCTTGCTTTTCTTCATTTCATTTCATTCTGTCTTTTAGAATATTTTAGTAAAAAAGAAGCCCAGCATTTTATTCCTTACAAGTTTTGTTTTCTTCCATTTTGCAAAAATTGAATTTTCTATCCTCTTCTCTGTTTGAAGTGAGGCATGGACTACGAACAATGGAATATTTACTCACCTGCTTTGTAAAAGGATAAACAGTGGTATCAGCTAAAGATCTGGATTTCTCTCAATAGAAAAAAATATTATTGTCATGTTATATGTTAATGCAAGAATAGATCAAAATCTTGTTATTGTGGGTTAAGGCTCTGGTTCTTTAATACAAGTGAAATATCGATTGTATTGATTGAAATTCTATTTCAGGTTCTAGAGTCAGAGGCTACAACATTTGATACCCAATTTTGCTAGCTTTTTTGATTTGTTAAGAAGATAAATGTTATGACAGCTCAGGAAGATGTGTGAATATTAATATTCACAACCAAGCAAGAAGCATCACTTTAAAATAAATCTTTGGTTAAATTCTGCACATGTGTGTTTGTGAATATGCACTTGAATTTTCAATCCTAACAAACAGCCAATCAATTTTTTTTTTTTTCTACTGACCAATCATAAGTATGTTTGTTCCTAGCTATTTTCCAGAAATAGCTGTCACAGGTGTTGCAGTTTATATTACAAATTATTACAAATTATTGCAGTTTCTATTACAAATATGATATAAAAATTTTACATGTGTATAGACTAGTGTTTATGGGTCAGAATCAAACAGAATTCTTCATGATTCAAGACAACATGAGGAGTTTGAGAAATAAAAACTTGTAATGTCAGAAGATTTGGAAGCAGGAATATAGACAAGCTTAAAGAAAAGTGTTGGAATGTTTTTAAAAGGTCATCTATTTAATACCTCTATGTCATGCATATTTAAATTTTACCTACATTTTTATGAGAGCTAGTTAGGGTCTCCACATTATATAAGAACCACAGGATAATAGAATCTATTTTATTTTCATGTGGTTGTTATCTATTAGATATAATAATATAATATAATATAATATAATATAATATATATAATATAAATTACATATTATCTAAGTGTAATATCTGAAAGATTCATTTTATATACATAATATATATTTAATATATCAAGTAGTATTTCTTTTCAGGTAGATATCTACAAATAGGAATATATCTCATTTTATAAGAATACTCACACTTTTTTTTTTCTAATGTACAGGTATCCTCACTATTGCACCTTCAGCTTCCAAATCCATTGACATCATCAGGGAGAAATCATTTGAATTTCTGATTAAGTGTTCTCTGAGTTTTCAACCTTAGAGTTTTCCAGTGATATTGCCACTTATTCAAGAAAACTTTTCATTCTGAAAACATGCATTGCATTAGCATTGTCATCTATTAAAATAAAAACAACTGGAAAGTCAGGAGTATTGAGAGAGTTTTTCAACACCAAATAACTTGGTGAGAGAAGATAACAATAAACCTAAATCTCACTTTTTGTTCTAAACTATATTTTATTTTAGATCAATGGCAAATAACCCTATTTTTGAGATAAATTATTCACATAGTTTGAGCTTATACTGAAGTGGTCTAACTGGAAAAGAAACATTTCTGTGTCTTAAAGAGAATTTGTACAGCTATTGAAACTCTAGATAACGCATTCCCTGTTTAACTAAGCATGTGTGTGTATTCCAGAGATGCAAATAGTTGCAGATGCACAAGGACTTGCCTGTCTTCACTCAATGGTGGCACACTGGAATCTTCAAGGTGCCGAATCAGATGAAAACTCTGTGAACAGCCTGTTGGGAGCACAGGGTTAAAATCCTAAGGTTTGGTGAGCAGGAGGGAGTGGTCTTGCTCAAAGTGAACTTGCACCTTGCCGCTAAGAATGTCAGCATGGGAAAATTCCATTTATTATGCCTACTGTTGCTCATCCTCTGCCTCTTTTGAGAAGTAGAATTCCCATGTAGCGATAACACACTCTCACAGACAGGCTTGAGCCCCGTGCTGGGAGAGGTCACAAAGCACAGCCTAGAGATAAACTGTGGGTGCCCACAGCCCTCTGATGTTCCGGGGCAGGCAGTGCCACCCTTCTGCCAGGATGAGCTGAGCCTAACAGCTGTGTCCCTGTGTCTGTGCTGCTGAGGTAATGGAATAAACCTGCTCCTTGCATTTCAGCTGGGCCTTGGTGGTCGTCTTGGTTACCTGAATGTGTTGATTCACACACAGACATTCTTAGCTGAATCCTTCCTTTCGCCTGTTTTGTCTTGTGTCCAAATAAACACTGTAAATAACATATATTCAAATATTTGAAATATGCCCTTAGATTTCAACGCCATGGAGGATGTTTACTAGTATGGTTAAAACCATCTTTTCTTAGGGAAAAACTGTGGGTGAAATGTAGGATTTATACACATTTTGTACCCTGTAATAGTAATATTCTTAATAGTATTGAAGGAAGTTTATATAATAGAAATAATTTACTTGCAATGTGAAAGAGGTCATTCCCATCAAAATGGGATGGAGTAAGATATAATAGCTCTCTTCACTGTTTGATGAATCAAGTCAATTTCGAAATGTTAAACCACATCTGTTTCTTGTGTAAGAAAACCAGATTCATGGGAATACATGGGAAATTCCAATCAACTGGCTATTATAGCATAGGTAATTCTTTCCTTTTTTCATATAAGGTTACATTAGCAGCAGATCTTGAACCAAATTGTTGTGAGACATTTTCCCCCTTGTTTTTTGACCAGGGCTAAACTTGTTTAAGACAAATGCAGAACTTCTCTGCTGGTTTGGTTTTTTGGGGTTTTTTTTGCCAGTTTTTCTTTCCTTAGTTTCTGATTCACACCCTGGAAATATGCCTCAACTTTTGATTGAGTTCCAAGGCAAAAAGGCAGCCCTTTTGAATCCTCAGGTTAGTAAATCAATACACCACCTCCTCTCTAGGGGACCATATAGAAAGAAATAATCTACAGACATAGATAAAATTATCCCAGTTCCTGCTGATACCTGGAATCCTTAACCTTAATCAGCTCATATGTCAGGAGAATTTCGATGTTTTATTGTCTGCTTATCTCCTCTTGGCAATGGCAGTGAGTTTAGGCTTCAAACTAATTTGTTTGGGTCTTGCAGCTGCCTTTGATAGAATTAGCCATGAAGCGTTACTGATACGCTGTTTTGTAAAGTATGCCAGGAAGGGACAAAATGGTTCTCTATTCTTTCATTCTGGGGAGATGAGAACAGCTGACCAGAAAGACATCCACACTAACACTGATCTTTAAAGTTGGATGGTAATGCTACCATAAATTCATACTTTTGGTATTAGTGAGACTAAGCTCGTATTTTGGTGAATTGAATTGATATTGGGAAATTATAAACAAGGTAGAACATAAGTTTGAGATACTAGAGGCCTGTCTGTCTGAACTGCCAGTGCTTCATGGGAGTTTTAGTTGTGGTGTCATCGTAAAATGTCTTTCTATTCTGAGCCTATGATCTGACTTCTTTGCTATGCAGCTGACAACAGACACCAAAGAGGAAGATGAGTAACACAGCATTATATCTAAAGTTCCAGAATAATTTAAATTTGGTATCAAAGTATCTTGAATAGAAATACCTCTGTTTAATATACAGTAACATTTGAATTCTAGGTTGTTCAACTCTAGACAAAGAAAATTGCCAAACACAAACATGAATATTGACAGTTTTGGGGAAACTGTATCTCCTCAAAAAAAACCCAATCAAAGAGAAAAAAGGAAAAAAAGGACAGGAAATTTCCAACCAGACATGCTCTTATTACTTCAAGTATTTTTCTCAGTTTGTACATTTTTTAAAGTCTTTTTTTATGTTTGACTGATAGTGTTTTCTGAGATTGGAGGAATGAGACGATAGAATGACTTAAAAAATGTTCATCAAGAACAAGAAAGAGCAGTGTAACTGCTATATAGTGTAACCAGTTTGCAGGTAGTTCACCACTGCAACTTAATGTATTGAGATTAATCTGCCCATTCATAAATGCATTAGGTCTGGTTACCTTATAGACTGATGCTTTTCTCTAGACAGATGAGATCATTTGAAATACTGAAGTTCAAACATTCTGAGAAAACTGGGGAAGCTAGAAGTGATAAAGTCAAAAGGTTATTAAATGAAGTTTGAAGTGCTCTGTAGAGTTAAAACATCAATACAGAATAGAAAATTTCAGAAAAATATATTTTAAAATCTTTAGAACATTTCGCATTAAGAAGACATATATCTGTATAACATTGCAGGATTTTTTATGTTTAACTATTAAGCAGACTGGCAGCAGGTTATTCTCTGCATGAGGTCTTTGTTTCCTAAGATTACTCAGTAATCTGATATACAAATCAAATCACATTTTAATACCTAGTTCCTCAACCTTATTTTATATGAAAGGAGTGAAAGGAATATAGATTAGGACAATTCTGAGTTTAAAGGAATTTAGAAGGTCCTTTTATAGGGAGTGGTTTTGAACATTTGATGTAACAGTTATTTACAGGTTATAGAGAGAGTACACTTCCCAGCTCAGTAGTAGATAAATGAAAGGTCTTTCTGAGCTGGTCTATGTCTGTATGAGTTTCTGAGACAAATACGATGTATATATTAGAATTATTGATTTGTGTTAACGAAAGAAAAAAAATGTTTTACCGTAAGTCAAAACCCATTGTACAATCTCTAAGTTCCAAAATGGTTAAGCAAATAATATTGTACTATGTTTTCTTTATGTCTTTAATCGCATGGCTACATTATTTCTGTCTTTGTTTTCTTTGACATTCTGAGTCTATTATATCATCACTGGAATGATAGACAGCAGTGCTGTAAATCTTCAGAAAAGGTAGAAAATTACTTGGCTGTTTGGTCACAGTAGGAAAAAAGAACTTTCAGGTCAATTCTGAGAACACCTTGCTTTTAAATAAGAAAAACATTGATTAAAAGGAGACCAAATACAATCAGAACAATCCAGAAATACTGGGATGGATTCAAAGGAGCTACTAGATAAATAGAGGAAACAAAGAAAACTACAGCTGGAAAGCTGTTGGACTAGAGATAATACAAAGAGCAGGAGAAGAGGGAAGGAAAATATGTGGGGAGAAAATAAAGCATTAAAAAGGAGAAACATAAAAGTGACTATGAAATTAGTAGATGATGCCAGAATATTTGACATTGAGGAGCAGGATCTGAAGAGACTTCTGAAAGGTCAGGCTTAACTCCCTTCCAAGGCTAAGTTTGCTATGGTAAAATATTAACTAAGCGGGATGTCTAGGCAACTCCAAACCAAAAGGAAACAAAAAACCCACAACAAAAACCAGAATAATACTGAAAAATGGTGTTTTCAAGAGATAAAGCTGGGGTATAAATTTTTAAGGTTTAATATGATTTCAGTGTAATTTTGCTATGAAGTTTGTACTTTTAGAAAAAAAAAATCTAGCCAGTTGTGATTAATTCTCTCTACTATTTTTTTTTTCATTTTTTTGAAACTAGAAGTATGCTTACATTCCTGGATCAAAAAGAATTAAAAAGCATAGGTACTTCAATATTTAATTTGATTTATTTTCTACTTTACTCATGTCCTCAGGTTTTGTAGAGAATTATAAAGTAATTATTTTTTCTATATACACTATGACAAGAATAACAGTATTGCTATAGGTTATTTTCTTCTGAAGCACATTAGAGACCAGCAATATACGGCAGTATAGCTCCTAACTCATGTCTTAATTTTATAGACTTGACAAACCAATCCTAGCAGAATTGAGTAGCAGTTTTTCAATTAAAAATTATACTAAGAAATGTTATCATTTCTGTCTTTTCTATAATCTCTCACAGGATGTGAACAAGAGCAAGGCGTATACTATTATGAAACTTTTCAAGGGATTTTGATATTCCACAGTATTCATTCCAATCCTACACTTTAACTGACATAATTTGTTAGTCATTTGACTTAAAGTAGTCATCTGCATTTACGGCAACCACTTTTCTCATTATAGACAATTGCATTTCATTTCAAATGCATTTTATCTCAATTCAGTTGCCTACTCAAATATGATTTTCTAATTCATATTTTATGGAATTAGGGATACTTTAATATGTCAAAAGGCATAAGCTTATCTGAAATAATTTCATTCTCAGATGCTTACGTGAAGAATTATTCCTTTTCACAAGAAAAGTCTTTACAAGACTGAAAAAGTTTAGCAAGTCCCATTTTTCTTCATCCATTTTTTCAGAGTTCATCACTCACTGCTTCATGTAACTGTCACACACAGGTCTCTTGCAAAGTGATTATCAAGGTTCTTTCTTTTCATCTCACAGCTATACTCATAACAAAAACTTCATCAAACATCAGACAGCTCTCTGTGGACTAAAAATGATACTGAAAGGAAAGGCACTGAAAGCCTATGAAGAAATTCATGTCTATCACATTACTTCACCCCCAAGGAAAAGCTTCATTTTGTAGGTAATACTGGAGAATAAGGACTGTTTTACTGCAGTCTGTCTAAGTTCACAGGATCTTTATGTGAGCAGATACTGCCGTCTTTCCTAATCAAGTCCACCTCACTATCATCTTATTTGACTTCTGTTTCTCTTCCTACACCCGACTATGCATTAGCTGGTATCATGTCTGATATCTATGGTTTGCCTACATTATTCCTTGCTTTCTCTTTCTTGAACCTAAATTTTCCACTAAATTCTCACTATGTCTGAGCAATCTTTGCTTAGTCCTTCCAATGACTACTTAACATAAATACTGATTTTTTAGGAAAAAATATTTCTGTCTTTCCTATAATCTCCACTTAATTTGCTACTGAGCAAAGATTTGATAAACTTGTATGTTGCATTTGTCATTACTGCTCTTCATTTTGGAGGTTCTTTTGATACAGTCTTGCACCAAGTAGAAATAACATGCATGTAGAATGGTTAAAACAAGTAGAGATTGAAGTTCTGGATTAAGACAATCACTCAATTACAGCTATCTTCAACCTTAGAACTTTCCAAGATAATGAAGACACTAAAGTAGCTCTGAATAACTTTTCTTTTTTACTCAAGGTGGTTTTACAAAGGCAGTTTCCCTGCAAGGACTGCTGATACCAGGCAAGTGTTTTTCTTAATGGCTATGATATAGGAGTCATGTAAGTGTATCAGTAATGAAATCCCAACTGTGGCTAACCTCCAAAAGCAGTAGCAACTTCCCTACAAAACAGGCAACAGGAAATTATGACGTCTACTCAAAGTCTCAAGGTGGACCTTTCCCTGCAAAAGCACTCCTGGCCTCTTACTACATGGAAGATGTGGGGGATATGAGCTTCCTCTTTGATCAGTTCTGCTTCATTCACTATGTGCCCGTGGGGGAGCTTGTAAGTCAAACACCTATTAAAAAGTAGACAGAAAAATTATTTTCAGGAAGAAAGTGGAAAAGAAAATGGACAAAAAACCCCAAACAAATATTAACTGCTTGATTTGCATAAATGCATAGTTTGCAATAAACTCAGTAAACTACACCGCAGTGGAAAACAGCTGACACTATTATGGGACTATGTATTTTGTTAGCGAAACAGACTTTTCCATGTCAAAATGTATAAGCAGCAGTAAGAAAATCAAATAAACCCCCTTAAATCCATGCAAACAACAGCAAAAGAGCTGTCTTCTCAGGCAGTATTTTCATGTTTTTTTCAATAACATTCTTCACTATTTGCACAGAGTTACTGGTGGTTATGAATGTTTTAAAGGCAGTTTACTTGCTACAGCTTAATTCCATGTTAAGAAAGGTGCACAGTCTGTGATTACAGCTGTTTCTTCTCTTACCACAAACTTTCATCTTCATAACTCATACTTGTAATAAACTATAAATTTCCTTTTTGTTAATTTTTAATTTTGTTAATTTTAAAAGTTATTGTTGATATTAGTAGTTGCAATCTAATAGATGTATATATTTGAAACCTAAAAACATGCATAGTATTCCAGGTTGAATTGATTCAATTGTATGGGTTTAAATAAAAAAAATCTTTACAGATTATAAACCTGTAATTTTGAAATTAGTCATCTATCTGTATGAGATGGAATATTTCTTACTTCATATGATTTAATTGCAAAACCAGGAAAAAACAAGTATTTCAAATATAGCACTTTCCTTTGCTCCGTTCTCTGAGTGTTAGCTATACTTGAAATTGTAGAAGAAAATTATGTCGATAGTAAAGCCAGGAGTACTGGAAAAGAAAATAATATGAGCATATACCTGTGCAAGTTAAAACTGAGGAATCAAGATTTAACAAGCATTTTACCTACCTTACTGCTTATTAATGGATTATTTTTTTTACCATTAATCTTTTTAGTTATTAGGCAAAATTGCATGTTTAAACCAAGTGACAAAAGCCCAATTTCTTATATTAATTTCAGTACTTCTAACCTTCCAGGTTTAAGGGTTACAGACTAATAGATACTCCTCAGAAGAACATTACTTTTCCCTTCTTATCTGGAGAAAAGTGAGGTGTCTGTCTCCGTTTTCATATTTCCAGGTTTTCAAAGATCTCTGCTCATTTTGAGATAATCTAGCAACACATTGAAGGTATCCATCTTTGCTGAGAAGTTTGTGATTAATTTGGAGGATACAGTCTTACAGCTGCAACTCCATTTCAGTTCCTGTCATTTCTTTCTTTACACCAAATCTGCACCAAAGAAATTGTATTGTGCATCAATTGTTTTCCCTTATTATTAATTATTATTATCATTATCAATATTATAGTATTACTATGTAGTTATTACTATATCTTACTTTATTTTCCATTATTAAACTATTCTTATCTCAACATACAGTTTTTACTTTGATTCTCCTTCCCATTCCACTGTGGGAGGATGAAGAGAGAGAGGGAATTGATCTACTGCACGATGTTTCATCTCCAGCTGAACTTGAACCACAAGAGTGGCTAAAGGAAATCAGCTTGAGAGAACAATGGTTTGCCTACAGCTGCTTGTGGGAGTGCACTTCACCTATGTCAGTCGTCCACTAGACAGCCAAAATTGGCAAACTCTCTCAGTGTTAGCTTTAAAAAAAGTTCTGTTGAACGATAAAAGTTTGTCAGAGTGGTAAAGAGGAGAGCCACCTGCAAAGAATGAACAGAAGGCTTACAAGACTGAGTGTCATAACCATGAAACAGCAAAAAAAGTTTAGCATAGAAAATCATAAAAAGATACCAGAAAAAAACAGTTAAACTGTAAAGTAGAAGGATCTGAATTCAAAACAAAATACATAAAACCTTGGGATTATGATGCATATTTCCAGGAAAATAAAGGCTCAGTACTTGGTAGTGGACCAAAAACATACTCAAATACTTAAAAATATTAGGAAATAAAAAGAGAGGAAGAAAAATAGTAAAATCACTGTGTAAATCTGTGCTTTTCCCAAACATTGAATACGATGTGGAGAACTGGTCTTCTTATCTCCAAAATGTACTCTATAGAAGTGAGAAAGATTCAGAGAAAGAAAAAAGTGTTTAAAAGCATAAAAGATCCTGCATATAATAGCTGAGAAAACATTCTCTGCAGCCTGGATAGGATACCACGTAAAGAAAATGCCTAAAAAACGGTCATGGAGCATATGAATAGGAAATTGTTGTCACTGTCACTCCTATTACAAAACTAAGAGATTATTGCATGGAGATTATAATTATTTTATATAGTAAAAGCCAAGCTCAAACTAAATCAAATAACTTAGTTCTTAATAGGAAAAATAACGGACCTTTTGAATATCTGACCCATCAGTTATTGTGCACGTAAAAATATCTGTGACCATAAAAAAAAGAAGTTAAACATACAAAGAAGTTAAATAAGTCACATTAGGTTTAGGAAACCCACATAGCACAATAATTTGCTTGACTTATTCTTCCCATGGTGTAGCTTATGGCCACTGCCTAAGACAAAACCATGGCCTGAGCCTGTATGGCTTTCTTATGGAAATCCTGCAGAACCACACCTACCTACCAAGTTTATGCACTTACCACGGATCTGTTTTAGTCACTTTGATCCTCCATCTTCCACAGATGCGATTCTTCCCACTGTTCATTCCCACATAAACTTGTTTTATCAGCATAGGGAATGGAATCTATGTACAACATGGAACACTCAAGGCTGAAGTGAAAACTCAAAAGTCTGAGTAAAGTTTTCATTTTAATTGTTTCTCAATGCAGAATCCTATTCCTCAGTAATAAATACAAGAAGCATTAAATAGAATGCAATCCCGATTAACTGGAAAATCTAAGAACCTCTAGGTATTAACTTCATGCTGGACCTCTGAATTGTGGACTATATATCTGCACATATTTAAGATTTTTTTATCTTATTTAACTACTGTTACTCTACTCAGTTCTTCAGCAGTTTCCTAGCACTAAGTTTTCTTGGGACTAAAAATCTATGCGATTATCCTGCTTTCAGGGATTTGCCATCTACATTTACATCTTGTCACCAGCCATTGACAGCATTCCATCAATCTCTCTGGAAGTTTCTCAGTCTTCCCTTCTCTTTGGGTTTATGAGACAGCCATCTCTCAGTCCTTTTGGTTTCTTTCCACAGGCTTGCTCTTCTATCCTGGATGAATGATAGGAAAGATAATTTTCCTGTGTTTTCAAGCCAAGACTTTCCATACACCTCATAATTTTCTGTCTGGTGGTCAAAAGCATGAGCCACCAAAGTATGCACTGCGTATTCTCTGGTATGTGCTGGTCTATTGAAAGGATTTTTTTTTTTTTTTTTAATGTAAGCACATAAAGGATAATTTTTTCAATTTAAAATTAATAAATAAATGCATTTTGATAAATTTGCCCATGTATACCGATGGGAAATATGGCTTTATGGATATTATTGAAGAATAAACTACTCTGCATGTTTGTGACTATTTCCCCAGCAGGTTCTTCAGACTGACATCCTCATCAATGATGATGATTGATATTGCTGACAAAAAGAGTGGATGTTTTCAATATGCCTTGTTTCTTTCTCCTAAATAAAAGATTTTTGAGAGCTTCAGCTTTCTAGAAACTTGAAACTTGTCACAGAAACTTATCTGGAATACTACATGTACAGGTGGAATTCTGCAAGCTGTTTTCTTTAAAAGGTACACAGATGGGAGTTGAATGGAAAATACTGGGGATCCAACTCAAAATTATCCATAGCAAGTTTTAAATTACACTGTACTTAAACCTGTGTCTTTTCTATGACACTGTTCATTTACCTGCAGAAAAGAAGTTTTAATTCCTAAGTGAATAGGCAAGTGCTTTTTTAGAATGGTAATGTTGCTCATCATAGATGTTGAGGGCTGTAATGCCCTTGTGAAGCTCTTCATCAGCAAATCTGCAGTAAAATATATGTGTCTATGCTCATTCTTTCCAGAATCCTCAGAACTGAAAAAAGAATTCTGGACTCATTCCACAACAGACAAAAATTACCTAACTTTTACACCTTTTGCATGTTTATTCATTTCATAGGATATATTAAAATTATCTTTTTGGAATAATTATTCAGTAGAAGCAGATAATTTTGATATTGAAAACCACACACAATCCTGCACAATTTATTTTTAATAGAGCAGACTAAGACAAAACCTGAAACTCTACAAGGAGTTTTATGTGACTGAAAGATCAATCTGCTGAGAAGAGAAAGAAAATTGCTACGTGCTTTTTTACTATTTTTTTTCCCCTTCAGTTCTATATAACATGAGGAGATTCTTAAAGCCTTCCGAGAGAGTTTTCTTTCCAGAACCAGGGACCTTATATAGAGAAGGAAACCTATATTTTCTTTTCCTGTGGATTAGGAGATGTCAACAGTCCTGGTCAAAACTCTTTATCTAGTCTTGAACTCTACTTGCATTAGAGTTGCCAAATGATTTTGATCTTTAATTATTATGGCATATGTTAAAAAAATAACATATTAGTAATTATTTATGCTAACAAGTTAATGTTGTGAGGAAAAATTACTGAAATTCTGAAAACAACACCTGAGGTTTACTCCATTTGGTGTGGACAATTCTATACAGACATAAGAATTCCAGTGTTGAATACAGCCAGTGCTAATGATGAGAAGAAATCTTCTAGAAGAATGTTATGTTCTCATATAAAAGAAATACTTGAGGAGAAAATTACTTGCTGGGGTTATGTCTAACAGCTATAAAGCAGAATATTTAGGAACAAGAATATTTTCAAAATGGTTAATATAATGAATTGATGGCAGACTAACCAAATGACCTAGCAAACCAGAACAACAATTACCTTCTAATAAAATGAAGTGAGATTTTTTTTTCTGTGATTTTGCACTAAAAACAGAACTAATGAGAAATATGGTTTCATAGCTTATGTTTCTTAGGGCAAATCCCACCCTCTACAAATATAAAGTACTGACAAGTATGATGGAGGTGAGTGAAAACATAAATTAACTAATAAGGTAACAATAACTATTTTCATAGAGTCCAGACTGGGTGTTTTATTCATGGTGTTGATTACCTCTTCTTTTCCTTTCGTTTGTGGACAAATAATAGCTAACAATTTGAAACAATCTTTTAGCATAACAACATGAAGTTCTTTCCACAGCTTTGCTTTTATGGTTTTTTGGGGTTTTTTAACCAAAACGGTTTAAAAATAATATTTCAGAAGATTCCCCACAGTTAAATGCATCAACAAACTTGTGTACCTCTTTAAATTTAACCCAAATATCTCAACAGATGCTGCTCTTCCAATCTCAATAGGGAGCAGATTCCACAATCAGGGAGTATAATTACAGAGAGCTCTAGCTCCTGCTGTCTCAAAGTTACACTTAGGGCACGCTGGATTGCCTGCCAGTTTTAGTCTTCAATGGCTGACTGAGGCCTTTGGTAATAAAAGATCAGTCAAGAGTACATTATGATACTTCACAAAATACTAACAGCTTTGTAGAATTTATAATATGGAGAGACATATGCCAGCTTTGTACCCTGCTGAACAGTTAAAACCAAATACTACAAGAGTAGGAAATAAATATAATATGAGTTTGTAACAGGAAAAATGTGTATTTGCCATCACACAAGTAAGGTAATACATCTGCTATAAAGCATAAATTTGCAAGTAATGGAAAACAGTGCTTTTAATCTAACAGTTTTTGTCAGACCCTGATCATAACTGGGAAGAGTCTTCAGTTACAAATTGGATGCCAAGGAATATTGTCTTCCATGAGTGATATGATATTAAAAACAAACAAAAAAAGAAAATACAAAATTCTGTAGTGAAAGTTTCTTTTTTGTATTTGTTTTCTTCAGAAAAATGTAATTTTTTTACTGCAAGAAAAATTAAAGTAGGTGAGGAAGAGTGAGTCTAAAATTAATCAAAGAAATTAATAACCCGTTCTGGTTAGAGAACATCTGATGTGCTTGTCTTTTCCTGCACACAGACATTCTGCAACAATTCAGAAGAATCACTCATATGTTAAAGTAACACAAAATGAAGGAAGCAGGACAATTTTGAATTAGAATCATTAGAAATTTTGAAAGATTTTTTTTTTTTTTTTTGGTGTATGCACCTTCTGTTTGTAACCTTGAATTCGTAATTCTCTTTCCAAAGCCAACAATTTTCAACTATAAATATAGAGAACACTTAATTTGTCTGGCCTGTGTGGCAACTCATGGAATTAAGAGAATACATACTTACTTCAAAAAAGCCAGATGACAGGAAACCAAATGATAATGGTGGGGCTCATTAACAATAAAAACATTTTCAAATTTCAGTACACTTCAACCACAACTGACCAATTATTTTATCTTTTGTATTGACCTTCTTAGCTAAATTATAGAATTTTGTCTCATTTGCTTCAGAGATGGAATAAATTGTTGAGTAACATCTAAAAAGTCTTCCTCAGACATTGCTTACAATATGAATTAAAATGTTACTAACATGGGAATAATTTGAATAAGGAAAATTCATATGGGATTAATAATTATATTCCATTTGGATTCACTTTTCTATTCTTCAACTAATTCACTTTATTTCTTGTCACTTCTTTCCTTGTAAAGGAGGTTTTGTGATTTAAAACACATTAGACAATGTCTTGAGGCCCAAGAAACTCCCAGTTCTGACAAACACAATTATATAATAAGTTCTTAAAGAAGCCTCCACAGGTGTTGCAAGGGGAGGTAGCATCTAGAAAGGTGGGAAAAGACAGTAAAAAAGAAACAAGCACTACACCCAGAAGTTACAAACAATAGCATTTCAGGCTCCATTTGCCTTTATTTGTAGCCAATTAATATTATATTTCTAGATGTGTAGCATGTTTATGAATACCACCAGACTTACCACACTCTACAAATAAGAGAAAAAGTGTTCAGAGGACTCTGCTGACCTTACCCCATTAATACAAGCCACACCAGTCTGCAGGTATGCCTAATCTTCCAAATGCAGGGTTTAGAGAACAGAGAAGCTACAAACAGTGTATATATATATTTAAAAAAAAATAGCATATTGATTCTCTCAGAGGAAATTGGATGGTAGAATTGAGCAGAGCTAGCAAAAGGGAGAGGTATATTTGCTAAGTACATAATCACCTTTTGTTTTAAAGCTTTCCTCAGGATTTACCACTCATCCTCAGATTCTTCACGGACATAAAGATTTCTTCTCACTCATTTTCACTGTTGGAATAGGTGAAACAATTGTTTTCCAAGATGCATTGGCCAGTGCTATGTGGTGAGATCCTTGCATTGCATAAAAAGTTCCCATACAAGGACCCTGAAAGCAGCAAAGTGCAAAACAATTTCACTGTGAAGATTTGCCCTCTCCTTGCAAATCCCTCTGAATTTTCAGAAATAAATCAATCATTTACCAAAATTTTAGATTCTTCTCAAAATTCTCCCTGGTGTAAAATACATACAAAATTGGGGCTGGCTGTTCGCTTGAGGGCACAAAGCTGTCACAGTAGTAAATTTGCTGGGGCCATTCCCTAGGTGCATTCACAGATGGTGACTACTCTATCACAGACACCTGCTGAAAGTAGGCTGTTGAAACAAATAAACATCACTGGAAGAGAAAAAACATGGTAGAATTGCTAGTTTTACTATCCTTGCATTACTACATTAAACAAAAAAACAAGTCTTCTAGGTTAGTCCATTTCATGTGCTGTGCAGCCAGTGACAACAAGAAAAATTATTCTTCCAATTATTCAAGTGTTACATTTTAGCTATGTAAGTTGCATACTTGTGAATTAAGTCAAATACATTTTAAATTCACTAATTTTGCAGTTTCAAAAATTTCCAGAACTATAAAATTATCCTGCATTTTTCAAAGCCCTGAATAATTTGGAAATAATCTCTTGGCAGTTTGATTTGGTTCTTTGTTTTTGTTTTGTTTGTTTTGTTATATGCACTGGGTTTTTTCAGAATTTTTTAATCAATTAATCAAGAGTGGAAAACAGGAATCTAGCTGGATTGTAATACCTTCCAACTAATGCCATGTTACACACTGTAGGTTCTTTTTATCAATACTATGTGGAAGTACACAAGCAATCAAATGAATTTTCCATCTTTTCCTATGATCACTAATGGAAAAAAAACAAAACCTTTTATGTCTTTTGATGCTTTAAAGAACAGCAATTCCTGTTTCAATATAGGAAGGTTCTGAGTGCATTTGCATGTGTGTGCATGTTTGTGTATATCATTCCATATAGAACCTCAGTCAATATAAAATTGTAGATGGTTTTCTGTCTGCCCTTGCACAATAACAATTCAAATTTGTTTAGCTCTTCTAGATGGAAAAAAAAGATTGTACCAGCCAGTTTCAGCTGCTTAAATGCAGTATAAACATGTATATGCCACTCCAGTTAAAGGGAAATCATATCATTTACCCCTTCCTCATAAAGTCTTCCTATTATGGAATGTAAAAGCAAATTTGAAGTAATAACTGAATTTATGGTCTGAGAAAGTTGCTTTAGGTGACCCTGCTTGGAGTAGTGGAGCTGGAATAGGTGATCTCTAGAGGTGTCTTTGAACCTCAGCTATCCTGTATATCTGTGATACAGGTGCTTTCAGCGGAGAGGTCTGATGGTTAGGATAGTCTTGGGACTCCAGATGAGGCCTCACCAACGCTGAGGAATGGGGAAGGATCACCTCTCTTGGTCTGCTGGCAAGACTCTTGCTCTCACTCGGATGTTGTTGGCCGTTTCTGCTGTGAAGGTGTATTGCTGACTCATGGTAAGATAGTTGTCTACCAGTACCCCAAGACCTTTTTCTGCAAAGCTGATTTCCAGGTCATTGTTCCCCATTGTTTAGAGGGTCCTGAGGTTATTCTTTCTGAGAGGCAGGACTTTGCCTTTCCCTTTGTTGAGCTTCAAGAGGTTTCTGTCTGCCTCCTTCTCTAGTCTGTCAAGGTCTCTCTGAATAGCAGTGCAACCATCTGGCATATCGCACTCTGTGACTCTATATAAAATGCTTATTATAGTGAAAAATCTTTATGGCTCATGAAGACAGAATATAGAGAATAATTTCAGAAACAGACTGTTAATTACACTGGAATCTAAATTTATCTCATTTACATAGTCATATATGAAAAGGGCTTGAGCTGATGTCAATGGTATATTCACATACACTCATCTGCATAATCAAAGATTTAGTTAAACCAAAGAAAAAAATTGTGTTTTTAAATACATTCCATAATGTCTGATTTTCTAATGAACCCTGCATGATCATTCATTCATGGGCCCACTTTTAAGGGATGGCTGGACTGCATTGACAGAATGAAGATTTGAAATTCACTGGCAAGGAAGTATTCATGTAAAATATGTATTTAACAGACATATTGTGTAAACAAACCCAGCAAACTAATCCATGCAAGCCAAAGATGTTCAGTCTTAAGTTGCTATCAGTATTCTAGACAATCTAAACAGAGATATTCAAGTTGAGATACATGAGCACTAGAGGCTCTTCCAAGCTCTTCCAAAGAGGGAGTAAGGTTCAGCTTCACTTGTGAGCTCTTCAGGATGGACACTTATGTTTCCCAGCAGGTGGAAGTCTCTCTTCCATAGCAACCACACAGTTCTGTTTCTCTTCTACACAAGTAAATAAAGCTAAAAATCCATTCTTACTGAGATGAGGACTCTTCTTTCTCTATTTCTGAAATTTATATACTCATACTCTTTTCTTATAAAATCAGGATATTCCAAATAACCATTATTATTTTGTCCTCACACGCAATGTCAAACTGTACTATTAACCTAGGTGTCTTTTAGCTTCCTTTTGTGGAAAATGTATTTTAAAAAGTGCCTTTTACATCTGTGGTATTTTAAATGATTTATTGTTTACTGCCTGCTATCTTTTTCCCTTCTCAAAGTCAGTAAAAGCAGAAAAAATAAAAATTTTGGTGAACATTTGTATATAATAACTAGTTATTCCTTGGCTCCTTGCAACAGAATCACTTAGAAATCATAAGTGAAATTCGTCACTGAAAAGTTGTCCTTGCCATGGGTTTTACACTTCTTTTTCTGTTTTCCAGTTAAATTTAGGACTATCTTCACTGAGCTTAGCTGTTGTCAGTTAACCTTATGCTTCCAAACACAAAATTGTCATACCACTTATCATCACCATCTCGCTCTCTCATCTCCTGAAACTGTTTCATGTGAACATTCATTTTTGGTGTCCATACACATCTATGAGAAACGTATGCTGTTTTTACTACTGGCAGATATTTTCTACCTGAGCCTACTTGCAATTCATGTAATCCTTCGAATCTTTAAACCGGTCAGGAGTAAGAAAAATGAGACATAGTATGACAGAGAAGAATATTGAAAACAAGGCACTTTAGCCTAGTTATCTGAAGTTTTAAGCCATGACTGAGAAAGATGGTATGGTAACAGCAGAGCTCAAAATTTTTGTGCCCAGCAAGATGTGCAAAGTCTCATGAGGGCTTTGAGGCATTCCAGTCAGACAGAAGATCCTGCTGGGTGTGGGGCTGTAGCCTAAAGGCATCACAAATCAAGGTCTTTGTTCAAACTGCAGACTAGCCACAGATATTTTCACGTACTTGAAGAAGCACTGACCTGTGGAAGAAGACTGTGAGCAAAACAAAGAACCCTGACACTAAGTATGCAAAAACATTTGTCCTGTGAAAGAAATATTGAGTGACAAAAAATTTAGCAGCTTTTGTAAGTAAAAGATAAGGTTTTCATTTAGTTCCCTTTCACATGGGAGCTGCAAGAAACATTTAAAAGGAGTATTTTTTTTTTGTTTCCACCAATCTGCTTTCACATCATGAATATACCAGCCATGGCTACCTTGGAACCTACAGGTCCTTCTTGGTCAGTTATTCTAAAATATTTTTGTTGTTTTGAGCTGACCAAGACAATGGCCAGTATGATCCAGTTATTTTGCCTAAAGTGTGTGTAATTATGCTATTTCACCACTATGCCTTAGTCTACAAAATTGCAGCAATGAGTTTTCCTAACTAAAGATTTTAAAATGAAACCAGAAATTTTTTTTTTCCATTGCCCATGAAAAGAAATTTGGCATATTACCTTGACAGAAAAAACATTCCTAATAAGATGGAGTATACACTTTAAAAGGAAGCATATTTTGTTTAGCTACAGAAATGTTGTAGATCTAACCTCTGCATCTGTAGCCTTCCTGGCTTTTGTACTGCTAGTGTAGGCTTTTGGTCATTACTGCTTTCCGTGTTACCTAATATACTGCTGAAAGAAATTTACCTACTACAGTAGGAAATATAATTTTTTTATTTTTTACTGAGTTCCACTTTCTCTAATAATTAAAAAGTTTCCTATTTCTTCCTTTTAAAACATAACTCAAAGGTACAGTTCCTGGTAAACTACTGTGGCCAAAATATAAGGCCAAAACTTCCTATGCTTCGCATAGAAATTTCATTAGCAGTTTTAACAAAACCTCCTAAAAGACAGTCCACATACAAAATTCAGATTTTACTATAAATTAAAAGATGCACTGTGACTACAGAAGTTGTCTAAATTGATGAGCTATTTTTAAATACCTTTGTAGTATGCATAGAAAGCATATTTCTAACACAGTCATAATAGATTTTACCTCTTCAAGAAGCAGGAATTGATGCTGGATTCCTGATAAATCATTTCTGTGTAGCAGGACCATAATACTGAGGAAATTATCCATCTTCATGGATGCCTACCATGAAGATGGATAATTTTCATTTTTCAGAAAATTCCCAAATACCAAATGAATATTTTATAGTGATGTTTAGCATTGAGCACTCAACCCAACCTTATAAATGACTCTTCTGCATAATTAGCACATTAGTTACTCTGTAAGATTGAGTCTGATGAATTATTCAAATGCAGTTCTGCGGAGAAGCTGGTTGAGGGTCCTCTGTTAAGGGCACATTAAAACTATCCAGTTAAACTTTAAAATAGTAGGGAGGGAAAGAAATGCAGTTGAAAGAGGAGAGAGACACTGAATTTATTGCTATATGAAGAGCATTTAGAAGTGCAAACAAAGATACCTGCAGGAAAGGGAAAGGTATGTTAAAACAAACAAAAAATATTTCTTTAAGTCCTCAATTAAAAAATCTTTATGAGGACACAGAGCAACTTTCTTTGTAGTCCCCTGTGGAGTCCAATAAAGACAGTTTGAAAAGGGCAGTTGGATGAAGAAATATTATGTTGCCAAATGGGTGAATTCTGTTATTAATTTAGTTTGCACATTTCTATCTCTCTCTTCATAGTCTGTTTCTGAGGTCACTTTACCTTTTGAGAAATTGAGATTTTTTGGAATAAATTTTAGCTTGTGGATTGCTTGCAATCTTTTGTTTGATACCTCTGCATGTATTTAGTTTCCATTATCATTTGAATGAATTGTTGGAGACGTCAAATGATGTTGTTTGTTTGATGCATGAACATTGGTAATTGGTAAAGTGTTATATAAGGGCACCATATTTTTCATTAATTTAGGGAGAGTGGCACATGCCTGTTTCATAAGGAATTGTAAGGGCACTCTAAAACACTTCTTTTAACAGCTTCACTTCTTTGCCTTCCTTCCAGAACTGTTTTACTGACATTTTACTACTAGAAAATCTGTGTTACTGAAGCAGGTTTAGGAGAAATACAATATTCACTTTGAGCGAATACTTATTACTAATATACAGGTCAAATTTATTAGTTGCATTTATATGATGGCTCTACTTGGTTTCTTTTAAGGTCCTTCCCTCCCTGTTTATCCTTAAAGCTATTTTAAAAGCAAGGCATTGCCTCAAATTCTTTAGGCATCCCCACAGGCACCTGCATGGGACTAGACAAGGACAGAAGGAGTACAGTCAGCAGCCATTTCAAGACAAAAACAAGAGGATATCTTGCAGCTGTCAGCCCTAAAAAGTACAAATGATACTGAATCCAAACAATGGGAAAGAGCCTAGCTCGGATAGGAACATATCTTAGTTACAATGAAGCTCTCAAATGAGAAGTTTCCTTATAAAAATAATATTATATGTTGGTGACAGAAAGCTATGATTTTACTTGGAGCTGTTTCTAGAATTTAGGAAGAAATCCTGTCTACTCCTTCCAAATGCAAAAAAAAAAGTTGGATTTTGGTGACAATGTTTTCCCATTTCATCAAGGTCTTTGCATATGTTGCCACATATCAGGTTTCTGATTTTGGTTTCATTATGAATACACATCCTTATTATACTGTCTTTGAAACTCTGAGTGACACTGGTGAGGCCATAGCTGTAGTGCTGTGTCCAGCTCTGGCCTCCCCAGTGCAGGAGATGCATTAATATACTGGAGAGACTCCAGTGGAAGACCAAGAAGGTGAATGAGGGGCTGGAGAGTCTCACCTGTGAGGAAAGGCTGAGAGAGATGGAATTGTTTAGCCTGGAGACAAGAAGTCTAAAGGGGCCTTGTTGATGTACATACCTGGAGGAAATATGTAAACAAGTCTGAGAAAGGCTCTTTTTGGTGGTGTCCAGTGACAAGACAAGAGGCAAAGGGCTGAAAACTGAAAGAGAGGAGATTCTGTCTAAACATAATAAGAATATTTCACTGAAAGGTTGACTGAACACCGGCACAGGCTATCCGCAAAGGTTATGGAGTCTCCATCCTTGAAAGACACTGAGTTATCCCCAGAAATCTCTGTTACTTATGAAATGAGTAAATTCTGCTAAACCCTTTAATATTTGTTTCAAAAAGTTGCCTTTGTCCCTTTCTCAAAAGAAAAAACAAACAAACAAAAAAACCACCCATGTTTCCACACGTGACTCTTGTGTAATATGGCACAGATTTCATACTCTGGGCCCAGATTTCTGCTCAGTAGTGTTTATAAAACACACCCATCTGGTTTGTGTGGTCATGACTCCCTCTAGTGATGTCTACACAGTCTGCCATATTCTCATGCCAAATGGATTCTTGAATTAAGTGCCCCATCTCTTCGTGTACTCACTGAACTCCATAATGACTCTTAAGTCATGCTTTATTGACATGTAGGTTTTATCAGCCTTAATTCACTGTGAGTCAGATTTGATGAAATTTATATATGCTAGAAAATTTGAAAATAAACTGTGGAAAAGAATGATCCAGAAATAAGGAAATAATATGAAAAGTCCTGTAAATTTCAGTACTTTTAATGTAAAAGTTAGTTGAAAATTACTGTTATGATGGAAGTAAAATTTAAATGCCAGAAAATATAGCATATATACTAGGGATCTCAGTCGAACTGAGCACTACTGTTATGCAACACTCAATCACTGAAAATTTCTGTAAATATCTCTTCTGCTCATAAATGTCCTGTGCTTTTTGTAGACAAGTGTTTTTCTGTGAATCTGCTTTTCTGCCGCCTAGTGGAGTGAGAGTACAACTGCTTTGTTTATTGTCAAGGTTGTAGGGTGCTCCAGTGAATAGCAACCTACAAACCAATTTCTAATCCCACGGAAGGAAAAATAAGAAATTAATTCATTTGGCCCTTACTTCTAATACCAGATGTGGGTTTCCATTCAGAGGATCTTATTCAGAATGAACAGATAAAAACTAAACCACAGATGTGCCAATGGAATAATATAACATTGAAAGAGTTGTTGAAATGGAATACAGTTACATTTATCCTTTTGCCAAATCACTGTGTATGAGACTAAGGTCACTTTGTCAATCTAACTTCAATTTCAGACTTGTAGGAAACAGTAACAATGCTTCCTGTAATCTCAGTTGTAAAACTTTATTAATCTGTACCAAATTCAAGTAGGAGTCGAAAGCAACCAAACAGTCTTCAGTGAATTACAATAAAACACTCCAGAGTGATAGTTCAGGACAAGAGAAAACGTCCACTGAGAGCAATGTTCCGAATACAGGCAGCAGATAAGTGATTAAGATTAGAATATTAAGTAGTCTTATTGTTCCCACGTTGCATATCACCTTATATCCACCTTGAGGATGGTATGCCATGCACTATATTTGCTTAATGAATGATCAATATTCTTTCATTTCTAGACCAGAATAACTCACAGGACCTTTTACAGGTGAGAGACATTGCATGTTCTTTAGAGGCCAAGCTTGTGAAATGAGATCACTCTGAAATAATGTATTCGATACCCAAAAATAGTGCAAAATACCTTAGAGAAATAAATCTGTATGTCCTCATACAAAAGGAAAACACCTCCATTAGAAAATGCTTTGTAGTTTTCTCTGGAAGATGCAAACATGCTTCTAAACACAGAGCTCGGTGGGTTAAAGCTCACCAGAGGCAATTTGCCTGGTATACTCAACCTGAATCTGTAGTTCACAAATTGATCCATGTACACAGGACTGAAATGACAATAGGTAGAATTTTATTGTGCTGGGTAAAATATGTGGTGCTTTATGCTCTACCTATCAGCGTTTGTTTCCTCCTGTGCTTTACACAAAGTAGGAAATATATTACATTTCTCAAGCCAAAAAATCTGTGTTTATGAATTAGTGCCATGAGAAGTCACTTAAGACAGGAGAACAGAACAGGCTAAGTTTTTTGCAATTTATTCTGGTTTTGATTTCTCACTTCTTACTATGGCTCTTAATTTAAATTTTTGAGATAAAATGAGTAATGTTCAAACAGGTGGTAGGTTCAATGCAAATTATGAGGTTTGTAATTCTTCAGACATATTTCTTCATAAATGAGCAAGCGAAGCTGCTTTAGTATTTAAACATGTAAATTCATCCTGTAAATATGAGGAGAAACACTTGTACCATAGCTTTGTCTGAGAAAGCAGCAGAATAGTCATTCAAAGTTTTAAAATAATCACAAGTTCTCCTCTCATCATCTTTTCATTAAAACCATGCCCTAAATCCCCTCTGTCTTCATTAATTTTTAATTTTTAATTCAAATGTTGTTTTAAAGTAGATGATAATGTTGTTTTTATTTCATATATACTTATTTGCTCAAAATTTTTAGATTAGTCATGACATGTTGTTGGATAGTAGAATTACCTGTGACATTAGCATAAGTCAACAAAAAAAGTCCCTTTTCAAGAAATTAAAATACGTATGTGAAATAATTCTTCCATTAAAACAGAATCCCATCCAGTGCGGTCATGAACACTTCCAGAGACGGGTTCTTTGGGCAACCTATTGCAGTGCCTCACCACACTCACAGCAAAGAATTTCTTCCTAATAAATAATCTAAAGCTGTGCTCTTTTGGTTTAAAGCCAGTCCGCCTTGTACTCGATGCCCAATACCTCTCCATCTTTCTTGTAGGCCCACTTTAGTTCATGGAAAGATGTTTTAAAGTCTTCCTGGAGCCGTCTCTTCTCCAGGCTGAGCAGACCCAACTCTCAGCCTGTCTCCATAGGAACACTGTTCCAGATATTATGTTGGGGGCCACAGAGCTGGACGCAGTACTCAAGGTGGGGTGCCACAAGAGCGGAGTGGACAGGAAGAAGAACCTCTTGTGACCTGCTGGCCACTCTGCTTTTGATATAGCCTTGGATAGGGCTGGCTTTCTGGGCTGCAAGAGCACGCTGTTGCATTGTGTTGAGGTTTACATCAATCAACACCCCCCAAGTCTTTCTNAATAATCTAAAGCTGTGCTCTTTTGGTTTAAAGCCAGTCCGCCTTGTACTCGATGCCCAATACCTCTCCATCTTTCTTGTAGGCCCACTTTAGTTCATGGAAAGATGTTTTAAAGTCTTCCTGGAGCCGTCTCTTCTCCAGGCTGAGCAGACCCAACTCTCAGCCTGTCTCCATAGGAACACTGTTCCAGATATTATGTTGGGGGCCACAGAGCTGGACGCAGTACTCAAGGTGGGGTGCCACAAGAGCGGAGTGGACAGGAAGAAGAACCTCTTGTGACCTGCTGGCCACTCTGCTTTTGATATAGCCTTGGATAGGGCTGGCTTTCTGGGCTGCAAGAGCACGCTGTTGCATTGTGTTGAGGTTTACATCAATCAACACCCCCCAAGTCTTTCTCCCCAGGGCTTCTTGCAGTCTATTCTGTGCACAGCCTCTATCCATTTTTGGGATTGCCCCGACCTGGCTGCAGGACCTTGCACTTGACCTTGTTGAACTTTATGAGGGTTTCATGGGCCCATCTCTCAAACTTGTGAAGATCCCTTCCCTCCAGCATGTCAACCCCAGCCCACAGCTTGGAGTCATTGGCAAACTTGCTGAGGCTGCACTCAGTCCCTGTCTTTGCCTTCTGTGATTTGACTAGTGTGTCTGGAGCACTTGTCATTGAAGACTGAGGCAAAAAAATTTTTTTTGAACCTCAGCCTTCTCCATATCCCAATTACCCAGACTTCCCATTTGCTTCCAGAGCTGGTCCACATTTTTCTTAGTCTTTCTTTTATAACCAATGTAACTATAGAAGCTTTTCTTATTGGCCTTAACATCCCTGGCCAGGTTTGATTCCATCAGGGCTTTAGCTTTACCAACCTGATCCCTGGCTGCTCAGGCAACTTCTTTGTGTTCCTCCCAGACTACCTATCCCTGCTCCCACCCTCTCTACACTTCCTTCTTCTGCTTGTGTTTTTCCAGGAGCTCCGTGCTCAACCATGCCGGCCCCGCAGCATTTTTGCTAAATTCCCTTTGCTGAGAGGCATCACTTCGGGGCCTGGAAGAGATGATCCTTGAATATCAACCAACTTTTCTTGGACTCCTCTGTTGTCCCAGGCTTTTCCTGTGAATCAAGCAGATCCCAGAGGAGGACAAAGCCCACTCTCCTGAACTCCAGGATCCATTTGCTGTGCACCCTCCTTACTACCCTAAATGTCTTGAATTTCAACATTTCATGGTCACTGCAGCCAGTTTCACATCGCCCACCCAGTCCCCTCTTGTTGGTGAGAACAAGGTCTGGCATTGCACCTCTCCTGGTTTTCTCCCCTATCACTTGGAGAAGGAAGTTATCACCAACACAGTCCAGGAACCTCCTGCATTGTTTATTCCCCGCTGTGTTGTCCTTCCAGGAGATAATAGTGTATAATGTTTTCTATAAGTGAGTTAATGTTTTAGGTTGTTCTATACTCCTAATTAGATCAGCGGCATCATCTTTCTTTTTTTATTAGCATATCATACTTCTACCACTGTCAAGGTTGTCCTAAATCTATCTTTGGAGCAGTCCATTT
This sequence comes from Rhabdornis inornatus, assembly GCA_013397075.1. Lineage (NCBI taxonomy): Eukaryota > Metazoa > Chordata > Aves > Passeriformes > Rhabdornithidae > Rhabdornis > Rhabdornis inornatus. Next base: position 3,664,284 of record VWZS01007264.1, read on the forward strand.
CCACATATTATATTGTGACCTGTCATTTTCTATTGACAGATAGTTAAACATTTCGTTGTCACTGTAATCTACTACAAAAGTAAGAAAGTTTTCAGCAATACCTGAAGTGCTCGTTCCTTCAAATCGTTACCTAAGCAACAAGTTTAACTTCTGCAATTGTATGGTTGATGTTTTCTATATTTTTCCACTGTAACAAGAAAGATTTTTTTCATTGTTTCAGTTGGCCAAATCAGTCATGTGTCCATAAAAGACCATGTTGCTTCTTCAGTCTGTTGTGTGCTTTCTGCCTTAGCAGTGACTGCCTTCTTGATGTCTATTAGGATTGTCCCTATAGAATAATGATTGTTTCCGTTACATGGTCAAGTGCCATCCTGTAATTCACTGGTAACTTTCATTCAATACAGTGTGCAACTTGTCTGCGTGAACTATCCATTCCCAAACGAGTGCAATGATGCTAGAACTCAGTAGCAAATGAATGTTTTTAAATACTGTTTCCAATGTCTCGTTTTGGAATCAATGGCATGCTGCAGAAGAATGCAGAACATTCTGCAGTATATTGTTCTGAACTTATACTTGCCATTTTTGATATTTTGCTTTAAAAGAAGCTATCAGAAGCACTATTAAACTGAATTTTCTAAGAGGTGCACTGTGTTGAAAGTTTTGAGCTTATTCTAAGAGGTTTACTGGCCTCATTATTTTTTGATGAAAGAAAATCTACAATATGGAACTGAAGAAAAGCTATTTTTGTTTCAATTATATACATCTCAGAGTACAGGGAAAACAGTGATAATCTGATTCAGCTTAAGTATGGGTTTTGTTTTGGGCAGTGGTGCATGTCAGTTGCATAGATACATATTACTTGTGCTGAAGAGAATTATTTGGCTTTTTACAATGATGTTACAAAATACACAAGCAGGTGCTCTCTTTATGGCAATTTCACTGTCTCTGCCACCAGCTGGATTCTTCTGCAATTCACTGAAAAAAATACTGATTATTCTCACAGAGGCAGTGTCAGTCTTACCACAGTGTGGTATTTGCTCTTGCTATGTCTTATGGCTAGCAGTGACTTTATTGGTGCTTTATTGTGCCAAATGCTGGGGAGGATCTGCAAATATGATATCCTCTCTACCATCAAGAAGCTGTATGACAGTTAGCATCAGATCAATACATAGCTTCTCTATCCAAATGCAGCTTGTTTTGCAATAGGATGTTTTATGGTGACAGGTGGCTTAAATTGTCCCTAAAATTTATATTGAAAACAGAAAAAAATGAGACCCTGATCATTTCTTCCATGAGAAAAGAGTATCAACCATCTGATTACATTTCATATACTGATCTGCACTTAGGTAGTAGTGTAAGATTGACCTTGCAGTTTTTAACGAATGCTTCTGAGGACATGGTAACTGCTTTTTCCCTTGTAAACCTGCAGATATCAGTGAAGGAGAGTAGTCTGAAGAACAAGAAGCAAGACAAGATACAGTGTTCAAATCAAGAGCTACTTAAGGTGAACAAGACACAATCAGTTCATGAGGGTTTTAGCTGAGCACCAGCTCTGTATTTGTGCTTTGCTAACAGAGAAAAAATATCAGATCCATATGGGGTTTTTAATGTATTTTATGGAGGGCATGTAGAGCAGCTGACTGACATCTGTGAACAGCTGAGGCCAGGGAGGGGGATGGTTTGGTGAAGTCAGTTGAACAGTATTCAACTGTCTCTGATTTACAGATTTAATTGCATTTAAAAAAAAAACAAAAACAAAAACAAAACAAAACAAAAAAAACCCGTTTCATTTTAATTTTATTTCTTTAGAATTTCTATTATCACAGACTTCTGTGGCTGTGTTTACATTAGTGCCCTCCCCAGTTACACAGTAGGTATCTTTTACATACATGCACAATTTTTGTTTTATTTGTAACTTCATTCATTCATTTTCTGTAATTCCACTGATCCTATCAAAGTAATTCTGTTCTCTGATCAAGTGATAGATTTCCATTTCCCTTCCTATATCATTGTTTCTGCTCTACATTGTCACTACAAATGCACATTCTTTTCTGTTCTGTTTTGGTGCAACTCCACAAAGGTATTGATTTTATTTTATATTTCCTGTTATTCAATTCCTGCTAACTGACCAAATTACAAATGTTTGTTTTGTTTTTAACAAATCTCATGTGTTGGCTGGAATGATTGCTGCCAACCTGCTGATTACTTATGTTGCTTGCTAAATATTTATTAACTACTTATCAAAGAAAGTGGTGAGTTTTTCAAACCCCATCTATACAGGAATGTGGGAATTGCAACTCTGCTTTTTGTATTAAATTTGATCACTCTCTGATTCACATAAGATTTCTTTGAAGACTGTCCAAGCTTCCAAAACTGCTGTAAATGACCTCTCTACACCAGTGTAGAGTTGCAAAACTGTAAGGGCATAAGAACACTCAGGTCACATTTCTTCCTCTCCATGGTCAAGTCCTAGAATACAATGATAACAATGTCCTTGTTAAAGCAGATCTAACACATTTGTACTCTGAATCTTGATGCTGATAAATTCTAAAAACTGCTTTTACACCAAAGGTTTGCTATTATAAGTAATTTTTTTGTTCACACAGCTACAGACTGAGAGATGGAAAGCAATGTTAGACTCATTAAGTAACCTGACTGTCTTAAAATTCACTGAATAATTACAAGATAACATAATTGGTTACATTTGCAACTTTAAATACTAATCTTTTCATCTAAAATTCTGTCAGCTAAGTTGCTGGCAGGAGTGATACATGGAGTTGATTGAGGAGGTCTGGACAATACTTTTTCCATTGATAATCCGTTGAAGTTCACATAAACAATGTAAAACTCTATTTACTTATGTGGTATTTTCTCGAGATTATTTTCACTGCAAAGACTATCTGAAAGATGGAATCTGTTCAGTAATCTGGAAAATGAGTCCCTAGGAGAAAGAATGCAGAAAGGAAGCTACATAATCATTTGAAGTTTTCTATGATGTATCAAGCATGAGATTGCTAGGGAAGAAATCAGGTAACATCTAATACTGTTTCAGAAGATCTGATGTCTGCTCTTCAGCTGACTTTCCAGAAAGGAGCAAGACTGATTTGTGTCAGTGCCATATTTCCACAATCCAATGTAATTGAATGCATTAAGGCTTCTGAAATACTACTAGATACATATTTTTTGACAATAAATAACTCTACAAAGACCATGGTCAATTCTGTGTTTTTCAAGAAGAAATTTTATTTCCTTGCTTTGCCAATCTCTTTTGATGAAAAGAAGTATCACTGCTTTACACATTATGCTGAAAATGCTAAATGGAAACACACACATACACATACTTAGTGATAATTTTAAAATGTTTAACTCTTTTTGTACTTTTGACTTTCATTTAGAACTGTACAAAGAATATTGCTGGGAAGTTTTACTTGAGAATTTAGATTTCCCGAAATCAGAACAGTCAAGACAAGGAATTAGAGAAATTCCATTCCTCTTATTTCTGAAGCTTGGTTTCTCAGCTGAGGAGATCTATTAGAATTCAAACAAGTCCAGATGTTGTCCAGGATTTTTTCCTTAGTGAATATTTGACAATATTCTAAAATTTTTCATCATGCTAATTGTAATGCCTTTGCTCAAAGATCTCTTCTGAATCAGCTGTCTTTTCTGCAACACATATAAAAAGACAGAAAAAAATAAGTAGAGAAGAAAAAAAAAAACCCTGACAGACTTTGATGTTTGGATCAAAATGTTTATTAACATGTTCTGATAATCACTTTTTCAAGAGAGAAAGACACACTGTACTACATAAATTGAATTTCTAGTTCCAGCAAAATGGAATAAGGACTGAGTATCATATTCTTATATGCTTTCTGTATACCTAGATCTTTTTCATACAGAATAAAAGGACGTGAAAATTTTTTCACAACTTCTTGAGTAGTCATTGAGAATTGCAAAAGTATTTATACTACATCTCCCTTTAATGGGTGAATTCTATCTATCTCTATCTGTTTGGCTATTTTTCAGCTTGGTGTATAAAGCAACATATTCTGCTCTGAGATGACTATATTAAAATGTGTCCCTCTAGAGCAATATATGTTGCTGACACAGCTGGTTATTTGGTAACCCAGGGAGCTGAAAGATGATGTTTGTTTGAAATTAATGTTTGTCTGGTTTTATAGCACTACTCCATAAAATGTGTAATTCAGCATATAAAATTTTGGGAGGAATGTGTTTGGTTGCAAAAAAATAAAGGGAACAAATATTTTCAGAGTGAAGTTCTCTCTTAGGTAGACATTTTATTATTTCTGTTTTAACCTTCTTTGGCTTTTCTTCCATCCTACAGAAGTAAAAGTAATCTTAGTTCTTCCAATATGCACTTGGGGAACAGCAGAAAAAAAGATAAGTCTCACACAACCTGTCGTACGCCCCTGAGACAAAAAAGGGAGAAAATTATGTTGCTTTAAAAAATTGAAATTTACCTCAGTAACTAGTGATAAAACAATAGGAAATGTCCTCAGGTTGCACCAGCACAGAGTGTCTATTAGAAAATATATCTTCACTGAAAGGGCTGTCAAGCTTCGGAACAGGGGGTCCAGGGATGTGGTTCATCCATCCCTGTAAGCATTCAAGAGACATATAGATGGGGCACCTGGGGACAGAATTTAGTGGTGGGTTTGGCAGTGTTAGGTTAGTGGTTGGACTTGATGATCTTAAAAGTCTTTTCCAAGTTCTACGGTTCTATGATCCTATGATCCTGGTGCTAAAGGTTGCTGAAATTTGCAGTATCCATAACCATAAAATGTGGTCTAAGTAAATCTTAAATCAAGGGTAGTTCTGTTTTGATATTTCCCTCTCTTCAATTCATGAGCCTATCAACCAAAATGTCCAGAAACTGATTTTTGAGATTGTATTAATTTCAGCATGCAGTGATGAATCAAATGCTCTTCTTTTCAAGGTCCTGCAAAAGTTTACTTATGTAAGTGACACTTCTAGTATTGAAGAGGCAAATTATGTGAAGGTATTTCTGAAGTATTAAATTCAAGGAAAACTCTCTTCTTCTGTTTTCTTTGTTCTTTCAGAAGCCATGAGTGTCTGAGAAATTCTAAATATCTTTAAAATTCTGCATCAGTTTCTTAGCAGATTTGGTAGGTTCCCTCCCCCATTCTGACATTACAAAGCGAAATTGGATTAGTCTATATCAAGTGGCTATCAATGGTAAAAACAATACATTAAAAAAATCACCTAAAAATAATGTTTTTCAACCAGCTGTTAAATCAAGTAATTTATTTGTTTTATTGCACATTTGCATAATAGGGTAAACCAGAAACTCTCTGTAACAGATGTGCTAGTGGCAGGGAGATTTGATTACTGGCATCTATTATTAATCACTGCACAAACCTTAAATGATTTGTTTCAACAGTTTGATCAATTTACATCCAAGTACTTGCATTTATGCACAAAATGTGGAGATAAAACATCTGTTCACACCTTCACTAGCAGCCCTGATTTTTTAATAAGGTTGAAGTTTGTGTTGAGGAAGACACAAGAGACTGACAACTTTTGAGAAGATTTCACTGTTTCTGAGAATAACTCATAACCGAAAGGCATTTCATGTTGGCAATAACATCTATATGGTGCTTCTTTTGACTTGAAAAAGTAGGAAAACAATTTTCCAGCATTATCAAACTTTCACAAATTCAATTGAAGACATTTTTTATTATGTTTTGGAATCTGCATACAAATGATCAAGACTCTCGTAAATGATAATGCGTATCTTCAACACTAAATATTTTGAATTTTGTAACAAGTTTCTTCTAGCTTACAAATTTACTTCTGAGTTAGTAAAACAAGTACTTTATTTTATTAATTTTTTTATTATTTTAATAGCTCCAAAGAGAGGCAAAATGATGCATATGCAGCACAGCTGAAGCACAGACTACAAATGGCAGGATCTCTGTACTTCAATACATTTTAGACAAGATGTGTAATCTTTCTGTCTAAGGATCAGAACTTAAAATTGTTTATATTTGTCTCATTGATGCATCTGAATTACTGGATTGACTATCATTGATAGCTATTTTCTTTGTGAAAGTGATATTCTAGATGGTGTAAGTCCTAAGACGACATGAAAGCCACATTACCAGCTGTATAATATGTCATTTCTGCCACCACAGAATACAGTTCATGTTCCTGTTCAGACACAAAAGTGGATGAAGCACAGTGCTGTCATATAATTTATAGAAGATAGAATCACAGGGCAGATAGGTTTCTAATGCTGTAGTGCTTTTAAGATCAAAAGAAAAGCATGCAGATATCCCCTCACGGTCTTGTGTCCCACAGGAAATCAGGAATCACATCGGATCTGTTGCTGTCTGACTCTATAGGTGCTGTGCTGCATCTCTTTCCACTGAGTCCAGCTGCCATCTGAAGGCAAATTACCTAATAACCGGCACAGAAGATGGTACTGTTTCCTAAGGGTTAATTTTTTTTTTTTTACCAGCTGACAACATTAGAAGCATAAGTTTATAAGTACACCAGCAAGGAAAAGTTAAAGTGCTCCAGATGTGATGGCTGCAAATATGAAAATAGAAGTCTTATATGCCATACAGATGATTCTCATACACTGAGGAGATCTGCCTGAGGTACATACAATTTTTTCTCCAGGAAATAAATGTATCCAACCAATGTTTCTAGGTTTTATATATCACATAGATTAATCAGTTATGATATAAGATAGAGAGTTAAAAAGTGATTTTGTTTCTTGGCATTTTAATAGATCAGGTTTTAATAGATTTTATTATATGCCTTGGAAAAAAAAGGGGGAAAATAAGTGAAGGAAGTATCTTTTCCTCATCAAATTTTGACAACTATTTTGGCAACTATTTTGACCTGATAGCATTCATGAATATTTCAGCTCTAAGTTAGAAATACTGCGTGCTATCATTCCCCTTATACTTTCATACATACTCATCTGGTAAGAAATATTTATTTTTGCTTGCTTTTTAAATTTTATTATTAGAATTATTCCTTTTTTTCCAATTGACGAAACCTTCCTTTAGAAGTTTTTTCAAAGTATGCTCACATCTTCCTGAGGGGCAAAAAACCTAAACAAAAAAACCCCCCAACACAACAGTAGCAGATATAAACACAGAAAAAGGCTTATAAATCAGGGTTATGAGTGGTTCAGTAATTCCAATATGAGCTATAGGACAAAATGTCTAAGGGAGTGAGAGGGTAATACAACCCAGACAACAAACTTAACTCTATTACAGATACACAGCCATCTCCAAAGCTATTACTACAGTTGCCTGAGGTGTCTGTCGAGAAGCCAGATGTCACTCCTCCATAACTTAGTGTCTTATGATTGTCATTTAGTCTGAAGATGAAGGAGACATTGTGTTTAGATGCAGCAAACATAAACCCAAACTTCCACTGCATTCCCTGTTTGTTTTATAGAGTCATGAAATGTGAATTTCAAGGCCACCTTTAATGCTCAGGCTATCTAGTTTAATTATATTTAACAGCTAGTGTTATTTTTTCCAGAATATTTATATTTGTTTTGATTCTCTTGGATCTGTAGACTTATATCCATTGAAACACCCTTATATTTTTGTACTACACCACAAAAGCATGTAATGTCTACTCTTGATGTCATGCTGTAACAACACCAAACTGACAGGCTGTGGCAAAGCCTTCATATTATTAAGCTAGTAAGAAAGGGCTTAGGTCATTGATATCTCAGATTTCTAGACTTCTTCAAAATTTTACAGGTCTTGGGGACACTGAAAGGAAATAATGATCTTAATGCTCTAGTTTCTAAAACTGAAAGTTAATCTCCAAATAAACCCTAACATTAATCCAACAGAAGAATCCTACTCCAATTAGAAAAAAGTAAAAGTTGTCTGAATTGTCATCAGCTTTGTCTCAAGGCTGCAGGTTCTGGAATAAGCTACTCTTGCAACACTTTCCATTTCCATTTCAAAAGGTATTTTGTTTGCCATACCTTTGAAATAATGGCAGTATCCAGAATAAACTGGTCATTTGAAGTGCTGGATTTCCTTCCAATCCATAACTGTAACACCAAACCTAATCCTAACACATAGATAGAATTAAAAGCCCGATCTACACAAAATAAATGACAAAAGATATTGGCTTATAAGAGAAAGAATGTTCTTGTCAGCTGAAGTCAAGGACTTATACTCTCTATTGTTTCCTACCGATGAGTTTTCTAACCATAAAACAAGGTTAGGGTTTGGGATTAGTGTTTGGAATGTATATATATCTGCCTAGTTTATTGCTTTATGCTATACACCCCCAAATACAGGAAGAGATCGGGTATTGATTGGCACCAAGAACTTCTGTTACTATTATTAATGGGGCAATATTTCTTCTAGTTATAGCTAAAGTTAAGACAAGGGCAAGCAGGCAAGAGTGTGCATACTGCTTAAAGCCAAGGATTTCTTTTCTTCTTCCTCTTCTTTCAATTTGGTCTTTTGGGAGAGTTCAGTATGGGGGAAAAAAAGAAGGTGTTATTTAAAAAATTCAGTGATTATGAGTTTTAAGTAGAATATAGTTTTCATCATAGAATGGTTTGGCTTGGAAAGGACCTTAAAAAATACCTTGTTCCAATGTCCTGCCATGGTCAAGGACATCAGCTAGACATGATTCCTCAAAGCCTTATCCAACCTTGCCTTGAGTGCCTGCAGAGATGATATCCATAACTGCTCTTGGAAATCTGTTCCACTCTTCCCACACCCTCAGAGTAAAAAGTATCTTCCTAATATCTAACCAGAATCTACTCTCCATCACCCCTCATCCTATCACTACACTCTTGCAGGCCCCCTTAAAATACTGCGACGTCACTAAATTTACATTGCTTTTGCACAAATGCCATTAGTCAGTTTTCATTCACAGAAAAGAAGGAAGGACCGAAGTTCTATTGACATACAATGGTTCTTGGATGGTGGAAATATTTGACGACTTTCAAAATCCCACCCAATGTCATAATTATAGAGTAACTCTATTTTTTACCCATTTTTGCCTATCTGAAGCTGTTTAACCAAAATATGGCAATAGATTTGCCTTTTTATTCCTCTGAAAATTGATGAAAAATTATTTGAACTGTTCAGTCAGCTTTTTTCATTTTCCCCTTTTTTTCTGAAGCAGTTATTTCTCAAGCTGAAAGCTTCCATTCTTGTAATGGCCCAGAAGTAATTGTTTGAGTTTTGGAAGCTGAAACATGTGGCTAGCTGTTAAAGAATATAATTTGGTGGGAACAGAGAGGAATAGGGAAAGGGCTTAATCCCAGTTTTCCATTTCAAAATAAGAAATGTACTGCTGTTTTCATGAATAGACCTGTGTTTAAAGGAACAGGTGTGTCATTTAAATTTAATAGGTTCATAGTCTGATGGACTGATCTCTGCAAACATTAAGTCTCTTCAGTGTATTCTTCTTGTGTCTGAATTTAGGCATAATAAAACATAGAACAGATTCTTTGTGTATAAGGTAGGCCTCTTTCTAATCTAAAAACAGTATCTCTAGCTGAGGAGAGTGCTGTCATGCTTGTCAAGTTTAACGCCTATTTCATTCCCTAGATCTTTGTTTTTCCGCTAACCTGGTGTTTGAGACAGGCACAGAGAATTCTACTAGCCCATGAATGCTGGATTATGCAGACTCAGGGGCTGCACAAGCTGGTGTCTCCCTACAGTCTGGATGTTACAAACTATATGGACTCCCTGTCTTGTAGCTCAGGACTGTCCCATAGTCCCAGCCACGAGCAGGGTAGGTGGGGACAATTGGGATAGAAAAATTGTTGAGAAAAATCCATAGCGATGAGATCTGTCTGGGGAAAAGCTGGGAAATTAAGACAGTGGGTCCAGGTTAGAACCAGTCCTGGGGACCATAATGAGTGTCAGACACACCACCACAATTTCTGGGCAAGTCTATAGGAACATCCAAGTTCAAGCTGGGGAGTTCATTATCTGGGTCAAGTTCAGGGTCCAGATCAATGGGGTGCATGACTGGGACATAGTTTGAACTGCATTTCAGGAACATTTCAGAGAGACCCCTGGCTTTTCCACGTCTATCATGTGGAAGGAGTCAGAAAAAAAGTAGCATAATTTCCGCTATAGGAGAAGTTATATGTAAAAATTTTTGTTGAAATGGGTCTGATATGACTTCTTTGGCATTTCTCATTTTGCAATATAAAATGGCAACACTTGAAATTTTAAGAATCTGCAATTATTATAACTAGACTGTACCTCTTCTTTTTAAAAATGTTATACAGTGAAAATGGCAGTATAACATATTTTAAATATTTTATTTGTTACCCCATCACATCTTGTGCTTTTGTTTCATATATTTTCCTTGGAAATATTGAAAGTCTAATGTGTAAAGAAGATGGAAGTGGATTTTTGTGAAAGTGAGGTTTGCTGCTGAAAAAAAGAGATTGAGTAGTGTGGAATGCACTGAACCTTAAGGTTTGTTGAAGCTGTTTTTCTTGACACACCAATATTTACTGATATGATATAGCTACCTGATGCAAAAGGATCATGAACCTATATTCTATTCTGAATGAACAAAGCAGGGTTTAAACATGCACACAAATCATAATGACTAAATATCGTTGACTAAACTATGCCAGTGAAATATATGCACATATGTAAAAAGGCAATTGTGCTGAAGCCATGCATATGCATGAACAAGATGAGTAATTGCATGTGCAGGCTACCACCAGTGCGTGAAATTACCTGTTTTGCAAGTGTAAATTAGTGTTTTGCATGCCCATTTACCTGTTTGCTGTCCTTATATTTGTTGCGTTCAAGTTAACTGACTCTCTGATAGTTTGTGTCTCAGGGAAGAAACAAAAGAATGAAAGGAAAAAAAACAGTATTAATCTTGAGAAGAAATAAAAATGAAAATATTTTTCATTCCTATACTAGAGACGTAATATTCATGTCATTGAGTATCTGCAAGACATATTTGTAGGATATATTAAAATCATAGTGTTAGGGCTATCCTCCAGAACAGCCAATGCTTCAGAACATTTGCACGAAGATTGATGCAGTCCATTGCACAGTTAAAATAGCTAAAAAGTGCATCAAGAACATGACTGCCATTTTAATGCTAAATTTTAAAAATATATTTAATTTAGAATAAAGAGAACTCTTTGTAGAAAATAGTAGAAGTGCTTGAGATTTTAAAATTTCATGAAAACTAAAAAAGAAAGTCAGATATAAAAGCCATTTGTCTTCAAAATGCTGTACAATTGCAAAATATTTTATAATCCCTAAATCTGCTTTGTATTGACCCCACAATTTATCCATGACATGTAAGTCACTTATAGCAATCATGCAGTTAAATTCCATTCGCCACAGCATTACAGGAGCTCAAATTTCTACACCAGAACTAGATACTAATTTTTAGTTTCATTCTTGATGAGATAGCAATGCAGTAATGCTACCACCTGATCTTCAAGTAGCTCTACATTACTATTCTTAGGATCACAGCATTACCATTTCAAGTTTTCCTGGTATCCTTTGAAACCACTACTGTGTAACTAATTTCCTTTATGTGCAAGTGTTATAGTCCTCAGAAGACAGTGCAAACTAATGGAAGCTACAAAGACAAATAATGAGTTGGAAATCAATAGCGCTCATATTGTGTTCATCCTATTGAAGTATATGGCAGTATTATTACTTGTGAATCTTCATTCTATACATTCAGGACACTGAATTAATTGAAGTTGAGACAGTCTCTCTTTTATTTCTCTTAAAGTCTCTTGAAGTACTCCAGCTGAAAATACCAGCAGATTTATGTCAAGGAATCTTTTATATCCTCTCTAAAGGTTCAGACACAAAATATCTGACACAGTTCTTCTCCCTCCCCACAAAACTGAATTAAGTGGTATCATGAACAATGCTCAGTTACCAGTACCAAACAATAAAAAAAAGTTTTAATTTGTTCAATTTCTACAAGAACAGATCCTTGAGCAAAGTGTTATGAACTTATCTCTTAAGGAATGTAATACACTAGAAAAAAGCATCCAAAATTTTCCCTGAGCCTAAAAGTCTTGCCAGTGTTTTGCAATTACTTTTTGCAGCACTCTGTACTTTACCTGAACACTGGTAGAAGCCAGTTTTGGAGACAATTTAGCAGAGGCCCTCTGTGAGAGTATCAGTGCTGAATACAAAAAAAAACCTTGGGGGCACCTTAACCCTTTTGCATGAAACTCATTTGAGGCAGAAGTATTCAGCCCTAAAACCTTCTGTACTCCAAGGGTTCATTCCCCATGGGCTTGAAAAGTCCACATCAGTGAGGAAGATGAATTTTAGGTGAATGAGGGGAAGTGGTTTCTTTTTGTAGTAAAGAGAAGTTGGACCCAGGCTGCCTTCCTACAGGTCTAACAATGGTGTCTAAAATACTGGTAGTGGTTTGTAAACTGTTGCCTCGGCTCACAGCTTCTCCAGTAGTTAATGTGTATCTGACATATTTATAATATAGATATATATGTATGTATGTACGTATGTATGTGTATATATACATAAATAAAAATATATATATATATATAATTGTAAGAGTGCCAAAGATAAACAAGGCAAACTACGTTAAAGGATAGACATAGAAAGCTACATCTAAAGCTCTGGGGAGGGCATGTTCTTGTTTTGTCTCATAGAGATGACTCTTTTACCTACCCGGGAAATGACTGAGTCTTCCTTCTATGTTTCTTAAATAATCCAAGTATTCCTGCTTGCTTCCTAAAGCCAGAAGTGGTTCTTATGAAACCCCTTATCTCCTGACTTTATAAGCTTAGAGAAATACACTGTAAAAGATATTTGCCTTTACAAGCCTCAGTTGAGTATTGCCAAAATTATTAAGAGCACGGATGGCTCAGCTGGCAAAATTCAGACATATAGCGTTGATACAAGGGAAAGTATTTCCATTTGAGATAACAAACAAGTCTACCTTCCCTCTCCTCCCTTCAAATTGCCAGTTGCTAATTTTCTGGACCCACAGAGTACTTTGTTAAACTTTCTTATTGCTTTACTGTCTGTTTAATAATAAAGTAAAATTGACCAAAGTCAGCCTATAAAATAAGTGATACAGTAAATCTCTGCTTCAATAGTGTGACATTAAAGATTCAGTTTGCTTATGTTTTATTTTTGTCATGCTTTTGATTTGTTGGTCTAGAAAATAATTAATTGATAACAGTATCTTTTTTACTGAAATGCATAGAGTAAAGAAGCCCACACAAATGATGATAGCCTCTTATTACCATTCTATTTAGTTTAATGAAAGGCCTGCATCAAAGGGTCTAACCCCAGAGGATTTTCTAAAGTAGGATTTATGCTTTTCTACTTCAGTCTCCTTTTCTTTCCTGAAGCAGAAAAGGTTTTGGATGGTTTGGGATCAGCCATTGTTTCCCTTGTATAATGTATATGATACCTTTGAATGACCTCAGCATTGTCAAGGTTTCACAAATCTTGATTTGAGCTAACTCAGCCACGAAAGTATCTGAAACAATAAGTTTTTAAGGTTGTTAACAAACATTACGTTTAATGAGTACAGTGTGCAAGTAATGATGCACTGAATCAGTATGAAGCCTCAAAAAATGATTTCTGTTTGCACTATAAAAGGAATGCAATTTTTCTTGTTGAAATACCATTTTTCAGTTACTGCATGACTGATGTGGTAATTATCCCCTACACCTGGGATTTAAATCCAATCCAACAAGCCCATTTTCTGTTTGCAAGCTGTCAGACTGATGCATAGTCTTTGTTCTTATCTGGCAATAGTCGAGGAATCAGTAATTCAGAAACAACAAAGCCGCTGATGGGTCATCATGTAATCTGCACTGAAAATTGCAATCTGTAATGAGATTGGAAACACAGACGAGGAGACTAAAAGTGATTACCTACCATACCTAAAATTTTCAATTTTATTGCACAAATATGATCAAACTAGCTCATAAATTTAGGTATTAGTTGAGAAAGAGTAAAGATTACTTTTAAATTAGGTGAAAAAGAGATAAGTTATTTAAATGTAAATTATTTGTTTTACAGCAATTTAATTCATCTCCAAGGTGATTCACATCTTGACATTATTTTGTCTTCCATTTCAGAATATGGTGTATCTTGTTGATTAGTCAGGACTGGTGTAAGATACTTTGTTCCCTTAAAACAAATGTAAGTTCAATGATGGAAAAAAAAATAATGGTCAGTCAAATTTTATATTATAGGCTGGGAAGACGTGTGCTGCTTCTCAGCAAACTAACCAAAAATAGACTTCACATAAGTTAAAAATGTAAGTTTTATTGATGTCTCTGACTTCTTTAATGCCCTGACAGCAACTTACAGATAGATGCTACACTGTTGTTCTCAACTCAAAACCATAAATCACTGTTTTCTGCACTAACGAGATTATGACTAGTATGATGAACAGAAATAAATTATCATAGATCTTTCCAATAGTTTTCTGACCAAGCACTATTCTGAAAAAGTGAAAAAAAAAATTCCAATTACTCGGGACATTGGCTGATATATTCTTTTCTTCAAACTTTCTTGAAGAAATTTGGTTCCTTCCTACTATATTTTCCTGTTTTCTAAACATAATCTTTGGCTCCAGAAGGAACTCTAAATTCTCCACTAGTGTTCAATACGTAAAATTCTAGAAAGTCTAGAAAAGATAGATCTGTCCAAGAGAAACAAATGTATTATTCTTGTAATGGTGCTGGATAATCCATCCAGAAAAGAGTTGAGAGGCACAAGAGCCATTCAGAATACCTATTTACTCTCTATATGATGTTTGGTCCACAACAACCATTTAATTTACCTTGTTCATGGTCTGAAACTAATTTTGTTTTTATTTTATTTTATTACTTTGTTTCTTTATTACCCTTAGTCCTCCTTGCATTAAGTTTATAGCCAGAAATTGCCTTTGGAATATATTTGCCAGCAGCCGGAGTTCTTTAATGGAGGTCTGCATGTCTTTGCATGAAAATGATTGCGGATGGTAGCCTATTTCTTTCCCATAATAACATGCTCCAAACATATCTGGTGATAAAAGTCCTTAAAGGGTTTAGGTACAAAGACATTTCAGTCATAAGTCTCTACCTAGTTTGGAAGCTTCCAAGATGACCATTCCAGCTGTGGTGGCTATATATTCTAGCAGGGGATAAGGAGAGCATCGATCAGGTTTCAATTTTCTTCTGTTTTCCTTACAAGAGAGCCCTTGGTTTACCTGTCTTCTCCAGCTGTAAAATAAGTCCAAGCAGATGTGGTATATAGAAATCATGTAAGAAATAAATTATTTTAATAAATCATTGAACTGTTGGAAAAATACATCCAGAATATTTGCTTGCATGCTTCCAGCCAAACAGGAATTTTGGGATTCAGGGTTTTTTTTGCCTGCTTTTATGTCAAGGACTAAAAAGACATACTGCCCTAAATCATTCCTGTTCTTCAAATTAATCCAGAAAATCTTACTGTAATAGAAAATATGGTAGCAGGTTGTAGATATAAATGTTACAATACATAGCTACCTTTACTCCTTTAAGTTTGCACACCTGATATTCATTGGCAGATGATACATAACAGTGGTCTTTCTTGAAGTGCAGAATTAATAAGATTTAACTTGTAAAGTCATTATCTCCACTATTATCTCCACACTATCCAGAGGCTGATTTCAGGAGTGTAGCCCTTGGCTGATGAGTGCAGCATTCCTAGTAATGTGTTTACACAAATATTCCAACAATTGCCAATGCATACTAAAATTAATGTAATAAATTAATATGGATAGGTAGATTGTATGGGATAGATTGCAGATTTGAGTAAAATGTCAGATAGTTTCTATGATGAGATATATTGACCTTATTGTAGTCCATCCAAAATGTCAAAGGGGCAGGTAGAGATTAGAATATATTCTGCAGATTCTTAGTCTGAGACTGATGAAGTGCCTAGTGGACAGAACTGCCATAATTCCAAAATAAGACAAAAAAATTAAGTTTAATTTACAAACTAAATCAATCAAGCAAATGAAAGACCCATAGAAAACACAAACACAATTTAAAGAAATGTGTAATTCATGCTGGTAAAACAAAGAATTGAAAAATTGCATTAACATATCAGCTGTTATTTTGTAATTTTAATGTTTGCAATTAATTCATTACTGTTCTTGCTGAGAGTGATAAAAGGATCTTCTAAGTGACTGTGTCCTAAATAACATTTGTTTATCCTTATGCTACAATTCTAAACATCAAATATTATTCTTTTCAGTAATCATAGGTATTTTTAGCTCAAAATGGCTGAAATAAAGAAGAAAATTTGATTTAAAAAGTGAAAAATTTTGAGTCAAACTAACACTGACCTAAAAAATTATATAACTGCTATGTAAAGACAAAATATTTTGTAGACATTGGGGAGCAACTGAGAGCACAATGAAAAATCAGTGGCAGTAAAAAGCAATAAAATAAATTTAAAATATTTCTATTTACTAAATGCTGTAAGCATATAAATGAAATATAGAAATGGATATAGCAGTAGCCTGCACACTTTTGAACGTTTCAGAAAATCAAGGTGATTTTATTTTGTTCTCTTCATGTATAACACAGAAACATAATACTTTTCTTTCAAGGGCAGTTTCTGAACTTGAGCTGTCAAGTTTTGAAACTGATTTTTGTTACCCACATACTTCCATTAGGTGTTGATGTGCACCATTTCTTATGAACAGTTACATGGGACATGATGTATGTCAATCATTTTCTATGTAGTTATTAGTGGTAGACATGGCAGTGTTAGGTTTATTGTTGGTCTTAATCTTAAGGATCTTCTTTCAACCTAAATGATTCTATAAACCTATGATAAGTTTTATAATCATTTGCTTTGCTGTCTGGAAATTCCACAACAAACATTGTCCTGAAACATGAGCTGAGTCCTTTCAGGACCCTGTATTCTATGCCATTGCTCTCAGTACTGCTTTTGTTTTCCTTCACCGCAGACAAACATCCTGAGTAGGCTGAGTTGCTTGTTTTATCTCACAGTATTTTGTTTCATGTATCCCATGCCCAGTGTTTTCATTACCCATTCAAAAAGTTCATACGCTTGCCAAAATTCTCAGCACATCTCTGGTATGGCAAAACAATTCAAATTCTACCCATCTGCTGTTTGCAGATCTTATAATTACCACTTAAGCCTAAAGACCAAATACAGTCAGTATGCAATCAGATTTGATGTTTAAGATTGTCTGTCATTAATGTAAAGAATGCCAAAATTAAAAGTGCAACAAATATAAGGGGGAAATTATATTTATCTGCACTTATGATTCAGGAAGATAAGAAATGAGATGAAAACAAATGCAAATGTTCCCATCCAAATAAAATTAATTATAGATCAAGAGAGAAAAATATCTGACTTGTACGGAAGGGAAAAATCTTAGGTGACAATGTCAAGAACAGAGAATAAGATCTTTAAGTATTATTTCTTTTCCGATGTTATTACAATTTTCAAAAAATTCTTCAAGTCCTACTTCTATAGGTTTTAAAGGCTGAAAGATCCATATTGAAGGATGGATCCCACCATATTCTTCTATTTTGAAAATATGTGGTTAATAGTGTTTGATGCCAAATAAAAAGGAATTTTACTTTTATACCTCTTCCACTAAATGTCCATGAAAGTCTTTCTCTCATAGTCTTTCACAGTCACTAAAATGGAGAGTTTGGTAATGGTGTCGAAATCTAATAGGTAGGTTTATGTATAAACTCATGACAAATTATTTTTTATATTGGAAGGAAAAAAGATTAAACTAAGTTTCTGTGATCACTGATTATAATTCAGCATCAAAGTGATAATAATACATACTTTCATGTCCAATCAGATTTTATAGGTGGTTCAAGATTTATCCATAATACTTCAAATCTATCACATATCAGAATTAGTCTTTCTTCTATGAAATATCATGTCTTGCAATGTTTCAGTTGTCGTGAATAACCAGCCACTAACATCTAATATTGTTTTTCTCCTGAAGAAATGTGAATAATCCCAAACAAAATTTTATAATTTAATGTCTTACTGCAGAAAAAAACCAGCAAACAGTGGTCTAGGTGTTGTCTAGTCATTTCAACTGTGTAAGCACTTCTTTATTCCAGAATATCTGTTATTGAAAATATGGCCCAGACCAAAACATAAATAATATTTTTGCTTTGTCTAGAATATTTGACATGCCTTTGTAAGTTTATGTTTTTTAATATAATCTTGTTACAAATCAACAACTCTTAATTCTTTAGAGGCAGATCTGTTTTGATAAAATTTGTCAGAGAATGACTGTGTCTTGAAGGACAAGAGACAGCAACTTGTCAGTATTGCACTGAAAAACTTTGGAGAGGAGGGGAAAAACCAGGGTTCAGATAGGACTTTTAGTTATTTGTTTTACAGACACAAAGAAGCATTTTGCAATCCAAAAACACATTGTAAAAACAGGCAAGGGAGTTGATTATTTTGTCATTCAGTAATGTCACGGTATAATTTTATTTTTCATTATTACAACAGAAAGTCATGTTTTTGGAGTCCATTAGTGAATCTAGCCTTCATTTGACAAAAAGAAAAAACATCATGTACATAACAATAGAAATGAGAAGAACCTGACAGTTTCCTTAAACTAAGAATAACTTTAAATAACTTATTGAGAATTTTATTAAGAAATACACACTTCTTGCAATTTGTCACAGAAATGTTACCTACAATGACAACAAGACATACCCCTCTCCACAGAAAGCTTCATTTCACTATCAAAGAATAACAATGCCTGCAAGGTATGAACAGAACATTCCTTCCATTTTTCATCTCTGTCACACTCTTTTATGCTTTGTTCATAATGGCAACTGTCTTGCTTGATGTATCATATAGATGTTCTCACCTGCTTGTTGTCATTCAGCTGCTAAATGAGAAGAATGAATATGTATAATTCTATCAAAACTGCATTATAATGACACAATCTGGCATATTTTATTATACATCCCGCTAGACCCTGATTGTTCTATGCAGTTGGCTTTAAAGTTTCACTACTCAGGTTTTGATAGCTCTTGCCAACTTCCTCAATGCAAATGTTAAAAAGTGAAAACAATGGGAAAAGTTTTTAAGCATAAACTTGATAGAATAGTAACATTTCATTCTTCATCACTCATTAAAACACCATATAAGTTTGCTTTAACATATGAGGGTTTTTCTAAATAGATTTTTTGGTGCCTGAGTAAATGGCAAGAATAGTCTGCCTTACATATGTGGGAAAACAAATATTTCAGGTTTTATTTCCTCATAGGGATTTCTTCTGCTTTCCAGTAATTAATTGTCTACTTTACTGTCATGAAAATATATTGTGTTAGTAACTCTGTTTTTTTATGTGGTTTAACCCCAGCCAGCAACCAAGCACTGTACAGTTGTTCACTCAGTCCCCCATCAGTGAGATTAGAGAGAAAGGAAACCTTAAATCTATAAAATTTATGGATTGAGATAAATGCAGTTTGATAGATAAAGAAAAAACTTTAATAATAATAATAACTATACAACATTACTATTATTATTATTATTATTATTACTATTATTATTATTATTATGCAAAGTAAAACATTATACTTCATTGAAATTTGAGATATAATGGAAATACAAGTTACTTTTTTTGTTTTATCCAGGACATACATGTCAATTGCTAATTTCATTTTATTTCATTCCCCCACCTTCTTTTGAGCCTTGTTGATATAATCATCTGTAAATACAAACATAGCTGCACCTTTTCAGCTTATTCTAAGATCAGCATCATCCTGAAGTGCCACAGGTATGCTCATACTCAGTCTTTACCTCCCTAGGCTATGCCCCTCCTTTCGTCTGAGGCAAGCCATCTTCAGCTTCATCACATCACAGCCCTGATGATGATCCATTCCTTGACAGGGCTACCTATTAGCTGACTTATATCTGAAACAAATTAATGTTTAAAATATTACACATGAATGGAACAATGCACCAGCTTTTTCTGTCAGTTGAAACTGGTAGGCATAACCATGTAAGCCTATCATATCAAATAACGTTTTTCCTGTAACCTTTGGTTGACATTTTTCCCCACAGGCATGAACCCTAAGATATGTAGATCAAGCAAGGAGTTAGCTGGCTTATTTTTATTTGCTTCTGCTGTCAGGGTAGCAGATTCATTCTGGCGATCTCAGATTCAAACCACATCCTTGCCTGAAATTTAGTTCCACAAAATTAGCCACAAAAATGCATCTCTTCCAAGTCCCCATCGTAAGTGTACACATATCTCTCCTCTCTAAAAGTATACATTGTTTCCAACAAGTGGAAAATTGTTCTGTGGTTGAAATAGTGTACCTATTTCCAGCCTTATGACTACCTGACAGATTACAGTAGCATAATCATCGTATGCTGATATTTCCTGAACTCTGTTTCCATCAGAAATCCTGTCATACAAGGAGTAATTGAGAGCAAATGTTACATTAATGTAGAGGTTTTCCAGGACTGAACATATTTCAGTTTCTTTTGTACCCAGAAGAGGCCATTGGCTCACTGATAATTGAAATACCAGTGATCCTCATCTGTTTGCCAATCTGCAAACTAAACAGAAGCTTAACCTACTTCTGTTATGCCAGTCTGTTGATGTTTTTCCAGCAATGCAAACCATGATGTGAGCTGGCTGTGATTCACCCATTGAAAAGAGGTTGAGCCAAACGTCACTTTCAGTTTCTGGAAACAAAGCAGGTTTTAATATGCTTAGCTTCAGAACAGGCTAGAGAAACAGGAAAAAAAATTTCTTAGGTCTCAGCAGCATGTCACCAGAATACAGTGTACCTTTAATAAAAATTAAAATGTGTTTGCCCATCAATGCACATGACCCAACACATCCCTCCCTGGGTGCAGGTGGAACCAACATCCTAAAATTTTGGGATGAATATATGCTTTCTGTTATCCCTCCAGGATATGTTATCACCCTTTAAAGGACACAGTTTTCTCTCATAATGATGCCAGACCATTATTATTATCAGAAAACTGAACAAAAGAATTCTTCTAGGAAATTTTTCTTGAGATAGTTTTCCAGGGCTGAAGGAAAAGGCACTTGTTTTCAAAACTGATGGCAAGCCAATGTTGCATATTCTTACTCCTAATAACCACAGTTTCTGAAAGCAGCTCTTGACTACAACAAGTTCACCTAGTTCCCACAGATGATAATATTGTTTTGTCATCCCTGTGGCCATGTTATTAATGTGTATGTTACACATATTGTGAATGTTCCAACATATATGTTCAGTTTCTTTTATCTGTAGTTATGATCAGTCTGCTTATCTTAGGCCATAAAGAAAAAATATTCAAAGATTGCTTGCTCTCATTATGTTACGTATTTAAAAAAAAGAAGAAAAGAAAAAAAGGTAAGGGGGAAGTCCAATATCAAGTGTTCTCCCTAGTGTTACACTAAGTAACACTCGTGTTTTATTTTAGGCAAGGCAACATTGACTTCTGTGCTTCAGATGTCCATCTGTAAACTGGCAATTGCATCACACTTCAGCTGTGGGAGATGAGCTGCATTTCACAATTTAGGGATTAGTCTCTATGGAAAAAATACCAGTATAAAGTCATTAACCCTAAAGGGTGGGCCAAAATACATCTGAATCAAGGCCCCACCTTTAGATACAGGTACTATAAAACAATTGTCTGCATGTCAACAAACTATGTTGAGACAGAAAAGCAAGCTTATTCACTCACAAACATCATTCCATGATCCTTTTGAGTATCATCTCCCCACCGTCTCAAACCCTACTAAGTTAGTCCAGCAACAATGAATTTAATTTCAGTTAGATAATTAGAGTTCATTTATTATAGCATTATTAATTATATTTTAAGCTGTAGTGTAGACAAGTCTCTAGATCCACTAGCTGATCATGCTGATCAGGTATTGACTGAAACAGCTCAGAGAAGATTGGCTCAGCACAGGGTTGAAGAACAATATTAAAACTGGAAGTGTGACACGGGTTAATATAGACCTGTGACAAAATATGTGGTTAACATGGCCATAATGGAGGAGGAATATTGACTTGCATAACCATAACTTGTAGAGAGATTTTTCCAAACCTGTTTAGTCACTGCCCTTTCAAAAATTTTGTCAATGGATAGATGGAACGAGCTAGTCATGAGTATTGACATCGTATTAACACAAAGGCGGGATAAGGGACTGTGGTATATATACAGTGACAGAGAGATATGATGCTCTTGAAGTAGGTAATAAAAAGATAAATAAATTTGAAGAATTTGGTCCTTAAATCAGATATACCATTTTATATTTGTATGTTATGCATTTATAAGTACCACAGCAGATAGACCCCATTCCATGAAAAACAGGGACAAATAGAAATATTTTGCAGACTGACAATTAGTCAACTCCTCCAACACACTCTGAAACATAAACACTCTATATTTTGAGTTAAATTTCACTACATCCAAATATCTGCTGTATCCAAATATTCAATCCTTTCATAAAACAGGCAGTGTTGTTATTAGCTTTCGTCATTTTTATAATCATATACACTGTAGAATTTTATAATAAATAAACAATTATATTTTATTATATATTTATAATTTATTGTAACCTCACCTCTATTCAAATTAATATATATTGAGAATACATATTGGAAATCTTTAAAAATGTTTAGTAGATTTGAATTCACTAGTTATCTGGGTTTGCTAGTTAAATTTTTCCAAAATAGCTTATGTTTTCTAGGAGCTCGACTTATCACTGAAATATCTTAAATGCCACTATTTATTCACTAGTGAAGAAGTGAATTAAAAATCCATTAAAACTCATCTTGCCTATCTTAAAAAATCCAATCCTTTCAGCAAAATTTGGCATTTATATTATCCTAAACAGAAAGAAATTCATTTTTACTTACTGTCTACAAATATTATGTTAACTGGAATTAAACTTCCTGAGCTATGCCTGTACTAGGATAAACTACATTTTCAAATAGACCTAGTCAAAATTTCTTTTATGGGGATGGAAATTAGACAGGTAAGGAACAACAAATGAGCTGAACTTTGTCCTCAAAGAAAATTGGTTTTTCCTTTTCAATTTCATTTCAAAGAGATCTTACAACTGTCGCTTTGAACAAACTTTAACAGCACAATATCCTTTGTGCAAGTTTCCCCCGCCAGCTTTTCCATTCCAGCAGGAACTTAGAACAAAGTGTACACTGCCCTTTGAGTTGAGAACTTCATCAGTTGAATGAACACTGGTATAGTGCAGTGAAATTGAGGGCATACTCTCTCTCTGAATCTGAACAGTGTACTCTCTCAATAAATATAACTTCTCTATCTTTTACAAGAATAAACTAACCATCTGTCCCTTCTCACATTTTCTCTGTTCTCCTGTGTTTACTGAAAATAAAAAGCCATTTGAGAATCCACTTGTTTAAACCTAGGTAGGCTAGCAAACAGTCCTGATTGCAGCACATCTCTTTCTTTTTCAGAAATAAATATGAACTTCTCATTGTCAATGCTTCTGAAATCTAACTATGGCCCAAAAAATTCTTTTACTTTTACTTGCTTAAGAAAATGCTTGTTAATGAAAAATAAATTTTAACCAATTTAGTAAAAGAAAAAAATTTAAAATCCAGAATTCTCTTAGAAGTGATTAAAAATAATCAATTCAAGAGGTGAATCACATTCATGTCACAAAATTGTGTCATCCATAGCTGACTAAGACCAGTGCTGTTTCATATATTGTTAGCACTTTCTCAGGAGTATTTATGAATTCCCAAGTTCGAGAATTCCGTGTTTAACATCCATGTGCAGTCTACACACCATGACATATTTCGATGAGACATGGGAAGCAATTCTCCGATATGTCTTCTAGCTTTCCTTCTATACACTAATTACATGTAACAGAAGCAGGATGTTGCTTGTTAGACTTCATTGGTAAAACAGAAGCAAAAAAACAAGCACCGTTTAAATGATCAGACCCTGAGTGAATCTGAATTCATGAAAGCTCTCCAAACAAATAAAGTACAATCGAACAATACATCAAAATAAGTATAGGAGAGTTTTCTAATAAAGACTTGTATGTTTGGGTGCATCCAGCTCTTTCAAACACAATTTACTAAGCTCATCAGCTCACTAATTTTGATCACAGGTTGCCAATAGTTGTTGTGGAATCTTCATCCTTGGAACTGCTTCAGAAGCAGTTTTTATAACGTAGAACTTAAGATTCTGTAAATTTCATTGTAAATATGTGTACCTGAAACATTGGCCTGTAAAACATTAGAATATGTATCTGAGAAAATTTGACAGCATTACAGAGAAGGTGTAGCATCCAACAGCACTGCCCAATCATATCCTGGGCTGCATCCAAAGCAGCGTGGCCAGCAGGGCCAGGGAGGGGATTCTGCCCCTCTGCTCTGCTCTGTCAGACCCCACCTGCAGTGCTGCATCAGCTCTGGGGTGCCAGCACAGGAAGGACATGGACCTGCTGGAGAGACTCCAGAGGAGCCCACCAAGATGATCAGAGGGATGTAGAACCTCTCCTATGAGAAAAGGCTGAGAGAAATTTTGTTGTTCAGCCTGGAAGAGAGAAGGCTTCAGGGTGACCTAACTGTGTCCCTCCAGAACTTAAACAAAACTTGTAGAAAAGAAAGAGTGAGACCGTCTACAAGAGCATGTAATGAGAGTGAGAAGAGAGTGGGTTCAAAATGAAAGAATGTGCATTTAGATTGGATACTAGGAGAAAATTCTCTCCTGTGAGGGTGGTGAAGCACTCACACAGGTTGCACAGTAAGGTTGTGGGTGACCTATCCATGGAGGTGTTCAAGGCCAGGTTGGACAGGGATTTGAGCAACCTGGTCTAGTTGAAAGTGTCCTTGCAAACAGCAAGGGAGTTGGAACTAAGTGATTTTCGAGACCCCTTCAAATCAAACCATTTTATGATTCTATGACTCAAACAACAGTCTTATTTTTCAAATATATGGTAAATATGGATTTTTCAGGGTGTATTTCTGTGTGGATAACATAAAAAAGCTTTGAAAGCTCACAAAATATTAATCTTTTGCTGCAGGCAAAGTAGTTTTTAATTATATATTAACCAGCTTAATTGTAATTTTTTTTCCAAAATTTTCATATAATGCATGAAATTCTCATTTTCCTTCTTATCAAATCTGGCAGCTTTTGATTGATGCCATTCCTTTCTCAGCTGCAAATGTAGAGCAGCTAAAAATAAGACAATAGAAGTAGTTTCAGCTTTTAGATTGATCTGAACCGAAGCTAACCTTTACTGATCACAGCACTGGAATAAATAGGATGGAAGGTTGAAATTTATCACAAACACATATCTACAAATGGCTGTTATATACACGGAAATCCTGAGTGTTTCATTCAAACCAGAGCAGTGAGTACTTCAGAAGGCTTATTCTCCTTTAAGGACACTATTATGTATGCTATAGGATACCCTCATGGTCTACTGAACTAGTATGTATTCCAGCTATTAAAAGGAATATTTTATGTTCTTATTCGACAGAGGAAAACAGACACCAGGAAGCCATTCCAGACTGTATTCATTCATATGGCCTTTTATATGGTCTTTAACCAGTAGATTGGAATGGCTCTTTAGGAGCTGTTTTGGTTAATCAGGACATTATGTGTTAGGGATAATGTCACCTTGATAAAACTGTTAATATTCTGAAGGGAATGTACTGCCACTATAGCCTATTTTAAACTGGCTTTTTACGTACTGTACACAATGTTGTATGAAGCTAGTTCTATAGATTATGTTTTTGACAAGTGAAATTTTTGGAATTTAAAATCATATGATACATATCTTTATTGTCTTAAATTTGCTTAATATAACTCAAGAACAGTTCAGTTTGAAATCAGTAAGATACTTTTTGACAATAGATCTATTCCAGTTGCACCTCTTCCCACAGAAGGAAGGATTATTACATGCATGTTATTTTTACAAGAGAAATGGTACAGAATAGTGTGATCAAACAAATTTCACTGCACTTAAAATCTGTTTGTATATTTTATGTAGCAGTAATACCTTCTTTCGTGAATACTGTATGTACTTGACAAATTAGCAAGTAAGACTAAGGTGAAATCTACATATTTGTATAGATGGAAAACATTAAATCCATTAATCCTTTCCAATGAATGCCTAAATGCAATCAAGTTTTCTCATTTGTTGAATGTGCATTGCTAGTTGTTGCAGGGGATGAATATTTCAGGGACATTCTCTTACCTTTAATTTTTTTTCAGGAAATAAACAGCAAAATTGAGTATGCATGGAAACCCTTTAAACTGTAACATCTTCTCAGTCATATATTATCCACATAATATAACTCCCATTGCCTTGTTTCTCTTTCAGTTCTGTTCCTGATTGCAACTTAAATAGAAATACTTCTACATATGCATAAATATCCCTTTCAATTTGGTAAAATAGTCTCCCTCATGTGGCAAATCTTACCAAAATATTTTGAAACAAACAGTGTTCCTCCTTAAAACAGGTTTTTAAGCAAAACAAATCAAAACTAGAAACAGTGACAGTCTCAATGACACATTTCTGAATAGCAGTATTCTTTATGAAAGAAGATATAGAGTATCTATTAAGCTTGTGTTTATAATGAAATTCCATTTCAAGGTGAACAAAGTGATCAACTAAATAAATGTCACTGTGAACATTTTACTCTTCTGAAGCACAGCACAGTGAAATGGGCCAGCCTTTGATTACATAAATGTCCAAAGCAAAGCACCTATCAACTAAAAAAAAAATCCATAACATCAAACTGAAGGAGAAACGCTTTGTGCTAGGCTTGTTTGGGATTGGTTGGTTTTTGGGTTATTTTGAGGGAGAGGGCGACGATGTTGGTATAGCTGTTTAATTTTCCATTTCGCTCATTCTTCTTTTATTCCAGACTATTCCAGATCCTACTCTGAGAGGGTGTTTTTTTCTTCCACAAGTGCAAAACTAAAGCTTTGAGCACTCAGTTGCTATGGAAACAAAAAAGACAGAAATAGTTTATGTATTTCAAAAGCTGTCAGCCTATATGCTGTGGATTTTGATAACTAAACCTAAACATGAACCATCTTTTTTAAAAACCATTGTGACATTTATTATCATGCATGACTGTTGCTAGGGAAAATAAGGCACCATTTTGTTTAGCTTTTTGCCCATCAGTTTTATAAACATTTGGGATTTCACAATTAATTTTTGTTCTTAATCAGTATTTAGCAAACAAGAATGAAAACAAACATACAGTGAGCTGGCAAACATTGCCATTTTCTCCATGGCTAAAATATAGCAAATTGCAACACAGCAATTCAAGCAAGACACATTGAGAAAGACATCTTTTAATACTCAAAAATCTATGTTCAGCTTCCTTAAGAAAATTTTAAGAAGAATGAAGAAATTATGTCTTTTCAACAAGATACGGCAACAAAATAATTTCTATGTGCCTTTCTAAGCCTCAGAGTTGCTTCTACCAAAATCTGGATATTTTCTGAACTGAAAAATCCTTTTCTGGAGATTCACTTTTACCAGACGCTAAAAGTTTCCATTCTATTGCCCCTTCTTCAGGAAATTCTGATGTTCCCAAAATTAAGGTTTCCATAACAAAGTCTTTTTATCAGAATGTAATGATGCAGTTAAAGGAATCAAGACCATTACACAATGCTAACTTTCTCAATAGTGCACCATAATGAAGGGCTGAAAGCAGGACAAAACTTATTTTCCCAGAATGTACCACAGATAGGCTCAGTTTGGAAAATAGCTAAAAAATATATAATTCATAGAGCATTTTCTTTCTTTCTACAGGGAGGAGAGAAGAATAAAATTATATCAGAATATTTTTTTAATTTGGTGATTTTGAACACAACCTTTTTCTTTTCTATCCACAGTTTCTGAGACCTCAAACAAACCCGTGATTCTAAAGACAATGATAAAAGGTATTTAAAAGTGATAGTTGGTCTTCAAAATCAAATATTCGGGACTCACTGCTGGCATGTTCCCTTTCATTGCATCAAAAGTACAATGAAATGGGTGTTTCACAATACAAGCGGGGATGTCAGAAGTGTTTATAAAACAATTTCATTCACTTTGCCATTTAGAAGGAAAATGGAGACATAGAGATGATTAAACAGAACAATTTTTAATTTTCCTAGGAATGAGATATCTAAATATTTATGTAACTAATTTCTCAAATTTAATTGTTTTCAGTCCTGAAAACTCATTCTGAACCTAAAAAAATATTTATCCTGAACCAGACAGAATTTTATGTTAATTATGCATTAATTTAATAACTGTAATGCAAAAAAGGGGGTATTCTGCAATAGTGTAAAGAATTTAGTTGTCCAAACCATGTAAACATCATTGACATGCTAATAATTTTTTAAGACATTTTATTTTGAGGTATATAAGGGCACAAATTTCATACAAAACTCAGAGTGGAACACCTTGTTTGCGAAAGTGTTAGAACACCAACCTGGCAATCTGGTTTATTATAATGAGCACCATGGTGGTTGCTATAATTTTTCAAATAGTATTAGGGCATGACATAAAAACTTTTTGATTGAGGAAAATTATTGAAACACCATCACACACTTGTTTACTGGGTTCTCTTGTAATTAATCTATTGTGCCATCAGTCAGGGCTGAAGCCTAGGTTGCACTGGAATCGATTAAATAAATCAAATTTTGTCACCTTAGATGACACCGGAACTGTACCCACAAGTTCACCATTGGCTCTGTCACATGATTTTAGGCAAATTAAAATTACTTCCCGTTAAATGATAACTCCAGTCCCCCACCTCTTTGCCCAGAGTCAAAGGGACAACTTCAAGGTCATATTGTTAATAGTTTTTTGATTACTGGGCATTTTATATGCAATCACAACTAGAGATTACGAGGAACTAGGAGGCTCTCAGAGGAAACTGGCTTTTTTACATGCAGTATATACTACAGGCTTCAGTAGAAACAGGACACAGACTTCAGTATACTTAAAAATATATGTCACCAAAAAAAAAGAAAATTCAAAAAATGGTTCTTAGATTTTTGGGCCCCCAACTAAAATGAAGGAAAAAATCTTCAGAACATAACCATATTCAGGTTTAAAAGGTACACAAGGTGCACAGAAAGGGGAAAAAATCTATTGATACAGATTAATTGCTCCCTCAATAACACTTAGTTTTCCTCGTGTATTTCAGACCTCAAGCAAGACAGTGTTTCAAAACACTGTGAGAAATAAAATATCCTGAAGACAATAAGGAGTGAGGCAGATGAGTTCTTATAAGGACTGATAGAGCTAATAGCTAGATTAATTTAACAAAACCAAGTGAACAAAGAAATAGAAAGTGAGCTGTCTTTCAAAATCAGATTTATCAGAAAGAATATCCTTATCATTCTGTTCCAGTCCTACCAATAATCATGAGGGAGTGAAAACAAAAACTAATCAGGGCACTGTGGTGTGTTACTCACAAGCTCATAACTGGCAGTAAAATTGAAAGGACTATGTCTGTTGCGTTGAATAATTTCTACACTGAGGCCCAGAACAGACACATCTCATCATTTGTAACATCTGCCTCAAAAAAAACTGAGCCAAAATAGACTAGTTAGAAAGTTACATTTCCTCCTTTTACTCGCAGAAATTTGGCTTTCAAGAGCCTGCAGGGATTCTGTATTTTGAGAAATTTTTCTAAAACAGACAAACTGTGTTAACTAGAATATAAAATGAAATTTGTGCATCTGTTCTAATTCTAGAAAAATCTAATCTTGAGATTTTATAGCATATAACATATGTGCATGCATACATACATACATATACACATATAGGGGCTAACTGGAAATGAAGCCTTTGACTTTATAGAAGCTGATTACTAAATTTATTTTATTTATAGAAATATCATGTAAAAATTTATAGTTTTTTTTAAAAACCACAAATGATAATCTAAATGTAACCTAATGACAAAGGGTCAGGTAGGCTTGTAATTTGTATTATCAGATAAAAGATGTAGAAGGGCTCCTTCACCCCCTCTCAGAAAATGACTGTGTTGTTTTTGCAAAACTAACCAACCATACTTAATTATATAGCTGCAACATACTTTTTTTAAAGTTATTATATCTATAATGGTAAGAGGCAGCTGGCCCAGCCTGCAAGGTAAAGTTATTCTACAAATCTTTCCTCTTATTCTGCTACAAATGTAGAAAGCATATTCCTGCACCTGCAGATGGCATGGATACTGCTGCCAATGTTTATGTTGCAGCCATTATTAGGCATTTTGGCTGAATTTAGCAGTCTGGAGAGACAAATCATCTGGCTTGACTTTTATGGAGGTGTGTCATGAACTGTTGACAGGGCAGATGAACTGCTTCTGCAGCAGCAGCTTCTGCTTTGTCCCATGCATGGGCACCCAATAAGAATAGTGAGAGGTCACTCTGAGACATAATACAGTGATGAGACCTTGGTCTAAACCACCTCTACCTCTTCTTTCATCTTAAACAACATTAGTCACTAAACCATTTCAGTTCTAAGTAAAACAATAAACAAACTTCCTCAGAACTTCGACTCTGGGCTTCTACTGTGATTACTAAAACTCAGCACCACCACCTGCTGTTCTGTATCACAGTGCCATGCTGGAGCTGAACACTTCTTCAGGTAAACATACTTTTACCTTGATAAAGGCCAGGAGATCCAGCTGATGGAAGAGCAGTGAGCTAAATGGCTGATGACCTGACCTGTATGAGATATCAAAATGTACAAACATTAATACACAAGGCTTTATCTTCTTGTATAGGACGATTTAGAGGCTTTATGTAATGGTAATCAATATTATAGAATAACAGAATCACCCAAGTTGAGAGGACCTGTAAGATCAATGAGTCCAACCTTTGACTGATTACCACCATGGCACTAAACGCCACATCCAGTTGTCGTTGAACAGCTCCAGGGATGGTAGCTCCACCACCTCCCAAGAATCACAGCATAATTTAGGATTTAGAGCCCTTCTGTTATCAACATACAATCCACTTGCTATTTTATGTATTCCTTTCTATCTGACACAACAATGTAGTCTTGCATTTTGAGAATTATGTAAGTAGCAAAGAATAATATGGGAAAATATAAAGGAATTTGCTGATGTTAGCAACAGTTCTGAGTTCCCCCTGTCTATAATATGACTAGGATCACTGCTGTCTTACACTGAATTGGTGCATAGGGGAATAACTTTGTATTTCTGGAAAAAATACACTGATTTTTTTACTCTTTGACAGCAGTACATTAAGAACCTTTCTTGTAAGATAGTCCTTCTGCATCTTCCTCTGGAGATATAAATGTTGTCATTCCTGGGATCATATCTGCCATAATATTGTTTATTTACAGAAGTGGTGACTCTCATAAGGTCCAGAGAAAACTCAGATGAGACCTCAGTCATGTATCTACATTCTCTGAAAGGGGATTTATAAAAACTGAGCATAGGGAGAGTTTAGTTTAGCAGAAGGGGTAATGAGCTTTCTACTCTGTCAAGCCAGCTACCAATGACAAAGAGGGGAGATACATGAAAGTCAATGGGATCAGTGAACTTAAATATCATTTTAAAGGAAACATGAGACATCTTGCACAAGAATAAATCGTCACAATACATTTTCTTCTTTATATATAATCTATATGTTTTCACTTTTGTCCCTGCTTTTCTCCTTTTGCTTAAACATTTCTTCTCCCTCCATGTTGATTACACAACCAACGTATTTTTTACATAACTTCTATAGTGCAAACAGAAAAAATTATTTTAGTCTGCTTTGATATAAACAGCTCTAAGATACTTTCCTTGATCATTCAATTTTTATTGTTTACAAATTCCTTTCTTAAATGTCAGGAACCATGTTTCTACATGACATTCCAGATGATGCTTCACTACATCGAATATTATCTTGAACACCCTTCTGGAACACTAGTAGCCAGTAAATAAGCCTTTCAAATTTCACTTTCTTTTTATTCAAAATAAATCAATTTGAATTTAACCTACTGCCTCAAGGTTATGATTTTCTAATATTCTTCAAATAAGTATTTTTAGAGACAAAATAATATAGACTTTTGGTGCATATTTGAAGTCATTAATTTCAAGAATAAGTATAATTACTTTTACTTATTAATTTCTGAAATTCAACTTATTTGCCCTGAGTATATTCTTTCCTTGAATGGGTAACTACACTAGCACTTTAATAAGCGCAAATGAAGTGTGAACAAATATTTTCCTTTTAATCATCTAGTTGCATGAAAGAATATGCATATACTATGACAACATTGTAAGTGTTTGGAAAAGCTACTGTTTTACAACTCTGTAATATGTTTAGGCTGACTTGATTTCTGCTGTTAATTCAAGTCAGTAGGTTCTTGGCTAGAGCCAGCATCTTGCCAGCATGATGATGTAAACTAAACTCAAGGATTCTGTACTGATTTGTCAGCTAGGCTGAAAAGATTTCTCAAATAATCCCAAGGGAGTTCTCAGTAGAAGGAAAATAAATTTTGCATTCATCTTCTTCTTTTATTTACCTGCTACTTATATTTTAAGTGTAACCCAGTTTGGGTTTTTTTCTGTGCAGTCTATATAACAAAATCAAATACTAAAGCAGTATTTGTCACATGACTGTATGAGAACTTGAATAATCATATAGTGCCAATGTCTTTATACAAGTCCAATCATCAGTCCTAACTGTAGTGCCTCCAGGTATAATTTCTGGTTTACTTGCACCCAATGCAAGACATTTGATAAAATCGGGCTTTCAGGTGTCTGTAATTGTTTGAGTTACTCAGAGCCAAGATAAAGGTGAACTTGCCTGAACTCAAGCTTCAGGCACATATGCCTATAATATTGTCAAAAATAACCTTGTTTAGGGTCTCCTGCACTCCCAAGTAAAAGTAAACACTTCCTATTTAATCTGGAAAATTTATCCATAAACCCAAAATTATCCCAGTGTAAGCAATGCTTCATCATCTGCTAGGATCAGAAAAGATGGTGCAGACTAATTGGAAGGACATTCAGGTATTAGGAGTTTTTTACCTGCTTAGGGGAGGGTGTAGTTTTGTATCTTCTGAGTAGAAAATTAATTTAGATAGTTTTGATACTGTTAACTGGGCATATCAAAAATATTTCACCTGAACTCTTGACAATCTTTCATATCTAAATATGTTTGAGCTCCACAAATTAGTTGCCAGTGTGAGTAGATATATTTAGAGAGTATCCCTGAAGAGAAAAACTTAGAGGTATTGGTGGATGAAAAGCTGCACATGAGCTGGCAATCTGCACTTGCAGCCCTGAAAGTCAACCATATCCTGGGCTGCATCCAAAGCAGTGCGGCCAGCAGGGCCAGGGAGAGGATTCTGCCCCTCTGCTCTCCTGACACTCCACTGCACAACTGCATCCAGCTCTGGAATCCCCAGCAAAGGGACATGGGGCTGCTGAAGTGAGTCCAGAGAAGGGCCACAGAGATGATCAGAGAGCTGGAGCCCCTCTCCTGTGGAGCCAGGCTTAGAGAGTTGGGGCTGTTCAGCCTGGAGAACAGAAAGCTTCTGAGGGACATTATAGCAGCCTTCCAGTGCCTAAAGGGCGCTACAAGAGAGATGGAGAGGAGTCTTTCACAAGGGTAATGTAGGACAAGGGGGAAGTCCTTAAGCTGAAGGAGGGTAGATTTAAACTAGATGTTAGGAAAACATTCTTAGCTGTGAGGGTGGTGAGGTGCTGGAACAGGTTGTCCAGAGAAGTTGTGAACTCCCCTGCCCTGGGAGTTCTCAAGGACAGGTTGGATGGGAAGCAGCCTGGTCTGGTGAAAGGTGGCAGGGAAGCAGGGGACTTGGACCTAGGTGGTTTTTAAGGTCCCTTCCAACCCAAACAATTCAATGATTCAAACACCCAGTCATGATGGTCTGAGAGCACAGGCAGCGCTGAGTTCAGGAAATACAAAAGTTGTTTTTTTGTTATGGTAACTTTGTTTCTATATTCCATTTCCATATTTTTATAAGCTGCTACTTTTTCTTTTGGTCAGTCTAACAATTTTTTACAAAGCTTCTCTCTGGAGTGAGGGTATTCATTTTCCTTGCAGTAAAATAACTGTGAGAACTAAATAAATATTTTCTATCACACCAATTATTTTCACAAAACCTGTACACATTATTGCAATGTAGATAAAAGGGCAGCATCTTGTACAGAATTTGGATAAAATGTTTTGGGTAAAAGACTGTTTTTCATATTTTAAAGTGCACTGTCTTACACTCTTCATGAAAAAAACAAACATTTTGAATTTCAAAAACCTGCTGGAAAGAGGCAGAAATGCTTTCAAAACAGTAAGATTTAATCACATTAGCTCAAACCTCTGAAGATGTATGGATTCTGTTTTTAACATGTCAAAACGTAGTTTGACCACAATTTTTTCTGCAAACGCCTACACAGCTGCAGAATTCTGTGCCTCTGATGGAATTAATGGGATTCTGAAGCAACTGAAAAGGATTAGAAGAGAATATTTGAGAGAAAAAAACAGTCTCATATTCATGAGGGTTTTTTCCTCAGTTTTGGTTCCAAGCAAAATGAGGATTGTAGATATTCACTAAATTCTCTTTATATTAGGGTTTAATTAATCCAGAATGACAGCTGAGTCTACTTTCTTAATGTTCCATTGTAAATCATCTGCAAAGCTTCAGTTAACTTGAATTTAGACGCACTTATGCACTGCAAAAGTGAAAATATTAATCCAGAATTATCATTATGGAATAAATGTAATTCGATTACATTTCATGCCAAAAGCCTCCATGTGCAAGGCTTTAAAAATTGAGGGATAATTTTAAAATCAATCTAAGTATGAGAAAAAAACATATTTTACCTTCACAGAAAAAAATACTATAAATTATGCAGCATTTTATTAATTATGAATATGCTGATTTTTGTTACTTCTGATGTATTAAGAGGTATATTAATCTTGCAGTCTTTGTCCATTTTTAACATGCTTGATTATTTAAAATAATTTTAATAATTGCAATCATGTTTGTGGTTTTGGCCAGCAACTGATGGCAACTGATGCAACTGATCCTGATTTTCTTTGAATTTTTTGAAATTCAACAGCTGAATTGCCTAGAAGAAAAGTTTTTTTGATGTGGATAATTTGAAAATTTCTCAGAATATATTATTTATATTGTGCAGCTCATGAACTGAATTATATCACAGTGTTTGTATGCCTTGAGCATATTAATCATTTCAGAGTGGAGAAAAATAAATAACAAAAGGGCATGCTCTTTGTCAGGAAATATCCAAACAACCATTTATACTAATTTTTATGAAGTTCGTGAAGTTCTGATACTCTGAAAAAATTCTATGTACCATCAGTGTTTTCTCAAACAATAAATACTCTGGTTCAGGATTATAAACAAATTCTGCTGTATTTAAGAATTAATTCTATTATTTACTGAATTTTGCTGTCTTGGAGTAAAGACCTAACATTTTATTGACTCCCTAAAAACCTTAAGCATTCTGTTGCTTTTAGTATTCTAACAAGAGAGGTTGTATTGTGGTACTTTTGCTTTTGTTTTTCCTTTAAATATTATATATCTCTAGCACAAGGCCATCCAAAACATTGTATCAGCTGCAGCTTTTACTTCTCTGTTCCACTTCTTCCCTTAGAAACCAATATATACAATAGTAGCACCTTGAACAGTTATTATACAGTAATCATTATATAATTATTAAATATTAAACCCCACCATATTTGTCAGAAAGATTTTGAAAAGTCCTGGCTGGTAAAGACCTATAGAAAATCTTTGTGTCGTCCATAGAAAAGGGAAACTAAATGTTTATAAATAGATGCAGAGGCTTGGCTTGGTGGAATTGTACATATGGAACTGTCTTCCATAACAAAAATCTTCTGCAGACTACTGCTTCCTAAGGAGAGATGTGAGGTAATTAATTTACAAATTAAAGGAAATTTTCTTTATTAATTAGAGGAGATTTTCTTTATGTAGAAATACCTACATAACCAACTGGATAAGACATCAAATTCAGGCCAGCAGTACTGTTTTTAAAAGACTTTTATTTAACTGTTGTTTATGATAGTAATGCATGATTTTGATTTACTCCTAGAAAAAGAAAAACACCACTTCATGGTCTCAAGGTATGAAAAAAACTTACTTGTCTAAACACTAAAAATCAAAGCAGATCCACAATTTCAGTTATTATTGTTAATGGGGACCAGACTTATCAATCAGTCATGGTACTGTGGCTGGAAAGCAATAAAAGAAATCCTACCACAAGGATAGCTGCCTTAAAGTATTGTTCCTCTATCAATGTGAATATGGAACAGGGTTAATGATAAACCAAAGGGTTTCATGCATGTACTGCACAAATAAATTTTCTGGCCTTTATTGAAAAAGAGTAGTAAAGTAGACAACAATGTATGAATTTAGAGCATGCTCTTTCCTTCTTGAGTATATTTCTGCAGGAAAAATATTTCAGAATTATGTTGTAAATGTAGAAAATGCATGACCCGCAGAGAGAAATTTTCTGTCAAAGAGCTCTTCTTTTGAACCTAAAAAGTAACAGTAAACAGGCATCAGTTTGTATTAGAAGGGCAGAACAAAATTTCATTACAAAACAAACCTCTCCAGTTGCTGGAGATTAATGGGGTGCTTTTCCCCTGGCTTGCTGTGTCTTGTAAAATATATGTCTCTGCATGCTTATTAAGGAGAGATGAGGGACTACATGCACACAGAGAGTGCATTGCACTGCTTAAAATTGCTCATCACTGCCTTGGTGAGGAGAGTTATGACATTATGGTATGTTAGGAGCAAAGCTGAAATCCATGGTGATTTAAGTCACTGTCAAGGTTTTGAAGTGTGATTCAGCAAAAGCAGTTAAATAGCTTGCCAAAAATGTAAGATAGAACATCTTGTACCATTTTTTTCCATGCTCAGGAGAGTCCTGGAAAAGGAAGTTGCTTTACATCATTATGTATAAAATCTAACAACTTTAAGTGAGTGAAAAATATGTACTTTTTATTATAATGTGCTCAAAATGATCCCTAGTGAGATAAGGCATTATTTATCCTAATGAAATTTTTAACAATATTATATTTCTCTTTTAAAACTGTATTAAGATATTCTTTATCATATGCATCCACATTTACTGGTTTTGCTGCCCCTTTTTTTCATCAGACTCCATTTGCTATAGATAGTAGGAATTAGGGATATTTCCATCTTATTAAGTTTTCTCAAGAAAGCCTATGCACAAAGTCAGATGCACATTTTTCTGTTTTTACCGTTTTCTTCAATATAGATCCATGCAACAGAGATAAGGACATATCTGTGAGAAGGCTTATGCTTGCCAGATCCCATGATCAGCTTTCTCTCAACCATACTCTTGTCTAATAGACAAGCCATAGCTCAAGCTCAAAGCATTTCTAGTAAATTTAATACAACAGACCCCAGCTGGTAGCACAGAGCAAAGCAGAATGCACAGCAGCAGCAGAGCATATTGGTGGACTAGTTTGCTCATTTTCAGCACTGCTTGTCTCCTATTTGTCTAGACTGTATGAAAGCAAATTTGGAAGTGTTTAGGGGACCCCAAAATACACAAAAGTTCTCTCATAATGGTTGTTGTACAATCAGCTAAATCCTGTGGCTGACTGCATTTGCAGATGGTCACTGTAGAGTAAACATTATGAAGTAAAAAGAAGCTACTGTGGAAAAAACCCAATAAAACAAAAAACAAAGAACACCACCACCCCCCAAACCCCAAAAGAAATAGCATTTCAATTTTTGTCCTTAAACACTTTCTTTCAGCTATTTCACAGAGACCTGACATTTAAGAAAAATTTTCAAAGAAATTTAAAGCAATGTAAAAAGGCATTTGTAGAAGAATAATAGTTGCTCAGAACTAAGAATACATAATAAAATATACATTTGACATTAATAACTTCCAGGTTATCAAATGTTCTTAATTTTTATTAAAATATTCCGTATTGAATGCCTAGTATCATCCAGTCATGATCTTACTTTATAGATGGTGGCCTATTTATACTTCTCAGTATTCCTCATGGATAAAGACTCTTATGGCAAACATTCCATGAAAATAGAAATATGAATTCACTCTTATTAAATGCTGTGTACCATTCTATTAGCATTTTCCAGCTCGAACCTTAAAGTATGTATAAATAAGAGTTAATTCTCAACAAGTTCCTTTAAATGCTAACTAAAAGTATTGCAGTATTTCACAAGTGGTTATATCAGAGTAGAAAGAGAATAGGTGACAGGACAAGTGTCACTAAGCACTGGAAGCAAGAACAAGATGAGAATACAGGACACAAAAGTCACAGCATTCTCTGATTACATTAGTTTATTACCTTCTGTGGAGAGTGTGCTTCTTTGAAAAGCATCTTCTACTGCTTCTAGAAATGCTTAGCAGCTCTGTAACTCTGTAACACTCTGTAACTCTGCTTACAATCAAAATATTTTTTCTAGCATCCCTGTTGGTGATATTCTCCAGAACCAGAATGTTGCAGATCAAATATTTATCACAGATGTTGGAAAGGAATACAGAACTCCTGCTCTTCTTGACAGAGCCAAACAGGCTCTACATGCAATCCTTTGACTCTAAAGACAAAAAGGATTTGTGAGGAGCAGCTAGTATCTTCAGGAAATTTGGAATAATCCATGCCCTTTACCTCTCTTGATCCTGTTGAATGTGACAATTCAGAAGGGTTGATATCCTAAGTGGACAGTGAAATTTGAACTGCCTTTGTCTGCTGCATATATATGTGGATTTGTGGTGAAATGACACCATTCAACTTGGCCTGGTGTCCAAACACGTCCCAGCAGCTTCAGCTTTCAGCTGCATTTAATAAAGGGATATTTTCACAGGATTAAACAGGAGATAATGTCCAGGATGCAGTCCCCAAAGACTCAAGCCTTATGTATTTTTCCATGTTGCAGCTCATATGCCCCACAGAATGAAAATATAAATGAAACCCAAATGAAACCAAAATGAAAGCTTTCCTCGCACACTTTGGTAGTTACTATTTTCTGAAGTAGAAATATCTCAAAGCTGAATTAGTTGTGTTGTATCAGTTTAAACATAGGGTTACAGCTTTAGGATTGACAGCTGTTTAAAAATTCCTGTTTGAGAATCCTGTCTTTGGCAAATACTCTAAATGTACATAGAGCACTGGCTTTTGGCTACTTCTGCCCATCTGTTGAGTTCACACTGTGCCAAGTCATAAATGAAGGTGTCCCCCCTGGGCATAGAAGTTAGGCTGTGATTGGGATAGACAAGCAATAAACGTAGCACTAAAAATTACCTCTTTTGCAAGATTTTCCCTTTTGCCAGGGCTTAGTATACATACACTTTTTAAAATTGATTATGTGATGATTGTACCACACCTATGGACAAATTCCCTTTTTCTGTGAAAACATTTGGCTTGTGTTACTGAGGATTGAGTTAATTGTGAGAATTGAAACAACAGCTGATTAATTACGAAACTTTTAATGAATACCATTAAAATAAAATCACAATTGAAACATATGTTGTTATTCATCCAAGAATTGCCTTTTTCTCCCAGCATTCCTTTTCCATAATAGATAGGTGTTAAGCATTTACATTACATTGCAAAGGATTAGAAAAAGTCTCACACAATGTAAGCTCTTAACTGACCATGAATATTTATGTATTAAAAGGAGAAAACTGAATAGCACCATTGTTCTTCTTTGATTTAACCAAAAGCTTTTAGTAAATACTTGAAAATTATTTGCAGGTACCAGAAAAATGGTAAAATATATGGTAATTTTCATGGAAAATTCTGTAACCAAAGAAAGGGTAATACATTTTCATAAAATGTTGTCTATTGGACAGCAAGGAATGCATGAATAAATGAGTATCCTTAAATATTTAAAGTTGTATGTATGAAATTTCTTCTTTAAAAATATGAAAAATTGTTTTATATTTTTATGAAACTACTTGTGAGTAGTGTCATGGTTTCTGACTGGCATATCT
Source organism: Rhabdornis inornatus (assembly GCA_013397075.1). Taxonomy (NCBI): domain Eukaryota; kingdom Metazoa; phylum Chordata; class Aves; order Passeriformes; family Rhabdornithidae; genus Rhabdornis; species Rhabdornis inornatus. Next base: position 3,704,326 of record VWZS01007264.1, read on the forward strand.
TAATGCTTTATAAAACTCTAATCATTCAATATGTAATAAAGGAGGTAACAGCTCCAAAGAACATGAAAGCTAAGGTACAGTTTCAGGCAAAAAAATACAAAACAAAACATTGTCCTTAAGCAAGGAGCTGATATGGCTAAAGTCAAATCTAGCTTAAAAACAATAGATGAATGACACAGAATAATCAGGGGTTATTATTTTAGACTTACTGCATAGAAAATCTTTAAGCAGTTAGCCTTTGTTTCAGTAGCACTCCTGATCATGTTTGTACATAGCCTCAATAATCAACTGTTTGCAGTTCCCTATTTTCGGTATATTTCTGCTCTGTTGTAAGGTTTTTGTACTGAGAAGTGAAGCAAAGAAAACTGTTTGAGTTTTGATCCATGCTTTGAGTCAAACTAAATCCTCAATTTAATGGAACAACTTCTCTCAAATTTTCATTTTTCTATTTGTTGGATTGCAGTATTTCTCAGAAACACAAAAATAAATTGGGAACAAGACGTACCTCACCTGAACAAGTAAAGATACACCAAAGCTGTGTTTTTTCTCTCTTGCATTGTGGAAATGAATTTAAAACATTGATTATCTCATCATGCATCAGGCACTTTTAAAATTAAAATAGGTCTAAGAGTAATTCAGCAGAACTGTAAAAAATATTTTCCCTTCAAAAGTGTGAAAAGTTGTTACAAAGATTTCTTTTTAAATTTTCCTGGTATCTAGAGGGGACCCTGCCAGACTATTGCAACAAAGAAAGTGATAGATTGCTGGAATAGTGCTGAACCGGAAAAAACATCCCTTGTACAAGGAAACAGCAGACAAACAAGACACTTATAGCATGCCAAATTTGTTCCATTGCAAAAGATTTTTTTGCTGTTAATTTTTCAGCAAAACTGAGCTCTACGTTCAAACGCTTTGGGGGGTTATTAGTTGCTCGTTTATCTACTCCAAGACTGGCTGTCCTTCACCTCCCCAAAACCAAAATCCCAAGACCAACATCCAACTGCATGAATGCTTCCCAAAATCTCTTGCAGGATGATGTTGTTATGATCCATTTGTAAAGGGATGCCTCTGTCTGAACTAAACGACCACAGGATGAAGTAACACGGATTTTATTTAACAGTAAATATAGAGAGATAGAAAGAAATAGGGTGGGACAGGTTGGGGGGTGGGGGGAGAGACAGAGACACAGAGAGACAAGACACGCTAAGTAGAAGGATGCAATGATTTTAGTTTGCTAATCTGAGTCACGGCACGAATTAATGTACTGGGTTGAGTGCTGGCCAAACACCATTGCACCCGTTAAAATTATTTACTCATTTTTTGCTGTGAGATAAGGATTAGGAGAAGGGCAAAAGCAGGCTCAAAACTTTAAAGAGTATAAAGAAAGCCTTATTGACAGAACTGAAAGAGTAATAAGAATCAGAATAAACTTTCAGAATATTTCTGTTTCCTCAACTCCTCTTTCCTTTCCTACTGACAACGTAAAGAGGCAAAACCTGTTATTTTCAGTCAGTTTACCACCTTTAAAATAATCTTCCTTCAGTTCACTTAGGGAGAGAAGTCTCTCCCACCATGCCATGGAAACTTTTCTAGAACAAACAGCTCTCTCATGGCTTTAATTTTCATGAATAGCAGTCACCCAGAAATCTGCAGTCATGAAGTTCCTCCCATGGTTTGATAGTCTTCCTACAACTACCACCATGGGTCATCTCAGCTCACTGGGGTGCAATTTTAAGGATGAGCTGTCCTAGTATAAAACAAACATTCTTTTCATTTATCATTGGGATCATCTTCATCTCTGGGAACAGAGGTCTTCTTACATCTTTAGGGCAAGGCTTTTCATCTCTCATTTCTTTCTGTTCAAGTTTCTCATCAGATCACAGCTACTTCAACATCTGCTTTGCTTCAACACACAGGCCTCTGCTCATGGCTGGGGCTAGAACGCTACATTCCCCCAATGCATTCTGTGAATAACAGGGAAAAGTGTCTGATGTATCAATTATATCTTTACTATAGCCTTACAAGAGACCTTTAGCCCAAGATTAAGGCATTTCCTCATTCTCCTCTTATTTGGGATTTGACTTTCTTCACTGGCCTTGGTGTCTCCATCTTGTTTCCTTTATGTGTCTTCACCCTTTCCTTTTCAGTCTTTCAGTAAAGGCTTTCAGTAAAGAATGATTGATTATAACAACAAATTTAAGGACCTAAAATTTGAAGCATATTCCATAAAATTAGTACAGTCATTCTTTTAGAGTGGTTACCTTATCAGATGGATCAAGAATCTGGGCAGATTTACATGAAGTAGTTTATGCAAAAAAACAGATATTGTCCAGTAAGTAATAAATTAAACCCATGTAAATTATGCAAACCAAAAAAGAAAACTGCAACAGATAAATCCAAACAGATGTTTCCACAACTGCTTGGAAAGTTATGCATTCACTTCCTGGCTTTTTGTTTAAAATGAACTGTTTAAAAACCTGAAACAGAAACAAAATAGCAAAATACAATAAGAGTAATAATGTTTTTGCATACAAATAACCTTTCCTCCTATCATATACAGCTCTCCTCTCCCATTTTCAGTAGCACTGGAAAATACATGGATGCTTCAGGGCCAATTTTTATAATTGTTACAAACTGGAAATAGTCCAGTGCAGAGCAGCTTCACTAACTGCAGTGGAGTTTCAGCCATTTCATAAGAGCAGCCAACTTGCTCATTTACAGGAGTATTTGGCTTAATGGCCCTAGCCCAGGACAGCTTCCTACAGTTGTGCTGAAAAGAGCTCTGACTTCTGCTAGTTTTGTGTCTGTGTGTGTTTGGGGTTTTGCTTGGTTGGTTGTTAGGGGGTTTCAATGTTTATTTCAATATAGGAAAGCTCCAACCAATCAACCAATTCAACAGTTTTCTGTATCCACTCCAACAGCATGTTTATCTACCAGTCTTTCCTCACAGCTAATATATCCAGTGGTAGAATCAAGAACAGGCATGGAGACAAAAAGTAATTACTTTCATGTTTCAATTTGTTGATGAATGAATTTAGAAGAAGCCATATTAATTTTTCGTTAAAATTTGATACCACTAAGTAAAACTGTAGCAAAGATCCAAATATCTTTTTAAAAATACATTAATAAAATTAATAAGACACTAAGGAAAATACACAGAAAATTAATAATAATTAAATAAATAAGAAATAAATAATGTAATAAATATAAAATTAATCTGGAGTAAACAGTTTGCATGTACTAAGAATTAGTACATGCAAATTTAAAAATTTCTTTCTATTTATGTATTTCTTCTTTTTCATAAGCAATAAATATCTCAAGGCCAATGAGAACAAAGAAGTCTAGATAGCTATTTGGGTGTCTACTGTAAAAACAATAATCTTGAAAAATTAATTTCCAATAAGGAGCTTAAAATACATTCTTTCACAGGAATCTAAAATTATTTAATTAATATCAATCATTATAAGCTTCTTCCAATATATTGAAATGTTTCTGCCTTGCACTTACACTTTTCCTATTTTTATAAAACAGTACATAAGATGTTTTTCATCTAATCTTGTCAGAAATACCCCTGATAACATCCTGGTTTGCATTTGAAATAATATATGCTCATTAAAATGTAAATCAAGGGTCCAATCAGAATATGATGGCAATCAAATTGCAATATTCAATGAAGAAGTTTCCAGGCTGACTTCATTAGTAAACATAATGAATTTCAGGTTCTTACCAGTCTTCTATTTGTTTGTACAACTGAAAAGGCTCAATTATGAAGCCTTGAGACAGTCTAAAAATAACATCAGCCTAATGAAAAGTTTCAATTAGATTTGTGAAAACCTTTATTTATTTTTTATAATCTCACTTTTCTCTTTAACTGTTACAGATGAGCTCTTGGGGGAAAGATTAGCAAATAGGATGCATTATGTTGCATTTCTTACCATGCATACAACTAGAAAGTATATCCTAAAAGTTTACATAGTATTTTAAAACATATTGTGGCTATAATGTGCACTGGTTAATGCATTTTATATCTTGTGTTACGTTTTATATTTTACTCAGTTAAATCATATACTTTATCAGCTACAACTTTCTGCTTTCATAAAAATTAAATAATCAAGCATTTTTTATTCTATACAAAAGAGTAAAACATATTTAAAAAAATTAAAATCCTGAAAATATATATATTTTTAAAAACTATGTTGCTATGATTAAAACTTTTTAAAAAGTCTGATATCATGTCTGATTCTATCACAACCACAAACAAAATGGTAATATTTGTGGGTTTTATTACTTGAAATATATCCTTTTTCAGCCAAATTGGGGTTCAAGCAATCTGTGAATTCTCTCAATCAAAGACTAGCAGTAGTAACATGGCAGGCAGGACATGACAGAAAACAGAAGTCTTTGGGACTGAGTAGGCAATAGAAACACCTAAGAATTTCTTGTCTCCAAAGGTTTATCGGGCACCATAGCGCCCTGAGTATTTACCAAGCCCTTTTCAGAACTTCAAAACTTCAGTGGGCCAACTTCAGTGGCTCTTATCAATAAGCATATACCTTAGAGCACAGCACAACAGAATCCATCTTTGGAACCTGTAAAAGAAGAGATTACAGGCAACCTTGCACCTGATAAGTCATTACCAAATAATTACCAAATAGGAATACCAGATAATTACCAAAGAGGAATAGCCTTGCCTTTTAATGGGTTGCAGCTGTGACTAATAAAGATAAGTGTGATAAAAGGGGTGGGTTGGCTAGTTAGGAGGATTTTGGAGGCAGAGGGCCTGGAGAAAGAGGGTCTTGGGGTGGTAGAGGATCCCTGAGGAAGAAGGAATGATCCAGAGACATCCGAAGAAGAAAGAGAGTTGCTGCAGTAAAAGATCTGCTGTGAGGTCAGTCTGGGTCTGATGGAGTCAGAGCCTGCAGTCATAGCTGAGCTGGGTCATAGCTGTGTTCAGAGTCTGCAAACCAATACTTGCACTCATAGTCCAGCAGGAAATAGCCAGCAGTCAGAGTCTGCATTGCACCCTACAGTAGGAGCTTGCTGTAGTTAGAGTCAGGATGGCTAAGCTGTAAAGAAGAATAAACCAGAGCACTTTTCATGTTGTTGAATGAGGGTCTGTGTCTTGGCTCACTTCTACCCCTAATGAGAGGTCTGCTGCAATAGGAGCTAAGGACTGTAGAGATGTGGCTGCTGTCCAGCTCCTGGGGCCAGAGGGAACACAAGCTATTGACAGTAGCTTCCTAAAGTTGTCAAGATAGAAGGACAACTCATTCTGTCCTTTACTTTGAAAAATTTACCCAATCCTAATCCCCGACTAGCTTCTTGGAATTGCTTTGGGTTTTGCCAGGCTGTACGATGAATGAATGAAAAATTATTTAGATGATGTATGCTTTAATTAAAATCCATAATATACTAGCTCACTAATTTTATCTTTAAAATCTAAAAGCTATAATCAAAATTAATCTAAAACTAACTTTGTAAGTAAAAACTAGTACAATTCCCCAGGGATCTGCAATTCATAAGAGCCTGTCTTACATGAGGCCATCATTTATACATCTGGAAAGCATATGGCACATTTCAATATTAAAATTTTTCTTTTTTTTTATCAGGACAAAATTTGATTTTTTTTTACATACTAATATGATATATTTATTAAAATGCTATCACACTGAAAATTCTGATTTCTCCCAGATGAAGCAAGTGTTTCAGATTAAACAGAAGTTTTAGCCAGTGCTATGTGTGGTACAACAAGCATACTGCCATAGCTGTGTTCTCTGGAGATTAATAAGCATTTCAAAGTCAGAGGAACCACCCTTATTTCTCTCCTTTGACTGCAGAATGAGCCTGGGTTGATTATCTTGGACTTAGCAAATATTCAGGTATGAAGGTCTGTGCTGGTGACCACCATCTTCACCGTATGTAACCCTTCACTCTCTGCAGCTTCATGGAAAAGTAATGGTTCTACATTTGGTGCCATGTAATTCAGCCATGGTTTTTACCAGAGTAAGACAACATTCATTTTAATCCTTTGCAGTTTGAAAAGGACCTCTTATAAAGTAAACAGTCCAATGGCACTGCACCAAAACTGCCAGGATTGGGAAAATCTGTTTTAGCAGTTGGGCTGCCGTGGCAGTACAGGTAAGCATGGTGTAAGGCAAGGGTGAGTCTGCAGAATCCACAGGTGTCAGCCTCACTGTCTTCTAGCAGTTTAAGCAGACACTGTGTAAATTAGATTATCATCTGTAAATTACACTTATTCTTCTTTGTTTGATGTTATCCTTTACTATTATTCTGTCAAGTCCAGGTTAGAAACAAGATTTAGCTTTATCTCTATAGAGGATGTTTCTCTGTTTCATTCCAAGAAACTGAGGACAGATATTCTGTTTTTTTGTGAGTCACTTGGATGTGACATGGACTGCTCTCACAGTATATGCTGTCCCTTGTAAATTGAGTTACTTGCTAATATCTGTTTTTTTTTAAAAAAAAAAATCTTATTATGGAGAGACTTTTTAGCAAATGTAAAGAAGTTTTTTGATAGTTGCCCTTAATGGTTCTTTATGTCTGTGGAAATGGATACTGAAGCAGAAAATTTTGCAGGATTCCTGTACTAAATTAACATATGAGAGGATAAACTATGTATACAATATATAATATATGATGCTATTCACTGAAATAATACATTATTCATGAAGTGTTGCTAAGTGCACTCTAGAATAAATTAATGTTGAACTTCTTTTCACTCTGATTTGTTTTAATTAAGCCTGTGATCTACTTGTTTCTCAGTTTTAAGTATTTTCTTTCTTTAATTTTAAAATTATTACAGCAAACCACTAAATTTTAATCACAAAAAGGCTTTCCTTGTGGGATTTAAAAGAAAAATCTTTGTATTTTTAATTCTACATATTTTACAAAGTATACGAAAGCCTGTGTAATGAGATTATCAAAGTTGTCATTATTCTTCACACTGAGATTTGGGGTCTGTGTCTCTGTTGTTCATCATTCATTAATGATACAAACAGGCTTGTCTTTTGACTGTAGAAATCCTTTTTGTAGCTTATAATTTATGATGAACATGGCCTTTTGTGATAAAGACCCATCAAAGTCATAATTATTTTATATTTATAATCACTGAACTGTTCCATCTGTTAAAATGTTTCAACTCTTTTTCTATCCATCTATAGCCTTATTATACATCTTCTCTTTTCTGGCAGGCTTAATTTCTACTTTAGTGTTTATGGAATCTCCCAAAAAGAATTTAAAAAATCTCCTCAAATACTCAGACATTTTAAATCAAAAACAATACTATATATTCTTTACTTTTGAAATTGTGTTTTAATGAATGCTATTCAGCATATAATATATTCATCTTTAAGTTTCTTAATCTTCTACACTAGCAGGCTATGCCAGCTCTCTTTCTATTGCCTGGCGGTACTGCCTCATTGTACAAAATGGGCTGAAACAAACTAATGTGTTCTTCATTTTATTTCTGCATGTACCATCCACCATAGTGTTCCACACACACTTTTTTACTCTAACTCATGGAGTTGAAAGAAAACAATTATTTTCTTAAGACTCGTTATCTGTCTTAATTCAACTCTCTAGTCTACATTTTGTGTAGGGATGAGATTATGTTCACCAAGGACAAAAAGAGGACCAACCAAACAAAAAAAAGATATAAAAACCTTACTAGGTTCATGAAAGTCAAGCTTAGTAATGCTTCTTCTTTATCCACACCATTTTATGCTGGCAAATTTCCTGAAATATCTCATGAGATTTCTATGCTTCTATTAGAATCTGCCAGCATGTAGAAATCACATAATTTTGGTGAATTTCTTAACTGTAAGGCAGGGGTATTAAGCACAGAATCACCTTCATATTCCGAAGGAGAAGTTAATGAAATAATCTGCTTTATTTGTCTTGCAAGTAATCTGACTCTAAGGAGAATGTTGCCTTTTAATTCCGTGTGAGAAGAATACTGATTTTGTTTCTTTTATCTTTGTTTATTAGAATGATGGAAAAAAAGAGGAAAAGAGAAAATGACATTTGAACAGTGCATAGCAAATGGTAGATGAAACTCAATGCTTTGTTTAGAAAAGAAAATACAACCTAGAAAGAAAACTGTGTTATATAAATTTCTTATTCTGGAACTACATCAGGAACTTGAACTCATAAATATGGATATCTCTGTGAAAGTATTTGTTCGGCATATCCCAACTATATTACAATATATATTTACAGATATATATCTTTGGATACTTAGCCAAATGGACAGATTCATTATCAGACATTGGTAGGATCATGAATGCTTAGTTTTAGTCTGCAGAATTCTGTTTTATACACTTTAAGCGAGCTCATGACACTGAAATATTGCAAACAATTCTTACTTGTGCTGTGGTCCAGAAAGGTCTCCTGTTCCATGCAGTGATTGACAGTTGGGTAGACAGGCAGCAAAACATATGGATTTTCTCAGCTCACACACATCACTCTTCAACAAATAGCATACACAGACTTTGGGAGTCATACAACTTTTGAAGCCTGACCTCAAGGCAAGTAACATGTCTCTTGTCTTTTTACAAAATCTATTGATTAACTTGATCAAATGCCAGTTATGAGTCACTTGGCATGCAAGCTCCTACAGTTCCTGGATTTTCTAGTAGATTTCAATAATGAACAATTTCTCTCATGAAATGTCACTTGGAGATTATCAGAAACACTTTCCTTAAACTGATGGGATTGGAATTTTCAGGTTCATTATTGACTTTATGCCCCAAAACCTGCAATCTATACTTTCTGAACCTGATGTTTTTAATAAATCACCACAGAGACTCTCAGATTATTTGCCATATAGTCATTGCCCTTAGCTAAACAAATTTCTTTGCTAGTTACTAATCATTTACTAAGATTTTGCTACATTTCGATTTAGAATATTCATCCCCTACTTCATGTATCTTAAAGGAGTACTTGTAGTTACCTTCTGCATGTCTTTAAAAGGTCAGGGTTTTTGAAGTACCTGTAAAAGAAACTTAGACTGCTAAGATGCAAGTTTTTAAAGTTTTACTTTTAGAATATTATATGTCTTCCTTACATATTCCTCTTGGTAGCTTGGTTTAATGCTGAGAATACAAGCCATATCTCAATCCTTTTGTGTCAAAAAGTTTGGTAGTTTGCAAGAAACTGTGGTCTTTAACAGCTTCATATATTTTCCTTTAAGATTTTAAATGAGTGGGGATATGTACAGTTTCTCCACCTTAAGGTATTTTATGTTCTCACAGTTTAGCAGATTATTTAAAACACATCAATAAAGTTTCTTGAGATGTACGTCCCTCTTTGAAGCAGCAAGAAGCTATTAAAACCTGTCCTCTATTCTTACTAATTTGTATTAAAATAATACTATATGAAGTTATAAACATTTTTAAGATTTCATTTTCATTCATGTCTAGCTGGTTTCAACTCTCAACTAGCATACTATCACTTACTGAAATGAGACAGATATTCAGGACAAGCAGCTACTAATGTCATGAGAAATTGGGCCATTGCTTTTGTATTTCTGCAAAAGTGATTTAAGTACACAGTTTTAGGTTTAAAGGAAATGTTCATAGAAAATCATACCCTAATATCCATGTTCAAATAGAGACATTGACAGCTCCCTTCCTAAAGAATGATCTACTCCTGGAGATTTATCTGTTGACTAATTACTTATAAAAATCCAGACCAGTTTTAAGTAACTGAATTGCCAAACATTTTCTGCCAGGGTTGCCAGAAAATCATTTTAACCTCATCTAAGAATCAAATGCCTATTGATTAATTTTGAAGGTATTGTAATCTTGAAAGTTGAATGAAGACATCATGCTGAATACAATTGCAGCTTTTCTAATGGAAGAGCAATTTCCAGAAAGCATTTTTGCCAAAGTGTTTTAATGCAAATTAATTATAAACCCTAAGGTCCAGAAACTCAGATTAACTACAAATTTGGATATGAAAATTAAATAAAGTATGAAAATTTTTAATGTATGGAAACTTAGTGTGCAAAAGCACAGTGAGGACTACATGTATGTTTTGAGTTTAGAAAGGTGTTCATGTGCATCACTGCTGAGAAAGTAAAGGAGAACCAAAAGGTTCAAACATCACCGGTACTTCACTATACAGTTCTAAAGACATCCAAAATAAAAGGAAAGTTGGAAAGCATGAAAGAAATTTTGTGGAATTTGATAAAAAACTATATTGACAGTATTTTTCTCTTCAGTGGATGTGTTTAAAAGTACTTTCTTGTTTTTCTAACTAACTTGTATCTTCCAACAACATCAATCCATACTCCTGATGGAAGGTGTAACTGGGTTCCCTGAGCCCCCAGACTGTGCTGAAACTTTCCTAAAGCCGAGCTCTAGAAGAGCTGAGAGGAGCAGGAAACCCAAAAGTAGTTAATAAAAATCACACTATGACCTTTCTTTTTTGCAATTCAATTTAATTTGTATAGCTATATGCATAGGCATCTTGGGCCCTTCAGCATTCATGAGCTTGAAGTTTATCAGTAATGAATTTCTCCCTGAATGTATGGAAAAAAGAGTTAAATATTGCAGCTTTATTTCTAAATGTACAAGATACCAGTTGGAAGAGCCATATTCAAATAAGAGCTCATTTCCAGAAGCCTGAGTAATAAATTATAGCAATTATAAATTACTAATTCATGAGTACACATTTCATCAGTCCAGTATTGCTGGAATCTGATGAGCTGGTTTGGCTCACATTCAAATTGCTGATTATAACATAGTTAGGAGAGATTTTGAGTGCAAAAGAGATTATGTGCAGAGGGAAAGGCTCACTGTTCAAAAGCAGATTCCATGGCTAGTAGGCCTAAAGAGATACCTAGACTAATTCAAGTATTTCTCCTGGCTGTCTGCATCAGGCAACCTTAATCAGTCCTTTCTAAGTCACTGAGTTAAAGTGTCTCTGACATTAGATTCAAAGGAATCCAGTATAAAGTGATGTAGTATTGACTTCTTGTGTTCATGTTGTACCAGAAGAGAGGACATACTAAGCATTTCATCATTTTAAAGGGTCACATCAACTGGAAGAAAAATAAAATATGAATGACAAACAGTAAGTTTTTTCAATTGCATCAGAAAAACATTGTGTTCCTACACAACTAAAACACTGTTTTGGTAAAGAGTAGCTACTCAATCCTGAGTGAAGTTTATCAAGAAGATAGTTTACAATATTTAAAGTAAATATTATGTTTACAATTAAAATATTGGGTTATCAAACATCTAACCTTATTATAGTCAATCCTGCTAACTTGCATAAATTTACCAGGTTATGTCATGGAACTAGTAGGGCATATTTTTTTTTATTTGATACCATTCAAAAACCTCATGCCTTAATGGCAACGAAGTCAGGTCTGTTTTTCAGTCTGTATATGTTAATGGACTTATTAATTCCTACTTTTAGATCTTCAGTGATTTTAATCACTGAATACAACTATTGTATTTTTATGGACAAAATTGTGTTTACTTTGCTAACATATTTCAAAGCCATTTAGATATCTTATTTCACAGGTTCTTTAATATGCATTTAATCTTGTAGATTTTCTTTGAAACTCTATTCTTTTGTATCCACTTTTCTCAACCACTGAAGTTTAAAATTATAAATGGTGTTCTTAATGAAGTCTTATAAGGGTTTGTATAGTAACAAAAATATTTTCCTATGTCAGCTGGGACCATCTTGAGCAATAGATTTCATTTCCTTATTTCATGGCGACATTACCACTAGCAGAGAGAGATTCCACATGGAAATTTAATCTTCTCTAGTATTTCAGACAATGAACTTTCTAAAAAGATCTCTAACCTCCTTCTAAAAGACCTCTATTATAATTTTTAATCTCTAACTACAAGGCTCAACACTTCATCCTGTAAAGCCTAATTTTTTTATATATCTGTCATTATTTTCTTATTTATAATATTTTGCAAACACTTTATAAATAAAATTATTCCCATCTCTCAGTCATCAGAAACTTACATGATGGCAGCACTGTTTTCATGCCAGGGTCATATTTTTAATATTAAATAGAAGCAATTGATATAAGCAATTGAGTTGAGATACTCAACTTATAATTTCCCTCTAGTCTTTTCCCTTTTTTATTGTAAAGTTTGTCATTCCATAGCAACTTCATTTAGAAAATTAATAAAATATGTATGATATTTTACATTTATATTACTTCCATTTTTTTGTTTTAGTTGAATTTTTTCAGTTTACCTTAGTTTAGAACACTAATATCTACTAGATAATAGAGGGCTCATCAGGATGTCCGAAAAGCCTGTAAAATAATTAAGAGACTGGAAGTTTGTTGCGGTGCACAACTTATAAGTTTGTTATAAGTTGATTTCAGTTACAATTGTAATGGTTTTTCCCTGGTGTTTCCCCCTGTAAAATGGTCTGCCCCAGGTCTCCCTTTCCCGCCCTTGCCCTGTTGCACCTCCCCAAACCCCTCACAGTTGACTGTCAATCTTCCCCGGGCCCTCCCTGATCCCCAGAATGTTCCCTGTCCTTCTTCCCTAAACCACTCCCCGGTTCATGTCAATCCTCCCTGGCCACTCCTAATGTTCTAGTAAGTTCTATGTCAATCGTTGCTTGTTTGGTTTGCGATTCGTCCCAGCCTTTTGTACCCCGCCCAAGTATCTCTCCATTGGAGAATCGTTTTGTTGTCTCCTCCCTGTGTTCCTCCCACCTGCCATCCCTATTGGTTGTAAGCTTGTACCCTCCCATGGGGGAGGTCCTGTATTTAAGTTGCTGCTTGCCTGTATTTTTTGCCTTTTGGTGGTTCCCCTCCCTCCGACTCAGTTGTGTCTCCCTACCCCTTCTCAATAAACCCTGTTGGAGCTACCAAAAGGACTCGCCCGATCCTTTACGATCCTCGGACGCGCGTCTCCAGCTCAGAGCTATCGTAGCTCTAGCCGCACTCCCGGTGCGAGACCTTTCGGGAGGCGGCCCACTCCTGGCGCCGAGCCTCGCCCTCGTGGGCTAGTCGGGCCGGATACAGCGAGTGGTCAGCGAGAGAGGGCGAGGCCGCGTCAGAAGTTGAGACTAGATAAATTCAGATTGCAAATAAATAATATAAATAGTTTGGACGTGATAAAAAGTCTCAGAAGAATAAGGTAATTCTTACAACAAAAAATTTACCTCTCTATTATGACTATATATGTGTGAGTTTGTATGCATGCTTTCTTTCAAACACGAATTAACTTGTGGGATGTATGAGACACAATGATCAGGAATTTCCTATCAGACTTTATAATCTGTGATTTCATAAAAACCCCAAAACTATTATATTAGTTACTTTAGCTTTATGAAAACTAACTATTATAGGAAGAAGGCTCTATTAAACATGAAAGACAATAATATAAAGGGTAAAAAAAAAGGCAGAATACAATAATAAATAAAAAGAATCTTTGGGTACTTTTACCAGCAATTGATGCATAAGGGATTATGTAGCTTCAAAGATTTCAGACCAAGAAATTTGCATCTTTTTACACTTGTACACTTTGTAAGAAAAGTCATTGGTGATCTAACTTTGAGTTGGCGAAGCTACAGGATGCTAAATTATCAAAAACAATAGTAGAGATCATCTCATGACATATGGAAGTAGAAAGGAGCAGCAGTTGTAAAAATAAGTACAATTAAAAGTTAAAGTATTTGCCAGAATAAAGCAATTAATTTTTCCTTCCCTTGCTTATTTTAAAGAGGAAAATTCTGTTTGAGAAATATGCTAAAGGTAATTAGTTTAAATTTTTATTGTACAACAAGGGTCAAGAAAGCAGAATGTGTTTCTCTTTAACAAGCTAATATTTGTATATACCATTTACTTCTGAGAAACAGAAACAGACCAAAACCACTTATAAAAAGCATTTAGATGCATTGGGGATCTGACTTCAAAGTAGGAAAACATGTGCATGGATGTAAACAATTCACCACAGTGATGTACAACTATTTTTCTGATTTTATTCCTTATCATAATCTGCTGCTAAAGCCATGTTTTCCAGCACTCCTTTTAATTTGCCATATTTACTATTTCAAACCAAGCTAAATTATTTTGAACATGGTATTATTATTTTGAATGATGATAACTTTTTGTTTGTTTTTTTTTTTTTAAGAATTATAATCAGAAGAAGCTAAAAGTGATTTGTGAATCTTCTGTATGCATTACACCACCATGGAATAAATATAAATATTTAAATAGTCTATTATTAACTGACTGGTAAACATGTAAGTAACTACAACTGTAAATGAGACATAGTAAGAAAAGCCTACAGTTCTTCAGACTGCAATAAGTAATTACCACTGAGAAACTGATAAAACATAAACAAATGCAACAGTGTTATTGTAGTCTGCTTCATTCTCAGAGATAGTGGAGAAAGACATTAAAGCAGATTATTTATTTCTGTGCCTGTTTCTACTGCAGAGAAAAAAAGTAGGAAATAGAATATTTTAATAGACTGAAAGCATTCTAAGAAAAAAAAAGCACAATTGAGATACAGTATTAATTAAAATGTTTTGACTAGATGGAGAAGGAACACAGGAAACCCCAGTAGGGTACATCTCCAATTTTACAGCAAGTGAGTACTGGTAAGAGTGACTCTTCCTCCCACTACTCTCAGAAGTATTTTTAGAAGAAATGAGATGTACAATCTACACATGTTACAAAGGAAGACTTTTTACATGCTAAAATTCACAGTGGGATTGATGTATAGCACTCAAGGACTGAATATTCCTTTGATACCTTTTTGCTAGAGCTACAGCAACAGCTTTCAAGACCTTGCCCAAATAAACAATTTTATCAGGAGAGCAATTAGCTGAAATAGAATAGCCAACCTATTTTTACCTGATTCATTCCCAGCACTTGCTGCTTGTTATGTTTAATGAGAACTCATTTACTGATTTAGTCACTTACCAAAAGCCCCTCAGGTGTAGTCAACAGAACATGTAGTCCTTTGCTAATGGCTCTACTTAAAATCCCTAACAAGCAGTTCAATATCTCAGCCTTGTGTCTGCATCTTTAGATAAAATAATAATATAATTCTTTAAGCTCCAAGTATTAATCATGCCTGGAAATGAGACTCGGGCATCTCAGTGTCTAAGATATTTGGATATGTGCCATGACTGAGAAATGTAACAATCCATTGTTTTAGAAAGAATGAGCTGAGATATTTGGGAAATGCTATGTTATAAACAGATATATGTATCCTAAGTTTTCATTCTGAGAGTACCATAGACAGGAGATTCCAGAGTGTCAGCTTCAGGAAAAACATACTTTCTTCATTTTATTTTCCCAAAGTAGACTATGTGTGATGACAGAACCAGCAAAACTTTCTTTACTGAAGAAAGTTTCTAGTTCTAAACATGGAGTTATGTTATAGTTAAATTAGATCTCCATTCTGTTGATTAGATAGATAAATAGACATCCTATTTATTGCAGATGCATTCTATTCAATAAAGAAATCAGAATTTTAATTCATCTTTCTAAACAGTTATGAATAGAACAGTAGGAATTAAGTGTTTGTTAAAAGCAATTCTAAGTTAATTGATTAACCAAGAACTAGGTAAAATCTTGACTTAAAACTTGTAAACATCCTGAATTGTTCAAGACAATCATAACAAGTAAATATACACATTCATGTATTTCCATTTGAATTTTACCTGAAAGAACTGAATAGTTCATCATAGCAACATAAGAATACTTCTATATAATAAGTTCTAACAATATGGAATCTGTTGCTAGAAAATCTTCTTTCTTAAAAAGGAATGGAGAAATTTTTTTTAATTTTAACTATTATTCATTACGTTTTTGCCCAGTTCTAATTGTTCCACAAACCAAAGTGCTTCAAAGCTTTCTCTATTCTAAATACTGTATAATCTATCAGAAATTTCCCTTTATATTTCACAAACAGTAAAGGAAAAATATGTGACTGTATCTAACTTTCCTCAGAAAAGATACTGAAGTCTTGTAAATCATATCTTTTACATGTTTTATCCAGGAAACTCAGAAATCAGCAAGATGAATATATTTCCAAAATGTTCAATGTTCCCAGTAACGTATTAACTTTCTCTACTTCAAGTCCTTCCTTACCAGAATTTCTCTTCTTGAAGAAATAGCCCACCATTTGTTGAAAAGGTCCTCTGCACTAAATCACTGTTGTCCTTCTGAAATCTCTGAGCCTCCAGCCCCAACATCCTTGTTTTTCTTTTGGCTCATCAATGTCCTGAAATATTTAAGAGCTTATAGGAGAAAAGTTTGACACAAGGTGCATATCAATGTGAATGTGATCGTAAGTATCTCAAAGCCAGTAGTGTTTCTGTGTACTGTTGTGTAAGGTATATAAAAAGTAGCAGTAAAATGGACTTTAGTGTTTTCACCCTACCATTGATTATCATACCTAAGAGATTTTTTTTACGTATAGATAGACAATAGTCACATAAATTTATTATTTTTTTAATGCTGTGAGTAATCTCTGTATTTCTATGCAACTTCTGAGTACAGTGAAGGCAATTAAACGGAACTTGTCTAGACTCTTGCTGGGGTTTTATTTATTCGTGAATTGTAATTTCTTTGGAAGAAAACCTTTTCTAACCTCAAACCCTTGAATGTAATGTGCTTTTGAGATTGAAGTATTCTATGTATATTTTGAAATCCCATTTTGTCTGTTTGCACACTTCCACAAGGTGGCTTCAAATTCCTACCACCATTTGCAATAATTTTTAGGAACACTTTGCCTACCATAATAGAAATAGAAGATCGGTGCTGAAATTACAGGGAGGTATTGGGAAAAAAAAAAAATCCTTAAGAAAAGGTTTTTTCTAAAAGTACTATATTTATGCTATTAAAATTAAAGGACTGTTCAGAGGCTGATCCTTCATCTCTAGTGTAGGTTATTTCTCTGAGAATTCTGAATTCTAGATTAATTTTGGCTATTTTTTTAGTTGTTCACCTTGTAGTGAATTATGCATATATATAAAACAGTATGTGACACTTTTGCTACTTAGAAATGTTTTGTAGTTTGGCACTTCATATCAGTATCAATGAGCTAATTTCTTCTTTTTGCAATAATTCAGTGAGTTCCTTGGTCTTTGCCATATATATTTGTGTCACTTGTAAAGGGGTGTTGATGCACCGTTTTGTTTGTTTTGATTTGATTTGGAGGGGAAAAGTGTTGTCCATTTATTAAATTTTTGGACTAGAATCCAGTTTGATATCCTAACAGGATCCCTGCTGAATGATGAACTGTTTATATCTTTGTCTTGATTTCTAAGCCATGAAGGATTTCCCATGAATGCAAGTTGAGCTAAACAGGGATTATAATAAATCAGTGGAAATAGATGGATACATGAAGTTCTTTGCAAAGCTAAAATGATTGTATGGATTGTAAATTAAATGTTTATTACAACTGCTAGCTGCCAAGATTCTGTATAACGCACTCATATACATGAACTGTTGCTGCATAACCCGCTGAATTAACTCTCAAGGATTTTCTGAAAAATTCAAGGTTACATGAACTAGCCTACAGAATAATTGCTTGTCCTGATTTGATAACAGACACTAACAGAGCAAAAATGACAGTTTAATTCAGAGACAAATACAAGTCAGTCTTGAATGCTTGGCTTCCATTTTTCTGGGATGAGATAGCCATCTTTATAAAGCTTCAGTGGTGAACATCCTGTCAGTTTAAAAGGTCAGACATTGCAAGTTATCAGCAAAAATGATGATGTACAGACCATTGGAAGAAAGAATGATTTTATTATCTTCACTCACCTGTTATATATTTGCTCTGCTTTCCATCCTCAACAAGTAGGAAGCTTACAGAAAAGAATAAAAGATGTGCTGAATGGTGAACTGATTTCAGGTGTGAGGCAGCATATTAGACGTGAAGAAGGAGATGTTGAAAACCATGGTGAGTGGGATGATTAATTCTGGATGATATTACCTTAAAAATATTTTTACCTTTAGCAATCAAATATTATATATTTAAATACATTTTTAAGCTTAATATTTTATTAAGGCCATTGCAGTGTCTTATGCTATATGGTAAAATGCAGAAAATAATCTACTGTCTCTGTTTCTGAAAAGTGAAGACTCCAACCACACAGAATAAGTATCAATCAAGGGCTGCCTTCTTCAGCCACTAAAAAAAAAAAAAGGACAAAAATAAAGGAAAAAAAGAGAAAATGTCATTATTTGACTTTGTCTATGATTTGTCTTTGATTCTACATATGTGGTGGTTGACCCCCTCTGGCAGCTCAGCATCTACACAGTTCCTTGCTTTCCTTGCTTACTGCTTGTCACCCCACAAGCAGGAGATGACAATAAAGGACTATCCTTGAAGTGCAACATTGAAGACTGTAGTATGCAACTATTATATGTCCAGTTTAGAGTAAAATCACTTCTGATAAAAAATGAGATTACTAAACCACAATATCAGTGTCAATTGTCTAGTTGTTGCAAAGCAAGCGGTTATATGGTAGCTTTTAATTAGAATGTGAAGAATATTTCTTGGGTTATGACACTACTTTATGACATAAAGGTTCAGTTCTCTTTAACTTGTGTGCCAGTCTTCCATTACTTAAATGAGATGTTTGGATTTCTTCTCTGACTTTTACATTGTGAAGATAAACACATGCTTATGGTAGAAGAAGCCGTGTGACCTCTCAAAGAAGCAGCTGTAAGTGCTAGCTGGGTGCTTTTCAAAGATTTGAAAGTAATCTTCTAACAAGAATGAAGTAAGAAAAGTTTTTGAGATGTTACTTTGACAAAGTGAACATGTTGAATTTCCACTCTTTGGAGAAAGAATATATATATGCTACTCCTTTCCAATATTTTCTTCTAAATTGTAATGCAGAGTTTATAGCAGCCCTGAAGGTAGTTGAAAACTCACCATCTTAATCAGAAAAAGGCACAGTAAAGTATGCTTTATCCTTTAGGACATGAATACTGTGTGAGTTATAAAGAGCTGGTGTTAGAGAGTAGGTGATTATCGTTCGGTCTGATGTGATTTTTGGAAGAGAGTGATGTTATTAGACATGAGGGTAGCAAGTAGGTAACTAATGCCTTTGAACCTTAGCTTTACTTATGGGATGGCTCTGAGCTCAGTAAAAGAAGGCTGCCATTTTATGTGCAGTTTATCTGTACGTACTGAGGGGATGTTCAGCTTATGCATTGTACTGACTGTCTCTTTCATGTATCCCAACAGACCACTTCTGTAATGAAAATTGTGATCACCTAGATGCCTAAATCACTGAAGAAACAAGCTGTGTCGTGAAACTAATCAGGTTTCTGGATGCTACAGTAATGGGAAAAATCTAAGAATAAAACAACAGGCAAGCTTGTATTAACCCTACTTGATATTAATTAATTATTATTTAATTATTAATTAATACGTTATCATTTATTTTTGTATGAAACAAAATGTTTCTACTTTTTAAATCATTCAGCATTTTTAGTGTCTCTTCGAATAGATAAGACTATGCTCTAGATATACACCTGTTATATTTTCTAACTTTGATTATTGTACATTTTTATATTTTGAAGTATTTCCAAGTAAATTGAAACCCAGCATTCATATATACTGTAATGTTATGTTTTTCAAATTGTAGGAATAGCTTTGCCAATCCTACTGTAAAATTAGCTACTATAAATACTCAAGATTTACCCAGCTGACCCTTATATTTCTTATAGTTAAAAGCTAGAAGCGTGTGTGAAATGCCAAAAGACTTTGAGAATTCCATATTCCTTAGCTCCAGGTGCATTTTTCTGTCTTTCTGCACATATAGCACACAAATTGATTCCGCACAACAGGATGGAGTAAAAACATTTTAACCAGCTCAATGTTATACATAGATTACTTGACAATATGCCACAGTATCTTTCAAACTGATGTCCTCTCTTTTGTTATTATTTTTGCATTTTTCTACAGTATATTAATTACTTTTTCCTGAACAGTACAACCCCAAAATATACAGTAATTTTGAATATTCTATCAGCTGTGTTAATCCATATTCAAGAAAAATATTATAAGATCCCTGAAAGAAAGGCTGAGGCCTTGGGTAAAACTTATTACAATTGACTATGAAGAGTCATTATGAATTTTATTTTCTGTTATAGATTTTTGTATTCATGCTTTTTATGAAATAAAATATTTAGATTTCACAAGATAAACTACATAATGTAATTTTTTTTTTCAGTAGGTGCTACTGCAAGATGTCAGGAAGAAAAATGCAAGCCCTTTGTCTCAACTGTGTTGTTAAGAATCACTGGGATACAAACCTGCA
The DNA here is from genome assembly GCA_013397075.1 of Rhabdornis inornatus. Classification (NCBI taxonomy): domain Eukaryota; kingdom Metazoa; phylum Chordata; class Aves; order Passeriformes; family Rhabdornithidae; genus Rhabdornis; species Rhabdornis inornatus. The sequence goes on from VWZS01007264.1 coordinate 3,724,636, forward strand.
GCTCAGTCAACCAGTTCCTAGACTAGAAAAGACTTTTTTTTTTGTCACTTGAAAAAGGTATCAGAATACTGTTAGTCAGCTAAGTTGTCAAGTGAATTTGCATTATTGCAGAATAAATATTTTAAGAGGAAATAGATGTGCAAACAAGTAACAAGAAGATCTTTTCAGAGCAAACTTCCTGGATGGAAACATGCATTGTCAAACTGTGTAGTCAGGAAATGTGTTTCTGAGTGTTGTGTTTCATTTGATAGCAATAGTTAATGAGCTATCACAGTAATGAAGACTTACTTCATCTAAATTATGAACAAAGCATCTTGCTTAAATAAGCTTGCTTCTTAATAAGCAATATTAAAACTTTTCAACTGTTACAAAATATAGTATTTTGCTATAAGTTCATTGTTCTTTTCCTGTTCATGAATGCCCATATACAACTTTCTTTAATTGTTGTTACTTAGGGCTCTAATTTTGTAACCTTATCAATAGACTTCTGTGTCAATCTTGTCTCAGTTTAGAATTATAATATAGCAACTTTTACTGGAAAAATATAAATAAAAATAAATAAAAAAATAATTATTTAAAAATAAATATAAATCATATTCTCAGCCAAATAAACAGCAAATCTAAGTATTTATATTGCTTATGAACTCAATAAAAGAAAGACATAGACCTGCTGGAGTGTGTCTGGAGGAGGGACACAAAACAGGTAAGGGAGTTGAAGTGTCTCTCCTGTGAAGAAGCCCTGAGAGAGTTGGGGTTGTTCAGTCCGGAGAAGTCTCTGGAGAGACCTGATAGGAGCAATTCAGTTCTTAGGCGGCTTGTACAATAAAGATGGGGAAAAAAAAATTAATAATGACAGGACAAAGGGCAGAGGTTTTAAACTAAACCGGTGTTGACTCAGACTAATATAAGGAAGAAATTTTTTATGTTGAGGGTGCTGAAACACTGGCACAGGTGGCCCAGAGAGGTGGCAGATTTCTCATCCCTGGAAACAGATTGTACAAGACTCTGAGCTGTCTGATCTAGATGAAGATGACTGCTCATTGAAGGTTGGGTGGACTGGATGAGGTTTAAAGGTTCCTTCCAACCCAAATGCTTCTAAGAGCCTGTGATTCTAAATCAAATTATTGGAGAAAGGGGTTTATTTGATAGAACATATCCAGGAAACCAATATCTAGAATATCCAAACAATAATGTTATTAATCAGCAGATTGGATGATCACAAGTCCTGTCCATACCTAGCTCTTAAGAAATCTCAGGATATCTATCACATTTTTGTTCTTATTTGAATTTTTTTATTAAGACAAATTCAAATATATTGGCTTGTATCTTTTAATTTTAACTTTGATTGCAAATCAGAACGCATGCATTGATCTGTATCAACCACTGATGTCCCCACTGTTGGCTAATTAGATATTTTATTTTGTAGAAATCAAGATGGTAATTCAGTAAAGACACTGATTTTATCTCCTATTTCTCATGCAAACAAAAAAATCTCCTTTATTTTTGTATTTACCGTATGTGAATTTTTCTGTACATCAGAGTTTTAGAGGGTAAGGCACAACTATTTATGCTAGGAAAAAAACATGTCCAGGCCTACAAATTCATACAGTCTGAAATTGAATGTGCTCATTAGACATTTATCTTTGGGCTTATACCTTCCAATACTTAGCAAGAAACATGATATATAAGCATATATCCAGCACTAAGTTAAATTTATTTAGTACAATATCTCATCTCATCCGAAGTTGGTGCAAAGTCCATGCTCAATAAATCCTCTAAATTAAAAACCTGTGCTATATAGAGGCTTGCCTTTTCTCCTCTATATTTTTCAAATTCAAATTCTTTATTAATATTTTTGTACTGCGATCTTCAGAATGTCATTCACTTAGCATCTTACCCAAACCAAAAAAATTGAATTTTTGAATCAATTGGCTTAATTTTAGTGTTGGGATGATTTTCTCTCAGAAACACTGCCCATGGCAAGGGAGTTGGAAACAGATGATCATTAAGGTCCTTCCAATTCCCTACCTAAATGCAGTTATCTTAGCGTTATTAGTCTATTTGAGTGTCATCAAACACAGAAATAGGTTGCCCAGAGAGATTGCATAGTCTTAAATCTCTGAGGTTATTAAAAATCTTACTCTGTGTGATTCTGGGCAACCTGTTCTAGCTGGCCCTGCTTGAGCAGTGGGTGGAATTTGATGATTTGGAGAGGTCCTTTCCAGCCTCCACTATACTGTGATTGATTCTGTGATTCTGACGAATAGCTTTTTCTGAAGACGAGAGATTTATATTTCTGTCATGCATTATCTTTATCTAAAGAGTGGGATTGTTCTTTTTAATATGATACATCTAGTTTAAAAGAGAAATTAATTTTCTTTTAAATTAAAAAAATTCTACAACAGTACTCTGTAACCAAATTGACCCCTTGGATGAAGTTGTCATAAAACTGATTGTAATAAACTCTGTCAGAAGGAGGTAGTCTGTACTTATCACTTCAGCCTATAATAATAACTGATGATGTGATCCAGAGGTGTAAAAATCTGTTAGGTTTGTCCTAGCAGCTGCCTCATTTTTAACCCTGTGGTTGATATAAAAAATGAACAGTGGTTAATGATGCTAATAAATATATTAAATCCTTGAGAAATTGAACAATAGAATATGAGGAATTAAAAATGATGAAGATAAGATCTGGCCAAAAGTTGGTTGTTGGGTCAGAATATGTCTACAACATGCCATGAGAAAGATACTCAGAGACCCTTTGTGTCTGTGGTCTAATTGCAACCCAAAACTGGGGTACGTGACTTGTCATGAAAGTAATAGAATAATAACATTAAAAACTCATAGAATAATTTGAGTTGGAAGTGACCTTAAAACTCATCTTATGCAACCCCTCTGCGATGAGCAGGGTCATTGTCAACTAGACCAGGTTGCTCAGAGTCAGGTCCAACCTGACCTTGAATGTTTCCAAGGATGGGACATCTACCACTTCTCTGGGCAACCTTTTCCAGTATTTCACCACCCCCACTCTAAAATCTTTTTCCTTATATCTACTCTGAATTTCAGTTTAAAAACATTATCCCTTATCCTATCACTACAGGCCTTACTAATACATATATAACTCTTTCTTAGAAGGCCAGAAGTTCCAAGGGTACTCCTTTCTAAACCTTTTCACTATGGGCAAACTTTTTCCTTTTTCCAGTCACCTGGGACTTCACCTATTGCCATGACTTTTCAATGTGTCATGATGTAAAGCTGCAGACTCACTCAACGAGCTTCCTAAAGCTCAGTATTTTTGTATTCTAAGGAAGGCTCACAGGAGAAACATGATGTTCTCAGGAAGTTAAACAACAAATCTTATGATAATAATCACTGCTTGAGTTCCAGCCTGATCCCAGCTGCCGGGGACCTCTCACCCAGGTGCACTTTCTGGGGTGCCAGTGACTGACAGGCACTCTGGGCTGGAATAGAGGTTCCAGGGCAGGTGGGGTGTACAGCAGTGTACATCCCACTTTCCACAGAACACGGTCTGCCACCTACCCACACACCATCCCCCCACCTCACCCCCCTCCACACACACACACACACACACATGCCACACTTTCTTTTTTTTTGAGATAGTAATCATATTCTCCAGTCTCTCACACACGGAGAGTGTCTTTTCCACTGCATCAAGCCAATTTGCTTGGAACTCTGGGATGCATCTTATTACGTGCCATAAAAACCTCAAAAAAAGACATTAAATTTTCAAAAGGAAAAAAATTAGATAAAACGGCCTAATCTTGACAATCTCATGTTCTCTTCAGACATTTCAAAGCTATAATGTTTTAAGGTGAAGTTAAGTAATATGCTGAGGTGCTTACAAATATTGCCTCCGTTCCAATTTCCTTAGACATGCATTAGGTTGGATAAAGTCTGACAATTCAATAGCCATCAGGAGTTACTTGGCACAGCTTTTCACATGTGCATTAACTGAAGAATACATATATTGTTAGGATGATTAATACATTATTTATAGTACCAATGAAAGGTTAGACATAGATCACAGTAAATCCCTGTGCCAGTAGTAAAATTAATAACATTTAGATTTAAGAAAGAAAATATTTTATACATCTGTAGAATTTCCTAATAGTGGTGCCCTGTTATAGAGTTACTTTGCAAGAAGATTATTATATCATCCAGTTTAGATTATGGGAGGTGTAACAAAATTTTGAAAATATTGAAAATATTTTTCAGCCATCTCTCTTTACAACTAAAGTGCCTTCATAAGAGCAGAGATGCTATAGCAGGTAATGTAAAGAAGTCATAGTCCATCAACAACTGCTTTTATACTAGTTTCTAAAACTTAATTATATTTTAATTAAGGTAATCCCCCAGATATTCCATAAATAACAGAATCTGATCTCTTGTGTGAAGAATCAGCTCCTTCATTACGATAGAGCAAATATTCTATCTTTATTAATATATGTCTGTAGGGAAAATTAAAAATACTTTTACTGGGTTTGTTTCTTATTTATGAAAACAAATAAGTAAACACTGGTAAAAATAATTCTTTTTCTCTGGCTTGTTGTACAATGATGTTTGCTGTCAGCCTAAAGATAGATTCTCAATGTTCCTTGCAAGAGTAGAGCAAAGTACTATCCATATTTCTCATCCTTCCCCTGCTACATAGGACCTGTGAAACCTGATGGATTTGAACAGCCTATTAATTTTCCCAAATCTTAGTATTTCTATCACACTTTGTACACTAAGGTTTTGAGTACAAAAGCAACAGTACCACAATAAAAATCAGGATGATTAATAGTTTTAAGCCAGGCCCTTATTGTCCTGTCTCAAGTACATTCAATATCTTGAAAGCATCACATTCAGAAAGTTTTGAAACCAAAAAATCAATAAAACACAACAACCAAAATGAAGTCAGAAAGGGACCTTCGCCATATGTCTTTTACCTGGTTTATTTTATCTCCTTTGGCCCCAAATCTTGGAAACCCTCAACAGTCTAATAACTATATTTCACAGTCTTTTTTAATCATCCATTTCTTTCTCTATTGGCTTCATATCCCTCTTTGGCCCAAAGATAGACCCTCAAGCTGCAGTGTGTGAAAGAGAGCTAGTTTCATATGCATAAATCATTTGAATCCAAGAAAATGTAGTTGTGTTTTTTAACTACAGGTTTGTTTTTGTTAAATAGTTTATTGGTTCGAATATTATTTGAAGTATTGGGTTCTCTTTAAATTTAAAAAATTGTGTTCTCTTTACATATTTAATATACTAACTTGAAAGGCTACTACACTACCAATGAAAAATATATATGTAATATAAAACTGTATTGCTACAATGAAGTGGTGAGCTACAGGAATGTATCCTTCCCAAAAATAATTTCTGTTCATTAATTATATTTATAAACTCATCCATAAGAACAAATTGCAAAACAACAACTTTTTTTCAATTGTATTTTCCTTACTGTAGCTAATTATTCTTACATTGAGAAGAAATAAAGGAAAGAGATGGAAAATTGTATTAATTTGTTATTTCAGTTTACTGGAGTTCATTCTTCTAGACATCCCACACATCACTGTGAGAAATATCGGACTTTAATTCCTCTGTTGGCCAAACCCTCCTATTCACAGGCACTGTGTGGGTGTTGTACATAAACAGTTTTGCAGTGACTTTTCTGCAGACACAGAGTTACAGAGGCTCTTATGCCTCTTGCACAGTCTGCCTTCACTGCTGTCCAGAGGACTAATTGGAGTTCTCTCTGACTTTTCAGATAAAGCATTTTGGATTCCCTAACACAGAATGAATTTTGCATAGCGAGGAAGAAATCTCTTTTTCTACCTTATACTCTTAAAGAAAAAGCGATTTTTAATTCACGGCATATTTTAAGAAAGACATACAAAGCTGAATAATATTAAAACAAAACAAATCGTTCTATTGCTTACATAATTTATAACCTTCAATCTAAGTTCTACACCACCACTCAGATGAATGCAGCCTTGAAATGAACCCCTCAGTCTGCAGCAGCTCTTGAGTCTCACTGTAGGACTGGGGTTAGAGCAGAATTTCCAAGGTGTAGCTTAAACACAAAAGAATTACAGCCTTAGAACATGAAAGGGAGAAAAAGAAAACCTAAGACATACTGAGTGAGAATTTCAACTCATAGGTCAACCAGGTCACACCAAGGTCTAATTTACATGAAAGTTTTCCTTCCCCTGTCAGTACTGATTTAGTATACTCTGTATGTTAATAAGTACTAGATTTCTGTACACAGAGAGCAAACTGTAACCTCTTGTAAGGAAAGAATAAAAGCAAGTATTAAATGCCTGTCATGTAGCAGAACCTTCAGTTGATTAGCATGCCAAAGAATCTTCTGCTGTCGATGATACAGGACCGAGCCAGTGAGAAATTTCTCTCTTTGATACATAGCTATATATTCCACAGTGCAATATCATCTGCTATGAAGATCCAAATGTATTTCACAATGAATACCATTTCAGAGTGCAAAGGACTCATCCTCCACAATGATTGGAGCAATTTTGTAAAAAATATAGAATAATCGTTCTTTCTGAAGTGATTCCTAACTCTGTCAGATTTAGCATAATGCTCAAATAAGCATTCACTGTCCATGTCAGCACCGCCATAGTTTCCTCCTTATAATTTTTCTACCTGCACCTGAATTAGAAATGTGAGAAAAACAGTCATTAAGCATAAAGGTCTTCTATATTTAGGCTTGCTATTGTGATAGACCATGTCCTGCTGTAATCACCTAAGCAACATTCCAGAGGTACAATTTTGGTTTTTTTCATTATTAAACAATCCTGAAAAAACACCCAGGAATTTTCATTTTTTCCATTGCAGACATATTTTGCTTTTTTGCAATGTTTTAAACAATTGTATGGTTTACCTGGTGGAATGCATTAAGAATTTATGATCTCTTTTACTCTTAATTAGATCTCACAGTTGGTTAATTACAAATTATTAGATAATATTAGATTTCTGAAAAACATTTTTTTGACAATCTTGTTAGCTTATTTAGAGATTTGACAAGAGTTTTGAAGATTGAAGAGCAATAGATGACTCAAGAGGTATACCAACACCAACACCAAGAGGAGACTGTGCGTTCTTTGCTCAGGAGAATAAACCACCTGCTATTACAGAGGCGACTACAAGATTGTGCTGCAAACCAGAGGCAGAGATGTGAACTACAGAAATTAGGTGGGAATGGATTCTGAGGAGAGAAAAAAAAAAGCCCTTCTAAATCCATTAATCTTTCTTCAAGCCACAACAAATGACACTTTAGGATTCCCCAAGGCAGCAGATGAAGCACAACCAAACACCTCAGCAAAATGAAGGCTCAGATGGTTTTCAGTTGCATTCACTTGATCCTTCAGGGAAGACAGTAAAGCGAACAAGAAAATGAAATCAACAGATAAATCCCAGGCAGGTGTTATTTAAATTACATGCATATCTGTTGAGAAGCAGAATTAATGGATGTACTCTCTGAGAGCAGTTGGCATTGTATCTCTTTGGTTTTGGGTCTGGTGCAGATGATAAGAAGAATTGTAGAGAAAAAGAACTGAGGAAAAGACTGAGAAAGTGACTGATATGGATCCTATGCAATTTTAATATGTAGAGGGAGGTAAAACAAAACTACAACAAAAGTCAATCCCATACCAGTATATTGGAAGTAAGGATGTTAAGAACAGAAATAGTACTCATATTGTCCAAAAGAGTTATGAGGGGGTTCTGACTGTGCCTGTTGTTATAAGACTTATTATGCTCTAAAAGAAACATAAATATTTGTGCCCTAAAATTTGACTGCTGAAATGAGAATTTATTCTGTAAGATGCAAAACCAAATACTCTGAAAGGAAATATGGAAATATGGAAATAAGAGAAATTGGCAGTTTAAATTGTTTAATTGTAAATTGGGGGCAAAAAACAAACAAAAAGTGTAGCAGAATAGTATTATTTCACCCATACATTAGACTCTAAGAAAATAAAGGATAACATTCATAGAATATCTGCTTGATCAAATTTTTCTTTTGAAGATATGATCATATTGAAATTGAATCCTATGGAAATAAAAACAAGTTATCAGGGAAACTGTACAAGAAATTATTTTAAAAATATGTTGGACAGAGAAAACTATTGAAGTGGTGGAAAAAGATTTATTAGAGCCATTAAAGTAAATACTGTATAATGTATAGTACACATCTACAAAACCTAGTTATACAATTCAGGTCTGTAGTTTTACAACACTGCTTAGAATAAGATTTTTTTATAAATTAGACTTGTCCCAAGAATGCATAATCACATGTATTCAAGACAGCTAAAAACTAAGTATTTCTTTTGACGTAATTCTGCCAATCATAAATGAAATAAAAGTATGAAATGAAAAATCTAGCAACCTAAAACAGTAATGGAGGAGGATGGACCAGATCATCCTGGGGCAAAATTTTTTGTATTACTTAACTACTAAAATTGTATAAGAGGAAGTGAAGACAATAAAAATTGTATTTCAGTGTTCTGAAGGATGGTTAGTCACACAGGAATCCAGACTGCATAAGCACTGACCCTGGAACACTGCATGTACTTAGGCAACAAGTCAAAGATGATGATAATTGAGGACTAGCAGTTCAGTAGATTGTTCCTTACCATTCTGTGCCCATAGATACAGCCAAGGTACTGATTAGGCTTCACGACAGACTGTCACCCTTCTTGAATCATTGTAACATAATTATGCTCCTTCAGCTATCATTTCCCTGTATTTGGCATGGACGAAGCCAATTTAAATGCATTTCCTGTAAATGGGCAATTTTCATAGGTATTGGATGTGGTCTTGGATATTTAAAGTTCAATATCTTTGTCATCAGATAGCTTTTGCATGGATTTACAATTTTGTGCTTGTTGGGGAGCTTAACTGAGTATTTTAACATTCAGGCTCTTATTCCTTGCAACTCTTCCCTAGTATAACAGCCAGAGAGAAAGAGAGAAAGTGACTACATGTCATATGTATTCCTCCTTATTATTTTTAACCTTTTTTTCTAAGAACTTTAAGATTTTTTTTGTATTTTCTTGATTTTCCTGTTCAGTTAAAGGGAGAAATATGTCTTTTTGCTTGTGTATATATGTGTAAAAATCAATCTTCCCACATTTTTTATTATTATTAAAATGAAGGAATTCAAAGCACTTTCAATAGTTGAGCAACTATAAAAAAATTTAACACACTCTAAAGTGACAAAAGCAACAATATACCTGGCAAATACTCAAGAGAGAAACAACAGTATGTATCACTTTCTTTGATTATACACACCACCCACAGTTACCTTACTCTTGGGACAAGAACATGAAACAAAACAAATCAAGGCTTATACCACAATCCTTGCAGACAATAGGTAAAAGGTGGGTTGAGTTATATGGCAAACTTATATAATATACTAGTACTATAAATATATTGTAGTAGAATAGTATTATAATATACGAGTAGTATTATAATATACTAGTTAATAACTAACTGAGAAAAATGTGATAATGATAAAAGCCGATTTAGATGTGATGTTAGATTTGTGTGCTAGATTTAGATAAGTCTATATATAAACAGAAAACATTACTCTCGCAGAGCAAGAATCTGGAACGTTCTGAGCTTTTGAATCAATAGTAGTGATCATGCTACATGTGTGGGATCTTTTAAAAACACATACTATGCTGCATTTTCTTCCTCCATGAATAATTATAGCCCATGCTACTTTTCACACAAAACCTTTGAGCTCTGTTGCATCAAAATAATTGAGAAAAACAGTGTAATGGCTGCATAAAGGTAAATCGGGCACTCATTCCAGAAGAAGCCAGTTATAGAAATCCTAGTGTGCAGATTTCAAGTAATAACTCTGCATTTTCAGAATTCAGAGTTACAGTCTTTTATCATCTATTTATATAGATTTTATTTATAGATATTTTGTAAAAATGTCAAGTGGTCTGCCATATTGTTTCCAGTTTATAATTTCATCTGTACCCTGTATATCTTTATTATACTTCCACAATTTATATTTAGTTTCATATCATTCAACTGCTTTGTAATGTTCATTTATACTCATCCAATATAATTAAAGTATTTTCTGTGTTTTATAAAATATTCAATGTTCCATATTTTCACACTTTCTCTCTCCCCACTCAAAACTACTTTGTTTCTCTACCTAAATCTTTAAAAAGTATTTAAAATGTGGAAACAATCGTCTCTAAAGATTAGTATAGATGCAGCAGATTGCATTTCTCTCTAATCCTACCTCACCAATTAAGAATTTAAAATAAAGGCCTTTCACTAATGGAATCAGACTCTAATTAATTATCTTCCATAGAGTCACTGACTTGACTCAGATTGTAAAAAACACAGATTTAAACTCTGTTCTCAACATTACTCTCTTATTACATTTCAGGTCTTCTAAGGAGTGAAACCCTATACAGCAGTGTCATGTCAATTCACTTCGGGGTATGATTCTGCTAAATTGTGCAACATTAATTTCTGTCTATTTTGTTACTTTTTGGTTAAATTTAACCCTGTCTGATGACTGTCTTTACTTCCTCTTGGTGTCATAAGTCTCTAAAGTCTAAAAAATTTTAATACACAATTTTAAATCTGTGAAAGCTACAGTTTTGTTTCTTTAAAACAGAAAAGCATTTGCTATAGATGGCACCCGTACATAGTTTTGACTGATTTCCCCTGATGTATGTGCAGACCTGAATAAAGATATTAAGTTATATATCCTTCTGATAAACTAAACTCAGGAGCTTTAAGGTGATGTTTGAAAAGTGATCATAAGTGTAGGCCTCTTCTTCAATACATTATGATTGATTAACAAGGATACAAAGTGAAGCTTATTAATTCAGAAACTGTCTTACAAAAGGTTGTGGATAATAAATTTCAAAATGCTCATTTTTTTTTTCTTTATGGAATTTTTTAAAGCACATGAATAATACCAAAAAATCCCACATTTAACCAAGTTTTATTCCCAGAGTATTCCCAGTTTAGCCTATTTGAAAAGATGAATTCTCATTAAAAGCAAAAGGGGACAAGACAAATGTAGCAATAATGGATGAATATATTTAAGGTCTGAGTGACCAGAGGTTTTTTTTGTTTTATGAGAGTTTACTTGTTTTGAAGTAAAAAATTAACAGTTCAGCAGAATAGAACAGTCTTTGTTTTCTTTATCCTGCTACTTCTACATAATATTCAAACTAATCAATGGCTTTGACTAATACTAAATGACAGGAAAATCAACAGTAAAACTGAAAGGGAAAAGAAAATTACATTCACATAAACATAATTTGAGAAATTAAGGGATAAAAAATTGTTGAGTAAAACATTTAATCCTCAGAGTTGCACACAGACATACCTTTCAAAGACATCAGATTAAAAAAAGCATCTAACTGAAGTAATCTCTCAGTCATTAATGAGCACAAACAGGTATTTTAAAAGCAATTTGGTGAAGGATTGACTTTAGATTTTCCAGGTAAACTGTGTTCTACGATATTTAATGTCACTCATCATGTTCTCCATGATAGAAATTGAAAAACCCAAAAGGATGGAACCAGTTTTAGCATTGGTATGCTTAACACTCGTTGAATGAGGTAGTTTATATTCACCCTCAAAGGCATTCTCAAGGCCAAATTCCCTTACCACCCCCTCTGGCTCAGAGTCTGAGACTATAATTGGACATCATGGGACTGCTCATCTGGAGAGAATGTCAAGTCTAGTCAACATCCTCTGATGTAGTTTTAGGCAGTCGAGACCCAGATGTACATTAAGACACTTTCCAAAGAACACACTCCACTATGCCCTCAAGCTGGGCTATGCAGTCAGTGTACCTGTGACTCTCAACACAGAGGAACTTTGCAGATGTTTGCTGCTACCTTCTTGTTTCACCACTACAGTGGCAAAGCGGAGAATGTTCACAAGAACCAAAATAGCTAGTCTGACTTTTCACAAGAGCCTCTGCTCTTGGAGTTCCTGCTCCAATACAAGAAACAAGATGATAGCTGAGCTGCCTTTCAAGCAGAAGATGTAAAACTTCCAGCAAACACGCAAATCGTGACATGCCTGCATAAGAAGCATAGCAAAAGTGCACACAACCCTTGCCACCTGACACCTGCTCAACTGAATTTAATGCACTCATGATTTGTTCTGTCCTTCCTCGTCTGCATTCCAACTATTCATTTTTGAACAAGTAACTGTGCTGCCCAAAATCAATAGGAAAGCCAGCCCTCACTGAGAAATAAAAAAAATTTTAAAAGGAGATTAACTCTTTAACTTTTACTCACACAAAAAAATTACCCTAATACACATCTCCCACGTTTCTGCGTTGGCCCCAATTTGCCCAGAATTTTTTTATTTCATTCAACTCAGCAGTGAAACTAACTGCTGAGTAGACAGGTGGAATAACATTTCCTGTAACTTACACAGATGCTTAACTTATCATCCAGGTTCTAGCAACCTTGGTCTGTGATGACATATTAGACATGTGGAATTCAACAAGGTCATTCATATAAAAATGGCTTTACAACTGCTTGGAAGACAGATTCACTCACAACATTTATTTTCCTTGGTTCTATTAATACTCTAGGTCTATTATAGGATAAACCTGTTTACCAATCCCTCTTCCAAATGTGCCTCAGCCTTCAGGTAAAATGCACTTTACAGCAAAGTTGCACCTTAAGCATAGAGGACTGGAAAGATTGTTTATAAGGATGGCTACTGGCACTCCAGTAATGAAGTAATCCTAAGCAACAGCCTACCAAAACAATGAAGGAATTCCCTGAGTTCGCTTCAAAGACTCATCAGTAATGGGAAACCAGTGCAGACCTGGGAAAATATGGGATTCAAACAAAATAATTTTGAGGACAATTCATAGCCATCAGCAAATACATTTCTTTATTCCCACTAGGCTAAGAAAATTATTTAGTAATTCTTAGTACAGAGAAACTGAATGGAGGGTTGTTCAAACCAGTGCAATACTCCAAATGCATATCTAGTCTATACAATAAGAATTTCAGTTACTGTGAAGTGGCACTGTGACCTTTCTATTTTTAAGGATATTGCTTAATAGTACTTCCAAATTAGTTATAAAAATTGCAATGAAAGCACCATATTTTATTATGTCTGTTTTGGTGTGTTTAAGAGTAGCCTCAAGGATCTTGGTCTGAAGTCAGTGCTAAGATTTCCACCGGTTCAGACACAAGAAAAAATATCAAAAAATGGTAAAAAAATTGCACAAATGCATGGAATATTATATAGCTATGCTGTTCACATGACATGGACAGGATCAAAGACAATGTCATAAAATAGATAGTCTGTTGGTAAAGTAATAGCAGCAGAAGGAAAACAGAGATGATAACAGTCAGGAGTGGATAACTAACGAAGAAGAGAAAAGAAAAGTAGGAAAAGAGGCTATATCAGGCTCTGAGTACACAAATCTGTGAAAGACTGCGTATGACATGAAAAAGTTTAGCTATCAATGCATAGAAGGTAGAATTCATAAACAGCCATGAAAGAATTAGGTAATTTTATTAATGCGAACACATGAGAGGTTTTTAACTCTTTTTTCTGGATTGGTTTAGTTTTGTTTACACAGAATAAACAAGCTGCTATTAAAAACTGCTGTATTTTTTATGTTTTAGACGTGGTATTCCCTCAGCTGTGCAACGAATGTTTATGTGACTGTGGCTACAATGATATCTCTGAACTTAAACATACCTCAGAATTATCAATAATTAATTATAAATAGTCCCTGGGTTTTCTCAGAAGCATCTGCAGTATTTTCTTCTTGATAAAACTCTCTTTACCTTATGCACAATACATTCATTCCCACACAGATTACACTTGAAGCACTTGATTGCGGTTTAGCAAAGTAAACTATACAGAGTTTTCTAAAGGGTATTAAATATAGCTCTTCATATAAAAAAAACCATAACTCTGGTACTGACCTTAGTCTTATTAACATGTTAAAAAATTCTCGTCCTAAAATCTTAACCCCCTGTGGTTTTTTGGGGTTCATTATCCACAGAGGTATATTAAAAAACTCAAACCAACAGACAAAAAAAATCACCGCAGCAAGGGAACTGTCCTTGGACCACATGGCCCTGCGAGAGTGTGAACTAAAAAAAATGAGCAGTGGAGACAAAAAGAGAAGGTGATCTGGGAGTAATGAGTACTTGAAAGGCATTAGATACCTATAAACATGTACCCACAGAAGTGATATCACACATATTTTGTCCTTCCTTCCCTTCCAAATAAACAAGCCTTTATGAATACCCTTGGCTTTCTGCAGAATATTGAGAAGGGTAACATTTCTGCATAATGCATTGTTGTTTGTTCTGAAATAGTTTTAGACATTTGAAATTAACATGTGAAACAAGCAGAAATGTCAAAGTGCCATGAAGTCTTATTGCTAGGAACTCATGAGCCGCTTCATTAGTTCAGATTAAGACTCAACCAGAGTTTTGATTAATTTTTGGTTTAAAGTCATATAGTTAATCTTACATAAGAAGGTAAATTGCCTGAGAAAGTATTTCTACATCCATGCATAATTAAGTCAATACTCACTCATGTCAAAACAAAATCAAGCATCGTTTAGAGTATACAAATTAGCAATGAAGGAGTGACTCATAAAGACTAAAAGACAACTGGTAAGGGAAGGGTTAACACTCTTCCTTTCCACTCCCAGTGGCACTAAAGAATGTACAAAGAAATTAAAATAGTTCTCATTATGAAATTCTTTGTAGTTTTTTCAAGTTTAGTAAGAGTTAAATACTAAGTTTTGGTTTGTCTTTGGCCAATTGCATCAAGGACAAGATTGTTAACCAATTTTTATTTCTTGTACTTATGCAGAAGAACAATGTTACTGGGTTTTGAATTTTAGAAATGGAAGTCTAAGGACATGTCTTTGTCATTTAATTACCCAATTCCTTTATCAGCACACAAACATGCCCATGTGCTAGATAATCTGCCTATAGTCACAGGTCACAAATGTTTCTGCCATTGGCTAAAATGTTTTATTTTGGGCGTTGAAAAGTCACAATGTGAACACAATAAACTGAGCAAAAATGTTAACACAGATAACTGCAAAATGCTGCCTACTGCTACCTGTAAATAAAAAGAGTAATAGTGAAGCTTCCCTGTCCTTATTACTTTCAAAAGCAATCACACAGTGTCCCATTAACCAGACTTCCCTACATACATTGGGCTGTACTGCTGAAGTTATAAGATCCCACTATATTAAAATTTATAAAGATTACTGCTACTGTTTTTTGCAGCTTCACCTGCACTGTCCTTGTCCTAGTTGAAAATACTCGTCTGTCCCTTTGGCATTTTGAATGCACGCAGTCTTTAACAAGAGAGGAGGTTTGTGTGGCTGGTCCTTTGGTGGGCAGATGCTGAGAAGTCTATTACTGGCAATAAGAAAGACCTGCCACAATTGCCTCAGTCCCAAGAGCCATCAACACCACTACAGAAAGCTCTGGAGCTGACGCAGAGGAATCTGTATCTACTTGTAGATTATGGGATTGCAGGGGAAACAACAGCAAGGAGAGGAGACAGATGTGATTTCATGTACTTTTGGGAATATGAGCATCCACCACAGTGAAGACTTTACAAAGGGGAGCTGGCCACACAAGTTTTTTTTTCATTCTTTGCCAGAACAGATCATAACAGAATATTTAACATAATTATCATTGATTTTTACAAAGCTGTGGATCCTGTTCTTACCACATGATACAGACAGATATGCCATAAGAATATCTGTCTGCATTTTCAGGAATACAAGCTTTTTTCTTTACAGCTAGTGACTGTAGCAAATGCAGGACATGAAATGACTCCATGCTTCCTGATGTGAGTACAAAGGGTAACTAATAGCTGTGCTCAAAGTACCTCTTTCATTGTTATATGGAAAGTCTGCCAGAATAAAAACACATAAAAGGTCCAACCGCCAATGTGTGTGAAATACTTTTGCATTCTCAGTAGACTCACCTGCAAAGCAAAGAGCTGTGCTGAAATATGACTAATGTGTTTTTGAGGGGAAATTATGGCCTATAGACTCTTACTTTCTTCCACACAATCCTGTTTCGATCGCTTAGATTCTTTTTGTGTTGTCATAGCAACAGGCAGAAACCTTACCACCCTGATCAAAATTCCCTGACATTCATCTTAAGAAGACCTCTGAGCAAACAAGCACTTGTTCTCTTCACTAAAATTCCTGACTTTTTCCTCTGTATCAGAAGTATTCCTGTCAGAAAATGGTGGTTTGCTATTCTTGAAGAACAACAAGGGATGTTGAAGAAGTTTTTCCCATTCTGGAAGGGATCTGATTTTGTGTGAGTGCTAACCATGTACACCCAAAACTGTCTGGGGGTGACAGATGCAAACTTCATTACAGGTGTTTCAGCAGCTTGGTGAATCTTCTAAAATGTGCTTGTTTGAGATTTGGGGCTTTTTAAAATTTTTGGTCTCACCTTTCTGATTTATTGATGAGCGGTCATTTTTCTTTTCCTGATTATACACCTGATATCCTAATTATTGAATCCTCCAGTTCCTACTGCGTTTCTGCTTAAAATATATTGAATATTGACTGTGCGGATGATAAATATACTGAAACAAACAGCAGAAATCAACATGGGTCTTAGTAAGTCATGGGTCTTAGTAAGTCATGACACTGTATTTGGAAAAGATAGAGGAGGCATGAGGGATGACACTCAGAGAGTATTTCATAACAGTAAAACTGGGATAACACAATGTATTATGGTGTGCATGTGGATACTTTCTACTAGATCAACTCTGATTACAGACTATCAAGAAACAATAACTCAAGACAGACAAAGCCATACTTGAATATAGACATTCTTTGGAGTTTTTCATCATCTGTTGGCATGTATGACATGATATGTCATATGACATGTATGCAAATCATAACCTATATCTGAAGAAGATTTGGGTTTGTTCAGCCTGGAGAAGAGAAAGCTCCAGAAAGGCCTTACTGCAGGCTTTCATTACCTACAGGGGGCTAAAAGAAAGCTGAAGAGGGACTTTTTACAGGGGCATTTAGTGATAGGACAAAGGGGAATAGCCTTAAACTGCCAGAGGATAGGTTTAGGTTCAATATTAGGACAAAATTTTTTCCTGTAACAGTAGTGAGGCACTAAAACAGGTTGCCCAGGGAAGCTGTGGATGCCTCATCCCTGAAAGGGTTTAAGATCAGGCTGGATGGGGCTTTGAGCAACCTGTTCTAGTGGAAAGTGTCTCTGCCCATAGTGGGAGGGAGGTGAAACTAGATGATCTTTAAGGTTCCTTCCAACCAAAACCATTCTGTGATTCTATGTTCCTACTATACTTATTGTGAAAGTTAAATCATTATAAAGGAGTGAAATTAAGAACTGATGTAATATTTACCTCAAAAAGCCAAGCAGAGTTCAGTGGGAAGCTAGCATTTCCTCATCTTCTCATCTGCCTTTAACAGTTCACAACAGCACACCAATCCAAAATATCCAATATCTTACTCCCAGCACAAATGTCTGTGTGAATCAGGACATGATCAGCTGCATGATTTCTGATCGGAAACAGAATTAGGTCTATTATTCATATTAAAAATATATAATATACGTCTATATAATATACTGATGCATTATTAATATAAGGATTTATTTACTGACATTTTGTTAATACTGTATTCTTTCCTGCAGTAGCAAACAGATGTCCCTTAGGAAAAGAGTGCAACTTTTATACAAGTCTTGGTGTTTTATATAGTGCAGCAATTCTACAGTCAGCTAAAAATATAGAAGAAAGGATTTTTTTTTTATTGTGAGTCTATATGAATTAAGCAGTGAATAAGTGACAAGTAAGGTAGTCAACTAGTAAATTCCTTTTTCCTAAGCAAAAATTATTTAGCAGAATGTAAATTTATATGATAACTACAATGCAATTCTCAATAAATGGAATCGTAGAAATCTGGATCCCTAGACTTTACACATTCATTTTCATTTCTTTAATAATATGAAAAAATAATTAATTTCACACCTTAAATAAGTGATAACGTATAGAGGCAATTGATCGTATTATATACTGGCAAGTAGGAAAAATGCAGTGTATAAAGCCTGAAGACCACATACACTAATGTCTGGAAGCATACATGTTTGGACAGCCCATGAATAAGTTTCAAGATATATCTGAATATGGTTCACATTATTTTTTTCTCAAATTACTTTGGTTATACCTCTGAACTTAATTCCAAGTCTTTATGTTACTTTCTTAATTTAAATTACATTAATTAACTGCATCTTAACATAGTCCTGTGCAGTGGTAGAATCAAATTATAGAGAAAGTCATATTTAGAAGGAGCACTATTAATCTTTCTTTCACAAGTAGTAATATTAAATCATTATATCTAATTTTGTTATTCTAAAAGTTATTCTTTAACTAAAGACATTCTATAACTAGTGATTGCATGTTCACCTAAGAAGTACAGTAAGGAAATTTGAGAACATGAGAAGAAAATTACTATACAGACAAGCATAAATACTATATCCTTTACTGACTTGTCAGTCATTTGCTCTACACGTAAAACATCTACCAAAGGTTTTCCTCATTTAGATGGTTCTGGCCTGGATACTTCAAGAAACATTACAGCATGTGCCAGTTATAAGGTCTGGGGGAATTCCAGCCTCTGGAAATTTATCTAAGAGCACACCTGGCATTCCAGATGTATAAGGAATATGGCTTATTCCCATTGGTCCACTCTTCCACAGCGCCTGATTTTGGTCCTCACCTCAAGCAGCAATACTTCATCCTGCCCACAGAAAGAAGAGGGTGGTAAAATAATCTTTACAGGAGAGGAGTAATATAGCAAAATTTCAAAAGCTAAGTAGGATGAACTTCTACTTGCAGTATATCTCTGCAGGAACATAAGAATAATAATTGATATTATTATCTATTTATCTATTTGAGGAGGACAACCTTTCTTTTCCTCTGCAGTGACCAAGTTTTCCTGATTTCTATGAGCAGAAAAGGTATTATTCCTACTCTTTTAAGTTATTAAATAAGATGAACATTTAGGCAGGAATTTTAAGTGATATTAAATGATCTAGACACTTAAATGCACCCAAAAAATCACATAAAATCTCCCTGAAATCCGTTTCTTAAATATAGAAAGATCTTCAAATATAGCATCTAAGAGTTGCTTCTTAAACAAAAGCCCTTCCTAGACTTTTTCCTGTTTTAGCCCATTTAAAAAGGATGTAGATCTTACCTCAAGGAAGAAGGAAGTCTGAATAAGCAAAATGAAAACCCTTTTGCTAGCAACATGACTGAAATACTATCTGCATATCACTTAAGGTTTTGGGACTTTATGTGCCTCAATCCGCTAATTCAAACAGAGTGATGTGAAAGATGTGGAAAATTTCAAAGTCTTTTTAAAACCTTTCTTCTACAGTTTCATGAAGACATAATGAAGAGAGGTCAGATTTAAAAATAAAAATAAATAAATTTTAAAAAAAACAAAAACCCACCACCACCAACAAACAAACAAACAAACAAAAAACAAACAAAAAACTCCCCCAAAATCCCCAGATGACATGCTTTATTGCAGTTCAAAAAGAGAAGCAAGAAGCATACTAATTCTTTTTATGAATAAAATTCTGTTTTGAATGAAAGAAAAAAGACATTTAAGGCAGCAGTACTATTCTTATGCTTAATTTGCTTTTCTTATTATTGAAAACAATACTGTTTTTCCCAGAAAAACTACAAAATAAGGTTTTTGAAACATGTCTGTTTCCCACCTTTAAAGTGCTTGGATTAATTACAGTATGACCTGCACAATAGCGAAGAGATAAAACTTTACCAATAAATTAAGACACTTCAAAGAAATAAAAGAGGTTATTTGATATAGAATTCTATGAGCTTCACCATACACAGGGGGGGCCCCGAGGCATTTGAATTCAGTTCAAGCCATTATAGATACATAGAATACTTGAATATGTCTCAGTCTTGCTGAGCACTTTTGAATTCATTAGCTGAAACCAAGCTGCTATCCACCTATAATAGAGATGTATTTGCATGAGTGATGTGAGAACTTAAAAAGGTTCAGAGTTCAGATTACTTTTGGTTCCTCAGTAAGAAATATCCATGCAGGTGGCATTGCAGCCTTTTGAACTTGCAGTCTAGTTTTCCTCTGGTTTCCTTCTTGCTCTCTCAGAAATTCTCTCTACTCCTGTTCCAATCTTTCTTTTTTCCTTCATTTTTATTCATGTAGTGGTGTACGAAACTACTTTCTTTCATTGTTATTAAATAGCTACTGCACCTCTTTTGTCCTTCATGGTTTTGAGGCTGATGTTCTGAAATGACAACTTTCTCGTGAAGTCTAGATTATTTCAAAATGAAACAATGAGGAAAACTCTTATGAGCCACACCACAAGTCTGGAAATTCCTCCCAAGACTGAACGGTGCTTTTGAAATTAGCATGCACTGAAGCCTGTGACTTGCAATATGACATTCTGAGCATACCTGGATGACATGAATCCAAATACTCCTTGCATCACATCAAAGATTTCCCAGTCCCAAAAGAATATAAATACTTCAACAGAACCTACCCAGCAAAGCAGGGAGAGATACACATGGGATGGCCTCTCTGACTCCCAGGTGAAATCAGGCTGCAGAGGTGGATTGCTCCAACAGGAACTATGAATTTTAAAAAATACATTTAAAAAAATAAGGAAAAGTGAGGGTCCTGCATTTTGGTCACAAAAACCTTGCGAAACACTACAGTCTTGGGGTAGAGTGTTTGGAGTGCTGCCGGGCAGAAAAGGACCTGGAGTTGTTGTTGGTTGGCACCTGGCTGAACATGATCCAGTGTGTGCCAAGGTGGCCAAGGCAGCCAGCGACATCCTGGCCTCTTTGGACCAGGGCAGTGATTGTCCCCCTGTACTCAGCACTGGGGAGGCCACACCTTGAATCCCGTGTCCAGTTCTTGTCCCTTCAGACAGGAAGGACATAGAGGTGCTGGAGCACATCCAGAGAAGGTAACGGAGCTGGGGAAGGGTCTGGAGCACAAGTCTGATAAGGAGTAGCTGAGGGAACTGGGGTTTTTCAGGAACTGGAGGAAAGGACACTCAGAGAGGACCTTATCCCTCTCCACAAGTGCCTGGAAGGAGATGGTAGGAGGTGGGGGTCAGCCTCTTCTCCGGGCACAACAAGAGACAGAATGAAAAGTACCAAGGAAGGTTTAGATTGAATACTATGAAAAAATTTTCACCTGAAAAAAAAAGCACATCAGTTCTTTATTCCTGCTTCTAGAATTTCCTGTGTTCCCTGCCTGGATTATGTGCAGATCAGTGACTGAATAGAATTTCACTTATTACCGAAGGTAAAACAGTCACAAAGGAAAACTTTTGTGGACTTTTGAAGTCAGCCACAATGAATCACTATTTCCTTTGAATATTTTTGTTTCCTTCTGTTAAGGAAGTAGGGAAAGTGCTAGCCAGATTAGGGATAACAACTGGAATAAAAACATACTCAAAATGTACATAAAATGGAAGTTCCATTCAGATAGAACATAAAACCAACATAGAAAGAAGAATGGGAAGAAAACCAACAAGTACAAGCTCCCTGGGAAGCTACTTCCAAGATGTGAAGCCTAATAAACAGTCTGATTTTTATCCTGAAGAAAGTAGGACCAAATAACTGTATTTTAGATACACCTAGACTTTCTATCACTTAAGAACAAATTAACTGAAACCAGAAAACAAATTTCAAATGTCAAACCATCAGCAAGACAACCAAGCTTCTGCTTACTAGATAGACTGCACTTCTTTTCTAAAAATGGCTTTTATTCACATTACTCTCACAAAATCTCAAAAGAGTGCATTATATAACTTGTTTGCAGTCTTAATAGCCCCTTTTCAACACATGTGCTTCTGGTGCCATCCACAGGAGTTCAAAAATCTGTTTCAGCCACCCACACATGTTTAAGATCTCAGTGCTGCATTAGTATATTACTGCATCTCAGTAAAACAAGTGATTTGTGTTTCACTTACAGAAAAACAACAAAGGGAATTATTTACATGGGACCCATCTGTGGAAGAGATGGTGAAGATATTCTTGAGAACTAATTGCCAAACAGTCCTTGTGCTTTAAGGAAAAAATGGACTGAACTCTTGACAAGAAATTTGTCAAGAAAAACAGCAGCATTTTTAAGTAACATCAAAATAGGGGAACACTTTGGTAAAGCTAGTGAAAACATATTTTCAGTAGGTCAGGTGCAGGGGCAGCTTTGATATATGTCTCTGCATGGAGAAGTATGACACAGCCTTCATTCTCAGCAGTGATTGCCAAATATGTAATTAGAATAAATGTGGTATTAGAAATAACTACTCAGTTTCTTGGAATACACACAAAATGATCTGAAGAGTTGTTTTGGGGCACGAACAACAGGAAGTATCAATATGGTAAACCACTACCTTCTGTAAAGACAATCTGTGGTGTGTACTAAACTAAAGGAAAAAAGAGAATGTTTTGTCCAAATAATTTAATAGACAAAACTCTGGCAAGTATTGTTGTTCAGATCTCACTTCTTTCTATGTGTGGAATCCTTATCTATGAAGCACTGGCCATCACATAGGAAGAAATTTTCTCAGCTTCAGAACACTGAGTATTGCAAATTATGGGAGCTTAAATGTGAGAACAAAAGCAAAAGCTCTGATGACTGATAGAGCAATCACAAGGAAGATTACGTTTTGTGGAGGAAGCAAACTACTAGAGACTCAAAATGGATTATAACACAAAATAAGACAAAATATTTGGCATTTTCCATTGTTTCTTCAATGATATATGAGATAGAAAAATACT
Organism: Rhabdornis inornatus; assembly: GCA_013397075.1. Classification (NCBI taxonomy): domain Eukaryota; kingdom Metazoa; phylum Chordata; class Aves; order Passeriformes; family Rhabdornithidae; genus Rhabdornis; species Rhabdornis inornatus. Next base: position 3,747,517 of record VWZS01007264.1, read on the forward strand.
TATTAAATGTATATAAAATGCATGTGCACACACACAGTTGAGGGCATAAAATTCCTTCTGTTATAATGATGTTGAAAAGAGAAATAAAACTAAATAACTGTCAAACATTAACAAAATTCAAATTATAGAAACCCAACTAATCCTTTTGGTTTCGGCAGGTGCCAGTTTGGGCAGTCCTGTGGTAGTTATATAAAACAGATATAGATTTCTTTCAGCTGAATTCAAGATTTATTGAAAAAAATACTAAAATTAAAGAAATCCCAAACTCTTAAGTATTTCTTATAGTATTCACAGCCAAAATTTTCCTGGTTTAAAAAAGAAAAGGTTATGCCCAATGGATATAATAACGTATAATAATATATTTCATTGAGATAAAGGTTTTGAAAAACATTTGTACCTCAAATCATATGTTTTGCAGATCCAATTATAGCCCATAATACATTTGGGTGTACTTTATCTAGGTATCAAATTGTACCCACACCATTTGTGTCTCTGTGTCAACACAAGGGTCACAAACACCTTACAGTAATAGATTAATACAAGCCAAAACAGCCCAGTGTCACAGATATTCTATCAAAATATCCTTGGTGGCCAGTCTAAGCCCATTTCAATCCAATAAATTGGTAGATCCTAGATTTTGATTGCCTTAGTATCCAATAAACAAAAGAGAAATACCTTTTTAAATGTGCAAGACAAATTATTCCTACTCTCATTTCAATTTTTGTCTATCAGCAAGGTCTTCTCATACCCCATTGCCCTTTGAGTTCAGCAATAAAGGCAACATAAGCAAACATGATGGTCAGCAGAATGGCTGGCCATATGAAAAGCAAGATTTAGCCTATGTACTTATAGAAATTACCATAGAATAACCCCATAATAATTTTTTTTAAATCATCAGTAAAATAAAAAAGGCATACAAACAGAGTAGGCTTGCCCCTCTTCTTGGACAGCTCCTGTTTTTCACACTGGTGTACCACGTACCAAGGTAAGAAGGATGTTTCCTCGAGATGAGATGGGTAGTATCCACCACATTTCAAAGTACTATTTATTTTTTTAATGATGGAAGCTTACCATAAAAAAATAATTAATTATATATTGTAACTATTCCTACTCCAGCATTAAGTTACATTCTGCCCATTTTGGCAATTCTTTCCTTAATTTCAACTTTGTAGAAGTGGTATGGCAGGTAAATGCAGCTATTTTGGATAGGAAAAGAGCATTCACAGTGATACCATTTTAACATAGAATGATACTTTTTTTGGTGCTATCACTGCATTATCCACAGCTATGATTCAGCAAATCTGAAAAGAATATTTCTTTACTGCATTTTCTTCCATTACTCCATCCTTGCTACCCTGTATACTCTGTTCACAAATCAGAGTTTGCAAAAACCTTCTGCAAACAAAAAACCAATTTCACTTATGTTCATACCTTAAGAGGTATCAGAGAAAGATGAGCAGTTACTCATCTCATGCCCTGTTTTCTCTTCAGATACTAATATACCTGGTCCTGAAATGATGAAGTTGCCTTTTACAAGCATTTTCTACTAAGTGCTGAGGATTTATCTGGGAGCCCTAACATGAAAGATGCTGTGAATCATGGTTATTTGTTGGTGCACTGATTGCTGCTATCAGCTGCGTGTGCTTCTGACCAGAGGGCCATCATAAAAGCTTTAGAAAGTTAGTCACAAAAGCAAAAAACTGCACTATTATTTGTCATAAGAAAAAAAACAAACCAAAACCTCTGTTAAAAACATCCGTGATACAAAAGCAAAAATTGCAAACAATACACTTAGTAAAAAATTATGCATATGTAGCCTAAACTGTGCACGTCAGATATTTGTGTTTATCATATATATGCAAACCTGTGTTACTGAGATGCAATTAGTGTCACAATAGATATGTGTGTGTGTGTGTGTGTGTGTTCCCACATCATCTTTGCATGGTCAGGGAGAGAAATTATTCTCCCTTAGAGGTGGGAACAGATGTACATAGAGATTAATCAGAAAAAGAAAGAGGGAGAAATGTTGAAAATCCAGTTTGAAATATCAGGAATACTAAGGATTCCTTTAAAACATGTTACACTTTCTCAAACCAGGTGCTGAAAAAAAAAACAAAACTGTGGGGTATATGGTAAGCCCCCTATGGTTTACATAATATGTTTATGTCATATGGGAAAGCATTGCTAAAGGTAAGTAATAATTCTCTTTTTCATGGGAAGAAAATGATGATTTCAACATTGAAATCAATACCTCTTTTCTAAGTTCTTCACTTAAAATCTTTAACTTATCTACAAATGAGAATGGAATCTTACAGACAAGATTCACCTTCAGAAGTCTCCCACGCTGTGTGGATTTGCTGATACAGCTATACAGGTTAGCGTTTTCTAATCTAGACAAAGCATTCAGCTTCAGTGTGCTCTGCCTGTTGATGCACTGCATCTGGGAGAGAAGGGGAAGATTACTTAGTTTCTCTAACCAAATTTAGGAAGGAACAGCTAAACACAGAAAAATCTACAGAGAAAAATTCAGTTTTATTATTTGAATATTTTCATGTTTACAGGCTTTCATGACTGCAGCTTTGAGCAAAGTATGTTAATCTTATTATGTTGTAGGTATTTTATGTCTTTCAGATACAGGAGTGCATGTGAAAAAAACAGTCCAAGGAATTCTCCGCAATGCAGTTTTACATAAGGGCCTGTAGGAGCAGGCAGAATGTTATTAGACCATAAAAGCACATCAGGCTGATTTATGGTTTCTGATCAAGGTTTCTGTGAAAATTACTCTGCATCAACAGCTCAAGGTGACTGCTACCATTAATGTGTGGAAAATAAATGAGGTGGAGAGACTGATATCAGAGGAAGTAAAAGGAAGCGCTGAGCCAGTTTATATAGCACAGGCTTCCCATTTTGTTTTACAGTGCATAGAAGGCTGTCATCAAAATGATTGCTTTGGGGCAGAAAAAGCAATTCTTGATAATTAGATCTTATGGAAGGCTTTCTTACATTCGGTATATAAGAACCATCAGGTATAATACCTTCCCACTATACGTCACCCTCTCCTCTGTGCTGTAAACATTCTTAGGATGTAGAAAATGAATAACCTGTCTTTTTTTTTTTTCTGAAGTTATTTTCCAGAAGATATAAAATTCTAAACACGGTTTCACAGGAGTCTCAGTGACTGGGACTATATTACATATGGTCTGATAGCAATTTGCATTTTGACCAGCATTACAGCAAATACTCGACATCTTTTCCACAGTTCAGTGTCCTTGTATTGTATGTTGTTTCATTTACCAGTGCTGAATTTTTTATTCCACTCTTACTTTTATTGAAAACATAAAGCTATACTGCCTATTTAAATACAAATGCATAATGAATTTTTAAAAATTTAATTAATTTATCAAAATTTAATTCATTTTATATTAATATGGTTCTAATGCACAGCTATTCATTACACAGTTTATTTTTATTAAAGATACAGAAATAATATTCAAGATATTTAAATGAAATAATAATGAAACTAAGTCCATCCAGCCTACAGATTTTTGTGACAATACTAAATCATGAACCATGGAAAAGTGTATTTTATGTTTCTATATAATTTTTAAAACCATTTTCTGGTGTTTTATTTCTAGATTCTAAAATGTTGCATGCAGATGTGCAGTGTTATTTCACCCATTTGCAGATATATCAGGGCTACTCACACAGCTGGCTATAAAAGCTGATCTGGTGGTCATACAGGGCATATTTTCAAAGCAGCCCGTGGAATAAAGACATCCAAGCCTTAGGGAAGACCAGGGTCAGGATTTTGATTTTTAGGATACTAACTGCATTTTGTTTTCAAAATGGACTCTTGATTCCTAACCTAAATTTCTTTCAAGATACAATAAAATACGGTACAGTTTTTAGCACATTATACTAATTTATCTATAGATTTTAAAACAGGTGGTTTGTTATTATTTTAACAAGATTGTTACAAGCTTAAAAAATTATTTTAATTATTTGTATTCTTCAGATGTATCCTGAGAGAAAGAGAACTCCTGTTTGTGTGCAAGGGTGATTAGTTTGTACTGTTAATAGGATGGATTTCCTGGTACTTAATTGAAAGCAGGTGGATAATTAAAACCAATGTGTTGCTAATCAAGAGTCAGATATCAGGTGATCATGAGGCCCTGCTTGATTCTGTTCAGGATAAAAATCTAACTTTCAGCCTGTTTGCTTTAGCATCTAAGGTGAAAATAGTGATAAGGTCTGTTTCCTAGGAAGAGCATAATTAAGGTATCATTCACAGGTACTAAGAATGGCTGGTCAAGACCATTCTATGGGAGTTTTGGTCTTGTTGTTTTGGTTTTTTATTTTGCTTAGTATATGCCATATGGTTCTGTTTTGTGAGATTTTCTGATCACCGTCAAGGATGCTTTTTCTGACATAAAGTATTAAGAGACATCTGAATCTGTTGTTCTGCAATGGGCCTTGTTAATGTTAACACATTGCAAAAAGTTAGTATGAATTTGTGGTACCTGTACTAAGTCTTGATAGCCTCCAAAGCTCTCTTTGGAAAGTGTGATAAGGCAGAAAGAAGGGACAGTTGTTTACAGTACTGTGTGAGCAATAACTAGTTTTAGAGTAGTGCTACATGCTACAATTCAAGTTGCATTTTGCCCTTGACGATGTGCAGAGCAGCATGGTGCCTACATCCTATTGGTGAGTGAGAGCTGCTCTATACCAGTGATTTTCCTCTCCCAAACCCTCCTGCCAGGGAGAGGACACACAATGTTTTCTCTGCTACAAAAAGTTAGGAATGTATACTGGGAATCATAATTCCCTGTCACCCTTGCTTGTTTCTCTGACCCCCTCCTCTGTTACTTCTGGGCTACTGTTACAATCCTGTAGCTCATATGTATTGCTGTTGACTAACCTTGTTTTCCTTATAGGTGTTGTGTATTGCAGATTACTGAGTGCTGAAATGTCGGTTTGATTAATCTCTTTTCCCCTTCTTCTCAGAATGTGTTTTTTGTTTTTTTTATGATCACGTGTGTAAAAAAGGCAATCAGTATGTGTAGTCTGTTTCAAAGTGCTTTCAATTACTTTGAATTTTACTGCTATTTTCTAACTATTTTTACTGAGCAAATCTGCCTTGGTAATATTTCTCTTTTGTTCTCTTAAAAGCTCCATATAGAGTTGGCTGTGATAGAAAAAAGTGTAATAGTCTTATTATTAAAAAAAAGAATTTGTACATTTACTGAGTTCTGTATGCTGGTGTTAGACACAAATTATCACATAACACATTTGTTCATTTCTTTCCTATGGTTTAATGTGGAATAACTTTAATTAGATATTATACTTGCTTCCTTGTAGGCTTTTCTGGCTTTATATATGGTTAGGAAGAAAAGTCATATTAAATATTTCTTATTACTTCTAATATGTAGTCTCTTCCTTTCACAACTTTTTCAGAAAAAGGTTAATTTTGAATGCTAGGAAGGAGATTGAAAAATGCACAAATGAAAAAGAAGTTTAGAAAATCGGTGAAATCTGTGCTATCTATTTTTATCCTTTTTTAAGGTAGTAAGAAATGCTTGATTTCTCAACACACTTGCATCTTAATGTTAGGAAAGATGAAAATTCTTCTCTGTTTGTTTAGAAGAAGGTCAGGAGTTTAAAAACCCTGCGAAGCTTAACTGTCAAACTTTTCTTGGTATTCATATACATGTAATATCTACATGGACTTATGTATAAATCAGTATTGCAGTCATTAACTCCCAATGGAAATCTTTAGCCATGAATATTTTGTGTCTTTCAGTATCAAATGTGTATGACAAGGATTTAGACAAGTGAGTTATCTAAGTAATGGGCTCTGCAAACCTCTGCTACAGGGTAGGGGAATTGGCTGCAAGGGCTTGTTCACTGCACGAGGTTGGAAGGGTAACTTTTGCTATACCTCATTTGTGTTAATTAATCTTGACTACATTCTTGGCAGCTCTCTTTGATAAAGGCTTAATTGAACTTGGCACGCTTCTCCTATGGAAAACTTTTGAGGGTAAAGAGAAATAATTCTGAGGTAGCCCAGTTTGAGCTTCAATTCTATTCCTGAGAGCTGAGTCAGTGGCTTAAGGAAACAGCTGAATTACATGTATGGATAGTTTTGAAAGGAGGGGGAGAGCAAAAGGCAAATAACGAAATAAAAATAATTTATCATATTGCTTAAGGGAGAGTGACCTTTCAGAAATATCATAGTTCTAACAGATGAGGCAGGCTTTGGCAGTCTTTAGGGAAGAAGAAATCAATTACAGTAAAGTACTGCTGTATCAAAGTATGGGTGAATGTACTGATTTTGCTGAGAGGTCTTATCAGCCTGGAATTTCATGTTCTGGAAGTACATACGGGTCCTGGTAGGGCTAATGGGTTTTGGGAAATGGTGGCTTAAGCCATGATTGATCTCCAGTTAAGTCTGTGCCTGTGAAAGCCTGCTCAAGTCCCTTGAATCTATTCAGCTCATTTCAGTGCTTGTCAGTACAGCATAGCAGACTGGATGTTTACTGTGCTGCACTAAAGAAAATAACTGATAAGTGTTTGTCAATAAAAATATATGGACTGATGACAATTCTGGGTGAAGAGGCACCTCTCAGAAGAGGCAGCCTGGTGATGGGAGTCAAAGACAAAGCAATCCTGGTAGAACTTACAGGTCTGGAGGTAGCCATTGGCGTACAAACTGCTCCAACCAAATCCTGACAGATAATTACTTTCCTGAAGAAACAATATTTTCACTCTGGAGCAAACAAGGAGGTTTTTAGCCTTTCATGACCAAGAAACTAAATCTGAATTAAGCAAAAGGTCAGTTTTGTCTTATTCTACCATTTTACTATTCAAATGTATCTGAGGAAAGAGATGAAATCACTAGATTAAAAGGAAGATGTCTTTCAGTAGCCACTGTGAATTGTTTGCTACTGCCACATGAGAAAAAGAAGCTTTACCCCCACCACATCTTTCCCAAACATGTTCCAGAAGAGGATAACAGTGAGAGTCCATGTCTTTGACCAAATTGCATATATATTGCATAGATAAATTTAATAAAAACCTATGGGTTTGGGGTAATATACTGCATTGAAATGAACATTTCCATTATTTTGAGATTCATTGCCAACTAAAGACAGGAAGCCAGGACAAACAAGAAAATATTTAATAATATCTTGGTCTTACACAGCACTCTTCAGGGAAGAAAAACTTTTTAAGATGGGTCAAAAAATTGCTTTTCCACAGCAAAAGGAAGAAAATTGGAAGGACCACAATAGTGCTGCAGAAGTTGTAATAGGAAGGAATTATACCTCCTTAGGTTATTTTCTTAGCTTTAGCACAAAAGTTCAGAGACATGAATGGATACTAAAGAAAAATGGATTTGGAAAAGACGTACAAGGCTTTCTTGCACTCAGTGTAATCCTTGTTAGTAATAGCCTTCCTGGCAGGTTGTTTTGAAGCAGTATTAGTCAAGAAGGTGATACTGTATTACCTGTCAGAAGTATATTAACAAGGCTTAGGAATATTTTCTCATCTTTTGATACTATGGAGATCCAGTTGAATGTAAGAAATATTCTGGAGGCTGGGTTCTTGGTTACACTTCCTCTGTATTTAATCTAATTGTGCACTACCAGAAATAAGTTCCAGTTAGAGATTCCTGTCTGCCAAATAGTATTCCACCTTCATTTAAATTGGCTCAAGAGAGAAATTACCCCCTGGTATTTATGAAAGTTACAGACTTTAGGGTAAACATTAATGTATTTTTTTAGTGTTCCTTTGTTTTTTACAAAAATGTTAACACTCGAAACATTGATGTAGATTAATGTTTAAAATATTTTACTGTATAATAAAAGATAATGCAGTACAAGCTAATCTGTTGAACACCTAAATATGGCATTCATTTGCTTTTTTGTTTATCTTTTTATCTTCATGTAATCTTGTGTAGTCATTAGATCTGCAAAATATGTGATCTTCAGGTGCTTAAATATCTCCTTTGGCCTTGGCCTCTGTGGAAGTTGGTGAATCTTAGTCTGGGGTTGCTGAAAAAGAAAATAGGTGGTTTGAAGTAAATGTCAGCTTAACAGCCCTTTCATATGCTTCTTATCTTTCTGCAAATTGTTGTGCATCATATGTGTGACAGACCTACCTGACTCTGAGACTGAGGTGGTAATCCTAAATCCTCTGCAACTCTTTTCACCTATATATGGACTTTATACCAAGTTTTTAAGAAGCAAAAAAGTATACATCTCAATGACAGTGTTTCTTCACTAACATAATCCTGCCTGGCAATGTGAATTTCCACTGACCAATTATAAAGGAAAATAGGTAGCTTGCAGAAGGGGTGGAAGGCAACTGATTCAAGGCATTTCAATAACCATTTCTAATGACAGGAGTAAAAGTGATGATAAAGTGCAATAATACTTAAGATATGGAGAATCTAGAAAGTAATTACTCAACTTTCCAAATTAAATTAATGCTGGAAAATCCCAAGCTTTAGGGTAGTATAATTTCTTTTGTTGTTGATTCAGTTTTTGCGTTTCAATTCTTTGTATAGATCTGCATCTTGGCTATCTAGATATAAACTTTTTGTGTAAGTTTCATTCTGTTAAGATAGTAAACTTACAGCTGACTGCTTTCAGCTTTACATGGATTTCTTATTTCCTTTTTCATCTTTACACATCTATCTTCACAGAGTTAACAAAAGCATTGCAGTGGCAGCTATTTCATCAATTTTTGAGTGGAAAAGGCTATGCTTAGATGTATGTGATGTGTGATCCTTTAACTTCTGAAAGCAGATATTCAATTTGTATGTCTATCAAGATTGTGCATATGTGTGCTTTCAATTTCCTGAAGATATTGAAGTGATACTGCGCATAAATGGTTACTTTGTATTACCCTTACTGTAGGGTATTGAAAAATGGTTTGTGTGCTAGTAAATTTATGTGCAAAATTGGCTTCTCTTCAAAACTGTGTTCACTTAAAACAGCAAAACCACTTTATCTGGTATATATTTTGCTGTTTCTCTTTGTAATAAACCCATTCTTTGTGTTGTTTTCTTCACTTCCTCTAACTAGACTTGAAAATACATGGGATGTTGTTGCCTCAGTGTTGCAGTTTTTAATGCACACTTTTTCAGAGTATGAGCTTACTTTCCTAATGTCAGGCACTGGATTAGACCATGATATGGAGTATGATTCTGATTTTTCCATTTCCCTCTGAGCAATTTCTCATCTGGCAAACCTTCAAAAACTTTCCACATCGGGCACTGATGCCAAAGAGATGAAGAATGGAAAAGTATGTCAGTACAGCTAAAGAATACAAAATGTTGATGCATTCATGTATCAAACATCATTAAAGGTGGTTTTCCCCATTCAAGTGAAATAAAGGGTTTTTTAATAGTTTTTAGCTGTGTCTATGGAACTCATCAGTTCCATAAAACTTATTTCAGAACAAAAATTAATTGTGAGAAGCCTCTACATTGATATTGCACCCAGCTTTTCAGAAAATTATTCTATCAGTAGACGTTTCCGTAGGGCTCAGTTACCATATTGATACCTGTAATGCAGAAGTTATCTAGGCCTCTAATATTCTCTCCAGAAAAAGCAACAATTTTGACCTGCAAAATGAACTTAATCTCCAATTTTTATTTCGTTAAATCCAGAAAGGCATTCCATTTTGCTGATGAATTGATGGTCAGAAACTATGATCACAGTGACCTCAAAGTCTTGAGGAGAATTTCACTTTTTTTTTTCTGTACTGATAATTCTATCTAAAAGAGAGTTCCTTTTCTCATTTATTCTTTTTGCTAATAAATTTCTCCAAGTCTAATGTGAAGTAGGTGGATGTAGATTGGAATTAAACTCAGTTGAAACAAAAGGATATATGGCCCTTTAACACAAAGTACTCAATGCTTAAACTGGATTTGATGGTAAAAAAGAAATGTGATGCTCTCCTGTAGCTTTTTTGATTTGGATAATATACTACTGCAAATAATGCTCCCTGGAGTAATTGGGTTTTAGTAGCTTGAACAGTTTAACACCTCATTCTGTGGCAATAAACATCATAGAGATCTTTCCATGAATGTTAGAAGTGTCAATATAAGGAGTACATTTTTACAAACTTCTGCATCTACAGCTTCTAATTTCTAACCAGCTTATACCTATTTTTTTCTGCCAGTTACTCTGCCCACTAATAATCTCCTACTTTTCTCCACTGTCTAGGTAGAACACGTCATTAATTTGAAGGCATCATCTATACTACTTTGTTATTATTGGCCAAGCAAAGGACACATTTTTTGCCAAGTAGTTTGACATTCTAGCATATTACAGTTGCACTTTTAAGAAAAGAAACTTCCAAAACCATCTCAAACAACATTAATATTACCCTCTTTCCAGGCTGATGTTCCTACCACTATTCATTATTACCGAACATTTCAGGGTTTCATTTTAAACCAGTGTCCTTTCTATTTTGATTCCTCATTAAGTATGATTAAAAGTTGAGGCCTTGATTTCCACAAATGGACTTATCATGTTGCATTTGTATTGAAAATGAATTTCAAAAATTGATTTCAAGTAAAATGCATGTTGTTTGTAAACCCATGCAGTGTTTTCTAGCTTACTGTGTGGGTCTAGTGATTATTCCTTAAAATAGATTAATTTTATATGTTACTGAGATAAGGTAATTGGTCTGAAGTCTGTTGAATCGTTCTTCCTGATAAAGATGGTACATTTGTTACTGTTCAGACATAGGTCACCTTTCTGTATTGGTAAATCCATTGAAAATACTTAAAATACATATTTTCTGTTCTCCAAACCTACTTTGCAACTTCTCTTAATACTTTTGGCTATGAAGTAAATGCATCATATTGGTTGAAGAGAAAGCACATTTTATGAGTATTTATTGCTGGTTCCATGAGAGTTGGAAATGATTTGACCTTTCATGATCATTCAGGAGATTTTTGGAAAGGAGAAGATAACTTATCCTATCAATGGGATACTGATGAAATCAAAATTGTCTGTGAAGTTATATAATAAAGATAGAGGTGATCAATGCTCAGGTTATTACTTTAAGCTACTTCTTTCCAGAGTTTACGGTTTTTACTACTGCATGTACCTCTTCAGTTGTAGCATCATATCGCCTCACCTGGAAATTTGGACTTACAAGTATTTTAAAGAGATGTCTGTGGAACAGAGCTGTTGGTTGGGACTCTACCTACTTCTCAACCTGTGAGCATACTGAGTTTGATTCTCCTCCCTCAATTTTTCATTGAGATGAAAAATACCACTCTCTAACCATGATTGTCATTCTTGAATCTGAAGTGAACACTTGAGAACCATTTCCTCAAATAGTTATGCAATTCATATTTTACAGTCAGTACAGAACTATGTGCACTCCTTTATTTTTCAATGTACACAGAAATATGTAGGATGCTCCTGACATGTTCTGTGTTTTGTTTAATTTTTAAGTATGTTTTTGGACTCCATAATGCATGAATTTCAGTCTATATAATATTAGATATGTATATGTATGTGGCAGTTGCATTATTTTAGGATGCTCCTGGACAAGTGGGAGAGGCTGTGCTCTGTGGAGCTCATAGAATTCCCAGCTGCATACAGAATTAAAAGGTATGTGAATGGGCTGGAGGATGATAAATTGCTTCTACTTGTCAGAAGGGAGATATTTTAATGAAGTTAATCTAAGTTAGCCACCATGAAAACTGTTAGAAATTGAAGGCAACTAAGAAAAACTATCAGGCTAATTTAAAATTGGAGTAAATGTGTATCTCAAAAAAGAACAATATTTTATTTATCTAGACCAGAATCTTGATGTCTTTTTCAACAATTTTGAAAGGTTTTGAATGTGGAAGTAGTGCTGCAGCTCTAGGTAACATCTATCAGTCTGTAACCACTATTTTATTAATATTTTTATGTAGATCCTGTCAGAACCACGCTTCTCCTTACTTTACTATGCACATCTGAGAAAAAGAAAAGGATCTGGTACTGTATTCTCATTGGCCAGCCCCTTTAGAGAGTAGGCAGCTATGATTAGCTTCACCCTTGAATTTGACTTCACCAGAATAAACAGAACAAATTTGGGGGGAAAATTTTGTTGAAAAGAATGCTGCATCTTCATTCTTATATCTTCAACTTTTATAAACAAGGTAGACTAATACATGTAGGAGTAGACTATTTCCCTCTGCCTTCCTTTGGTGATTTCCTCACAGTCACAGTGTTATTGCTGTTTCAGGGCACAGAGACTTAGACATGTAAAAATTCTTCCCTTCTTGTTTAGCTTTAGAAGTCAGATTTCTATCCAGACAATGCCAGAATCTGGGATATTTGAAATAAATAAAAATACTAACTTTCCTGTGCTGGTTTTATGAAAGAAGTAGTTTTGAGTTAATATTTGGTTAATGGTTAACAGTTTATTCCTATTAAGCTCCCTCATAATTTGTTCAAATCCTGGGGGACCGGGAACAACAAGAATATTTAAGCATATGCTTATATACATGAGGGTTTTGCAGCCTTCCAATTGCAATAGTCAAATATCCAACAATATTTAATTGTTAAAAATTATTTTTCTAAACATGTATATTTTTTTTTGGGTAACTGAACTTTTGAGATGTATGTACATTCACATTTTATTTTTCTATCATGACAACTATATATAAATATACTTTTTAGTGTGCTTCTTTTTAAGGCAAAAAAAATATGTATTAGAAACTGAAGACTTTTATTTGGACAACTTTGACCCAAGAAAGTTACATATGAAATCAGAATAAAAGCTCTTATAGTACCAACTCCTCAAATATGTGGACTATGATCCCCATATAGTGAGGGATTGATTCAGTAAGAAACATAACACTACAAATGGCTAATGATTCAATTTCAAAATACAGATTATGTTGGTTTACATTGCAAAGCATTTAGCATATTTTTTAAAGGGAGATGTTCATATCCAGTGATTGTTCTCCACTAGCGTCTCCAAATTTTCACATAATTTCTCATGAAACTGACTGAAGTAAAATTTTTCTCTTGATATCGAATTATTACTAGCTGTAACTCTAAATAGCAAGTGTAATTCAAGTCAGATTTAATAGATGTGGTTTTCACACCCTACACAAATGTGTGCAATTAAAGAATACTTTTTTCCCTCAATCATTTCTTCATATTTTTGGAAGATTTTGACATGAATGTTCACTTATTTATTTGTCTGTAAAAATGTGACTGAGTTTAATGCAAGTTGTATCTACTGTATTATGAAACTTGTGGCAGTGCATTTCATTTTCACACCCATGCATTTAAAGGGGGTGAGAAAAAACTAACAGCAAAAAAATTGTAAAAGGAGACCACCAGCAGTGGAAGCATTTTCTGCACAAGAAAAGATTTTGTGTGGGAAGGTATTAGATAGTCATTATAAGGCTTTTATTTCAATGATTATTATTCAGCCTTTGAAATGTCATTATAGGTCAAAGAGGCAGGTTTTGTTTCAAGCAGAGTAGAATTTAATAAGGAAGGACACAATAGATATGTCAGATGGATAATAAATTGAAATTGTGTCAAATTATACGTTGTTACAAGAATCAGTTATGTGATAAGCTTTTGCATACTCCAGTTTCCAAATTCACTAACTCTTGTGCAGCATTTTCACTTGCTTTTCTTTGTTGGAAACACCATGCTGATCTGTCCTATCTAGACCATACTCAATTAGTCATCTGCTTACAGCAAGAGAGATCAGTGATGCATTTTTATTTCATTTGAGTTTTCATTTCAGGGGATATAGAAAAGGATAAACTTACTGTAACCATATGTCTTGGCTTAATTTAATTTCTCAATAAAATGTTTTGTTTTAATTTGAATTTCCCGGCCAATGCACCAAATAATGTCATCGTTTTGATTTGCCAGTTTAAATATACTCATTTTCTGTTGTGAGACAGAACCAGGAGCAGAAGCAAGGCAGGCCTAAAACTTAAAAGGGTATAAAAAGAGATTTATTAACTACACAAAGAAGGAAAAAAAACCCCAACAAATTCAGAATAAGATTTTCAGACCACCCCTTCCTTCCCTCTCCCAACCTTCATAACAACAAAACAAACATACAAAAACTACTTCAGTCAGTTCCCAACTTAAATAGTCCTTTTTTCAACTCACTTTGGAGAGAGAAGTTTCCTCTTGTCAGGCTATAGGGACTTCTCCACAAGGAGGAAGAAAACAGTCCTCTCGGTTTCATTTTCACGATTTGCATCCACCCAGAAAAAAAACCTTGCAAAGTCATGAAGCTCCTCCCATCTTCACAGCTTTCCCAAAGCTGTGTCTATGGGCCATGTTGAACTCATGGGGTACTACTTTTAAGAATGAATTGTTCTGAAGCAGAAGCTTTCTTCATCTATTTTCTCTCTGTTCATGCTTCATCCTCAGAAAACCGAGATCCCCTTCTTTCCTTGGGGCAAAGATTCTCAACAGAGGTATTTTAGTCACATGATCTATCAAATGGAACACTCCAACCCCCCCCATGTCTTTTTTTTCCCATGGTTTATAGGAATATTCAATGTAACATCAGTTCATCCCTACAACATAGAAAAGGATTTTTTTCAGCCATCTTCACAGCATCTCCTCATTCTCCTTCCATCTAAAATAACTTATTCTGAAGTCAGTGAAGCAAGAACTATCTCCTTTTTTCTCTTCTCACTCTGGGAAGGATTGAAAAGTCTGCAAGTCTTATCTGAGCATTGAAAGAGTTAAGATTTTGAACAGGGAAAAGGAAAAAAAACAAGGCTACAATGCCAGAGCTGTGCCAAAATCTCAAAACCCTGGCTACGCTGGAAAATGAGAAGGGGATAAAAAACACCTGGGATTTTACATCAGTCTGAGTCTCCCTGCCCACTGTTCATGGCCACCTCTCCTCTCTGCCAGGACATGCCAGCTCCCCAGACAGGGGCCCCTGCCCTGCCCCCCTGCCAGGCCCACAGGCCTGCAGTGGGACCAGGCTGGGGTCTGTTACCTGCACTGCTGCTGGAAAAGAAAGAGGGCTTAATTCCTGGTTGCCCCCTTCAGAACGTGTGTTCACGGAGTGAACTAACTTCCTCCACTTGGATTTTCAGGCTGTCAATAACCAAGCCAGCCTTCAATCGGTCACTATCAACTCCCAGAGGGAGTTGTCATGGAAAGAACTTCTCTCTGAGTTTCTCCTCCCTAGGTGAAACCAGCACACCATATTATGGGTATTTAGCTAGCTCTTGCATAATTCTCTAAGGACAGATACAGCCTGGTCACCTGCAATCTATCAAAATTTTTGCCACACATTTCTTTGCATTTTACAAGACAAAGGTATATGAGTACAGAAGGATGGTTGGCTTCAGTCCATGTTGTGTATGATATATGCACTGTTATAGAGAAATTTTCATACATGAGGCCTTGTTAAAATTTTGACTCTGAAGTTAGAGTTTTAGATATGACCATCACTTTTGCCAGGTAGGACTATTTAGTGAGTTTCAGAAACTGCATGGGTCTCATTAGCTCAGATCTCTTGTGAGCTTCCAATTTCAGGTTTTTGCATGTCACTAAGGACATCATAAAGTTAAAATAGAATTGACAGATTGAATGTTTGAATGTTCAGGAAGAACTTAGGCATAGTTTGGATATTTGATTCCTCCTACAAACCTCATTCAAAGTGAGAATCCATCATGCACAAAATTCAGCATGTAGTAATGATGTTCCCATGTGCATGACATTTGTATTCCAGCTTATTCTCTATCCACTGTCTATCCCATTTCAGCTTGTTTCATCATGCCAATATCTAAATACTGTCACAGCTGTCTGGAAAACCCATAATTACCATCAAGGTTGGTAGTTGCCATTCTTAGAACAGGCAGCTTACAGAATTTTCTTGGCAATAGACATCATAAACAGAAGACAAAGACAATCCCCTGGCATGACTGCAAAGTTGTTTGCTACAGGGTTGGCTAGCAGAACCTGTTTTGTTGCACTTTGTTAATTTACTAGCATCCTTCAACAGCTCTGCCAAATGAAGAGATTGTGTATGTCCTGGTCTTCCCTGAAGTCCCTGACCATTTGGGTCAATACTTTTATTTGCAGAGGCATGTTTACTGATTAAAAGGCTTGAGTGTGCATGTATATGGGAGGGAGGTCTGCACTGAGTCATCGTTAGTGAACCTGTTTGTGAGTAGCCCCTACTGAGTTCAATTAGCAGAGCTTTCTCAAAAATGTCTTTTAAAAATGTCACACCTAATCTATGTTGCCCCTAAGCCCAGGCAGGCAGCCACAGGGGTATAACGTACACTGTACACCAACAACTTTCTTCTCCATTTTGCAATTCCAATTGCAAGAAATTCTTCCTCACTAGAAGGATTCTGTCCCTGTCCCCTTTATGTTACTAGAAAGAGACTTTAGCAAAAAGTCTGGAATCTGTGAGTTTCATTTGGTAAGGGTTGCTAATATGCTAGAAACTATTTTATTCAATCTGCAAGATAGCAAAGTGTCTGGAAATCTGATCCTAGCCTTTCCAGTTCTCCAGTCCCAGCATATATTTTTTCATGTCCATGAAAATGTGTTATATTTTTCAGTTTACATTGTAACAGTCCTGTTACTTCAGAAAGAGCCAAACAGGTTATTTTACTTGTTCCTGGGATTCAGATGGAGCAAGTACTTTGAATAAATACAATATCTGGACATGAGCCATACTTTATTAGCTAGAGAGAAGCCTTAATTTACACTGCAGTTTGATATGGCTAGTCTTTGCTTCTACTGCAGTACTGTTTTGTAAATAATCCTTGATATTCAAGACGAAGGTGAGTGGATGGAGAGCAGCTGTTCATTCACGATGTTGTTAAGAAAGTGTAAAGGTTGAGATGACCAAGTGAGGTTTTGTGGCAAAATGGAGGAAAACGATGCTTAGGCTGGTTTGAAGTATTAGCCTTCAGTGTTCTTAGTGATGCAAAGAGAACAGGTAGATCGTCTTTAAAGTTGATACACCAGCTTGCTGAGAACCAGCCTCTGAATGTCAAGAGGCTGAGTGGAGCAGAACTGCATTACAGCTAGAACGAAGCTAACTTACTTGTGTTCTCTGGGCACTTAAGTCAGGAACCATGAAATAGTTTACAGAACTATAGAACAAAGATGGAAATCCCAAGTGTCTTTATCTCACACAACTGTAATATCTGATGTTGGATGAGATTAATTTTCTGGACAGCATCTTTTATATATAACAATATTAATCAATACTAGGAGCACTAAGATGTTGTCATGTGCCTACTAGAGATCAACATCATCAGTGAGTTTCAAAGACCACTTACTGTGTAAAGAACACAAGTATAAAAAGGGGGGTGATAGTCACCCTGATCTGTTTGAAATTATTACCTGATAGTGTTAATAATTATTATTAGCTGAAGCTGTACATTTTTCCTATCCTTAAAGTTACCTATGATGCTTGAGGACTGTTGGTTAGAAAATATCGTATAGAGGTCAACGAGGAGAGTAATATGTGGGATTTTTCTTGCTTTTCTTCTTGAAAGAACAGGAGACATGACCTTTCTGAGAAGATTTTTCTCATGACTTGCGTAAATGATAAGCAAATGAAGTTCTCTAAGTCTTTATTTTGTCATAATACTGACTGCTAAATACTTTCTTTCCTGATATCTCTCTTTAGAGTAAAAATCTTTTTCTTACTTTGAAATCAGGGTATTGTTTCTCTCTCCACCCACCCCCTTTAACCCCTTCAGGGTTTTGTTGTCTGTCGTTTATCTTTTAAGATAAACCAATATTAGTTAACTTTGACATCCTTTCAACTAAAATTATCTTACTGGTACTGGTATTTAAATTTCTCTGATTTTTGAATGAAATATATTCTTATGTCATGTATGCACTTTTTACCAAAAAAATGACATTCAGTTTTCTCATTCTTCAAAACGCTCTCCTTTTGTCAAAAATGAGTGGGAGCATAACTGTAAAATGTAAGCCTCGTGCTTTCAATTGTGCTGGTGACAAAGAGCACAGTTAAGACATGTAGATTTTAGTTAGGGTGAGATTTGAATTTTAATTTCAGAATTTTTGAAAGCAAGGAATATGAATTTTTACAATCAACATAATTGCTATCAGAAAAAATGCAATACTTTCTACATCATCAAAATTACCATTCTTCCTTTTTTTTTTCCCTGTAAATATGTTTTTGTACAACTTTACCCTGAAAAATGCTGAACTGGATTCTCTTGAGTTGCTTAGTTAAAAGACCTTTTAGAAATGACTACGTATAATCTAGAAATACATATAAATTGCTGCATTATAGTATAGAAACTGTGACCATCTTTGAGTTTGTATCTGCAGGATGTTTGCATTACAGCAATTGTGTTGTTCCACTCCAGCTAGCATCCATCCCAAAAACCCAGCAAACAACACTCTACTGCTCCTTATTTCAGTGCTTTTAATAACAACCTGACTTTCAAAAACAGTCACAAATTCACCAACTGTCTTGCAATGTATTTTCTAAATCACAGTGAAGCAAAGTTGTTCTTAGAGTTACATATGTGTAAAAAAATTAAAATTAATATATTTTCCTACTATACTACCTAGTAGTATTCACCATAGAAAGAACATTTCTTATAAAAATATAATTTGCTTAGCAGTTCTGGTATGACCCAAATAACCCCATTCATTTCACAGAAACAGTTTTAGAGGCTATATTGCATTATTCATTAATGTTGTGGATAACAACTTCAACCTCAGGACTGTTGAGCCAGCACTTCCATGAGCAGTAAATTCCCTGAGGGAGGGAATGAAAAAAACTGTCTCTACCCTGAGGTTTGAAAAATAGTCTTCACTACAGGAAGAGTTGGCTGAGGGGTTGTGTCTAATGAGAGGAAACTCTCTGAGAGGATAATCATCCCCTGGAACAATTTTGGAAACCTGAAGCCCCTCTATAAGACTGCTATAAAAATTTTTTTGTTAATCCTCCCATTCCATGACATGCTTATGTTCAGTCCTTGGGACATCCTGAAAAGTGCAACTCATGCTGAGAGAGGGTATTTCTTTTGTCTTTTTAGACCTGACATTCTGAAGGAAGCAGAAGAAATGGTTTCCTTACTAGAGGATGCTGTATATGTGAGCAAGAACACAATATTTGAGATGAGTATTTAGGGAGAGGCAGTGAATAGTTCATCTCTTTCCCACACCAACAGACAGGATTAAACCACTGTAAACTCCTCCACCAAGCTGACCTCGTCACACTGACAACCAGTTTTGCAGTTTGATTATTTTACAAGGGGCAATATTGGGATTTACGCTAACACTGATGAGGCCCAGTTATTAGTCTTTAAGAATATGAACTGTTCTTTCCTCCCATTCTTGCAAAGAATGTGCTTTTGTAAGGTAATACTGTTCACTTATTTGCGTTTCACCTTTTTTAGTTTATATGGGGCATTTGGCCATAATGTCCTCAGAAGTAACATCTGTTAATATTCTTATTAGAAATTCATGAGTATTTTGTGACAAATTCAGGTTACAAAATGATTACTGTGAAATTTTCACTTAATCCAAAAAGTTTGTCATGTCAAGGCTAGGGATTAATAATTCTCTTCTCATATGTTGCTATACCCTACAAATAATGAATTTGATTCTGATGTCTTTTTCAGCAACGTAAATGAAATCCTTTCCCTTGTAATTAAAGGAAAAATCAGGATAGGATATAGAATTAGGAATTACATGGTATTGTTTTGAAGAGCAGTGAAACATGCAGACACATTGACAGTAATGTGTGCCGCTCTAATTTTTTGGAGGCATGAATTATTCAGGGGGTATACAACATGTATTAAAAATAATTGAAATGTAAGCAGTATTGGAACTATATCCAGCATGCCTCAATAGTTCTAAATGTTTGCAAATAGAGAATATGAGGTCTTTTTGATCCTTATCTCACAATTGCAGATTAAGAAGGGCCTCAGGATATCATCAGGTTCAATGTCCTGCTCAAAGCAGGATTAGCATTAAATATATTAACGGGTGTAATACTGAAGACTGGATTTTAGAAAACACTAAATAATATGTCCCTGGGGAAAGGAAGAGTTCAAATGGACCCTTCTGCTGTTGTATGCCACTATCTGCAGGTCCAAGCCCAGCTACATAAGACGTGCTGTCAAGGCAGATGCTGAACCAACATGGGTGGTGTTGCTGACAGTAAGCAACCATCGCCAGCAAAGATGGTTGAGTTTTTTGTTATTTCTATTCTTCACCTTAAGAATGGCGAACAAAATCAGAGGGATGATGACAGACATTTTGAAAAACTAATAGGATAATCAAATTGACCAGAATGTGAATATCTCCAATACCTACAGATCAGTGTGCCAACTTATGCAGCTCAGGTGAATTTTTCCACAAAAACAGGTCACAACATCTGTGGAAAATCACTGAATGTACAAGGTTGACTATTGTTTAGTGAAATTGTCAGGGCAGAGGAAGAAAGTAAAGTAGTAGTAGCTCTCTAATAGTTGGAGAAATGAAACAATTTGGAAGAAAAGCAGAATTTAATTTAGTGATGAAGAAAATTTCTGTGAAGAACACAGAAATTAAACAGAACTTAAAATAGGGTTGATACTAGACGTCATGTTTGGAGATAATTTATTGATGTATTGCATAGGTTGAAAAGATTTTTATTCGTTATAAATACAAATTTAAATACAAGAAAAACAGTGATAATTTTGGTTCTTTATCTTTTGAACATCACAGAATCAGTGTCTTGAAGTTTAGGCCTCTTCAAATTTGACCTTGCAGGTTTTTTTTAAGAATGTAAGGAATTAGGAATTTAAGAATGTTACAGTTAAAATAATTGCATTTAAATTCCTAAGAATTTGATATAAACAAGAGATGAATGGACTGTAAACAAGCTGTAAAACAAAGAGGAAAAAAAAATCTTGCCAGTAATGTAAAAGTAAACAGGTAGTCAATTATTTAAATTATATCTATTCCTCTGTTTCGGAGTAAAAAATCAAGATAAAATCTATTAGGATTTTATCAAATGGAAAGAATCTCTTGAATGAATTGTTTTTTTGTTTTTGGCTATTTCAGGCTTACTTGTGAAGTTCTCCTGGGCTTTACCTCTAGAATGAAGCGCATGAAGGCTGTAGAACTCAAGAAAGTTCTACAGCCTTATTGTACTTGTGGAACAAGTTATTCATTTCTGAATAAAAACATTTCCTCTAACCCACAAACATTGTATATCCCCATAGTTTTTAATTCAATGGTTTGCAAATCAAGACAGAACCTAGAACTCTCAGGCTTCTGATATTTCTTCCTCTCTCATTCCTTTGCATTCAGATCGGCTCCATCCTGCTTCAGTACCAAATAGTGAGAGGTGAAAGTTCAGTAAAATGTTTTGCATTGGAAGGTGATTCTTCCTATTTTAATCCTAACTTTTCATTTCAAAATGTCATTCCAGTATTTTCTTATACGGTCATTCCCCACATGACCCTTACAAGCATTCTTCCCACTCTTTCAGATTACTGAAGAGCATTTGGTGGTTGTTTACCCCTCTTTATGATTCAGCCCAAGTATTTAGCTTCTGTGAATTTTGTTTGGTCGGTTTTGTCTGTCTTGAATGTTTTGCAGTACCAGCTGCCTGTATGAGAATTTACCCAATACTAGATTCCTGTAGTGTTCAATTCCTGTTCTTCAGGTAATGGTGTCTTAGAGCTAGATTAAGCAGTATCTGCCTGAATTAGGTGTTGCTTGACTTTTTACTTTCATGACTTGCATAAAAAGGAAGACAAAACAAGGTTGCAATAAAATCAGATGTTCATTGTTACTCCTTGAATGTTTAAAACACAAGAGAGCAACTTATATGATTAATTTCAAGTGTATGTGGGTGGTGCAGTCCTTGTGTTTATTGTAACAATCTAAGAAATAATTACTGAGTCTCAAACTGGCCAGGACTGAATTATTACCAAGAAAATGCACTATACAAAGGATACAATAGATCCCATTTGCCACTTTTCTTTCTCTTTCCAGAGGTAATAAACACTTCGTCTGCTTTATGTGGTTAAATTAATACACTACAGATAGCCAAACAGCCTAATATGTTTACTTACAGAAATATAGTCATTTACAAGGTAAGAACTTACTGCAATAGGGTCTACTAATAAACTCTTAGAGGAAGAATAAGTTTTGCACAATGGTGATGGAAATCGGGTGCTTCTTCAAACAGCTAAGGATCAGCTAAGAAGCCTGCTTCTGCAGAGCTATGACATACTTATATGAGCTCTGTACTAAAAAAGTGCAATGGAATTTAACCTGTAAACAGAAAACAAACAAACTCCATTTGTGAAATATGCGTCTATCATAAGTGTATTGACTTTTGTTGTGGGCTCATCCCAGCCGGCAAATCAATCTCCCACAGTTGCTCATTCCCCTGCAGTGGGAGGTCGGGAGAGAATCAGGAAGCTAAAAGTCAGAACTCATGTGCAGACAAAGACAGTCTAACAGGTGAAGCAAAATCTGCATGTGGAAATAAAATAAAGAATTCATTCACTGCTTTTCAACTGCAGGCATGGGGTCTCCATGCAACCTTCTCAGGCCAAACCTTCTCAGCCTGTTTTGGAGAGGAAGTGGTCCAGTACTCTTATCACCTTCATGGCCCTACTCTGGACTTGCTCCATTAGTTCCTTGTCCTTATTTTGAGGAGCCCAGAGCTGGATGCAGTGCTCCTAGTGGGGTCTCACAAGAACTGACTAGAGTGAGAGGATCACCTGCTCCAGCCTCCTGGCCATGTTGCTTTTTATGCAGCCCAGGATGGCACTAGCAAAATACTTTTTGTGGTCATAAAAATATTCTATGCTATAGTTGCAGAACCTCATCTTGACTCATGGAGTCCCGCACAAAATAAAGGTAGGAAATCCAATTGACTCTAAAAAATGCATTAGAGATTTTTAAGCTGTTAATAGTTTAAAGCATTAGATTGGTCCAAACTGTATAGTGTTCATTCTGGCTTGGTTTTATTGTAATTGTTGCTACTAGGATCAGGAAAAAGGGGGTGGGGGGGGGGTGGGGCTGTAAGTTCCTTGTACATTGAGATGCCTCAAAAACCAAGCTCAGAGTACTTAGTACAGTAATTACAATTATATCACTATTAGGACCATAACTTGTAGTCCAAAAATTAAATCTGGATCATGATATCCTTGGTAAAATTGTCCTTCACCATAGCACAATCTCACTAAATCAAATTTACATGTAGCAATAAAAGAGTAAAATGCTGAAAAAAAAATTTATTATTCCATGCTTTTACAGGAGGCAAAAAGGTGCTGGCAAGACATGCTAAAGTTTAACACCTGAGACTTTCATATGTACTATTATGTTGGCAGCCTTGGCGGCAGTGACCATGAAATGGTGGAGCTCTAGGGCCTTAGGGCAGTGAGGTGGGTATACAGCAAATTCTCTACCCTACGCCTCAGGAGAGCGGACTTTGATCTCTTTAGGGACCTGCTTGATAGAGTACCATGGAATAAAGCCCTGGAGAGAACCCTGGAGACCAGGAGAGAAGGCTTTGTCCTCTTCTGGGATCTGCTTGATTCATAGGAAAAGTCAGATACTACAGGGGGGTCCAAGAAAGCTGGTTGTAGCAGGGAAGGTTCTTTGTGTTTTTTATTGCATCTTTGAATTTGGATATAATGTCATGTATGCCTATTCACAGCTCTTGGACTGAAGTTTGTATATGCTTGAGAGGGACTGAAATGCCTATAGCAAACACAGCAGAATCTAACCACATATCTTATGAGATCAGGATTAGCATTTACTAGTCCTAGTTTAAATATTCTAACATAAAACAGTTTCTACTTATTTTTTATCTTCCCATGTATTAAATACCTCCCTATTAGAGCTTCAATGCTGGCAGAGTTTGGAAATCATTATTAATAGTCCCTCCCTGTTGCGGTGTGTTATTTTACTTCTGTTTTCCCTTTGTTAAATGGTTTGTTCCCATGCTAAAACCCCCTATTGATTGTAGTTGTGGTTGCCCTAATCCCCTCCCATTCCTCTAGAATGTTCCCCATCCATCACCCTTATCCACTCCACGACAATTGTCAATCCCCGCTGGCCCCTCCCAAACTTCCAGTGTGTTCTGTGTCAGTTATCCCCTCCTCGGTTACTCATTTGATGTCTCTGTGTATTCCCCGCCTATGTTTCCCCCATTGGTTAATTATGTATTCAGTCCCGCCTTGTGTTACACTCCTAAGCTGTTGCGATTGGTTGCTGAAATGTACCCTCCCCTGGGGGAGGTCCCCTATTTAAGTTGCTGCAACCCCATTTTCTGTGCCTTTTGTGGTATTCTCTCCTATGTTTGGTTGTCTGCTGTTCGTCCCATCCCTCCAATAAACTTGTTCTGGTTTATTGACCCACAAAAGGACTCCCCCGGATCCTTTATTCTTCCCCGGACGCGCTGTCAGCCAAGAGGGCTCTCAGCCCTAGCCGCACTCCTGGTTCTCTGCCATCCGGGAGGCGGCCCACTCTCGGCGCCGGTCTCGCCTGGAGAGCTAGCTGGGCGAACCGAGCTCGGGTGGAAAAGGCGAGCTGCATCACCTCCCAACTAAGATCTGGGACCAAAACTGGGAAGCAAAATATGCATACTCATATCATATTGAATATGTGAAAACATGACTTTTGTGATGATGTTGAACATACCAAACATTTTTCAAAAACCAGCTCTGCTCATTCTGTCCCACTTCATACAGTGAAAAATTCGCTTTTGGAGACATAGAACTCACAGTATGCTCTAGGCACTCAGACGCATTTGGAAATTCATACTTACACAATCACACTTCAGGATCTAGATTGATTTTTGGTGATATTTAGCTCACAAACTCACAAATATGACAAGGTTTTGGGTACACTTAATATTTATTGCAAAGCAAGAGACTCCCTTTGCATGGGACTCTTTATGGCAAGAAAGTGCCATTTTAATACAAAACCTATAAACAAGCAGAAAGTTTAGCAATAGTGAATGCTTAAATGCCCTATAATCAAGACTATTTTTTTTTTTTTTTTTTTTGTATTAATTTCTGTGAAGTGGAGTCTTTGAAATAAGTATTAAAATTCTATGTGTTGGACACTTTAAGAGCAAGAGCTGACTTGTAGACTTAAGGTTGTTATCCTTATGTCTTGCACGTGTGTGAAAAAGGGATGGAAAGGATAAAAGGTTATGATAGTTTCGTATATAAGCATGTCAGGATAATTCTTATATCTGAAGTACAAGCACAAGAGTTGCCACAAATATAATACAGCAGTTATGTTCTGGTTTACCAGTAAAGTATGGCCTACAGAAATATTTTCAATTCGTTTTCAGACTCTACTGAACAATTTGTTTACTTTGGCTACATGACAGGGAGAAGATTTGGTCCTCCAAGCATAAGCAACTTCAGTTATAGTGCCCCAACTAATTTTCATCCAGCCCAAAAAAGGAAAAAAAAAAGCATAATTATACTATTCTTCCAATTTAGACTAATCTGTTTTAGTACATGAAACCTAACCACAATCAAAACCCCCTTCCCATACTTACAATGAAGTCCAACAGCAGGCGTTGCAGTAGGAAGTAATCAGCACATTGCTTCAAGCGGTGATCTGCTTCAGTCTTTTCTGTTCTCAGTTATAAATCATATTTTCAGGTTACTTTTACTGGAGAATTTTAATTGGTGGTCCTGAAGTCCTTTGAAGAGTATTTTATTGTTCAAATATGGAAAAGCTGTCTTCATGTTGCCAGGTAGCATGAAAGGGTTGCCCTTAATCTTGCAGCTTGCTAAGCAATGGAACAGAAGATAAATAAAAAGGAGCTTGAAACAGATTATGTCTGCCCTTAATATGAAGGGTCAATTAGCTATGTCATTCACCTGCAGACAGTTCTGTTCTTTAGCACAATCAGAAAATTGTTTTTTCCAGGACATGGTATCAACAGTTGGGAATAGCCACCTCAAATTTTGGGCTTAATATAAATGTCTGTAGTTATTGCAAAAGATTAATTTGACTCCTTTTTGGATAACAGAAAGAAATTATTTTTTGAATTCTGTGGAAGTTTCCTGCATTTCATTTACCAAGCCACTTTATTTTTTGTCTTACTAGTCATAAATACAGTGCTGTTTTTCATATTTGGGATATCTGAATACCAAATGTGTTTGTTAGCTTGGGGAGGACTCTTTCAACAGCAATAAGACTTAGTGGCCTTGGATAGATGGGCTTTATTCAGCAGAGGAACTTGAACTGCCTGCATCTGTCTCATTGTATAGGCTATATGCAGTAAACCACAGTGTCTAACAGCTCATGGTGTTAGGATTAAGGGAAAAATATTTAATGTGATGCAGAGGCACGTATGTCATGGTTTCTGCTGTAGCTTCTACTTGCTCCCAAGGATGCACGCTACATATATGGCATAGCACTCAATTTAATTGTGTCAACAAAATATGGTGACGTTTGTTTAAAACAAAAATTAGTTTTGCAATAAAATTGATTAGTTGATGGGTATTTCACTGTCACTCTGCTGATAGATAGACAAAATCATTTTGTTTAGTCTTGGAGGAGGGTGAAGAATTCTGGAGAGACCAGAGCAAATACACAGAACATACACTTGTATTAGTCTTTCTGTTTAGTGAATCAATAAAACAACAGGGAAGTCTGAGGAGTAACCCGGACCATCTATCACAGTGGGTTTGTGCTCCTATTCTCACTGCCTTGTAAACAAGCGCCTCTAGCATTCTAGTGCCCAGAAGCAT
The DNA here is from genome assembly GCA_013397075.1 of Rhabdornis inornatus. Taxonomy (NCBI): domain Eukaryota; kingdom Metazoa; phylum Chordata; class Aves; order Passeriformes; family Rhabdornithidae; genus Rhabdornis; species Rhabdornis inornatus. The sequence goes on from VWZS01007264.1 coordinate 3,774,281, forward strand.
CCAAGACAAAAGGACATAAATAGTTTTCAGTTTGCAGATGTACTGCCAATAGCAAAAATAAGGGAAGATGAGAATTGAGCAAGTGGCTTCCCAGAATCTCCAAACTAGATCATACTAAAATTCCCAGGTGACAACTCATGTAATATGAAGATAGTTCTTTGCTCTATGCAGTAATGAAGAGTGTATTTTATGCAGGATGCTAATAAAATAGCATTCTATAGCATAGGGAGAAGAAATACCTTAGATTTTAAAAAGTTGGCGAATATAATAAGGTAAGAAAACACAATTATGTCAATAATGGAAGCTTGATTTTTCTCAATCAGAAATCAGAGCAGGAATCACAGATACAGCACTGTGAGAAAAACCTGACACTGATCATAATTCTAAATGAGTGGATTTGTAATATTTTCAAATCCTTAAGTGATGAGTTGTAATTAGTTAGATAAGATGGGTTATGAAAAAGTAATTAATCTACTCAAACAGCTCAAATTATTATTGCTTTTCACTTTTTTTTGTGTAAATTGTGCACTAGTTCTCTTTCAAGCAATACAATAGCAGTAAAATAAACTGTAACAAGGGTGGGAAAAAAAAAGGGGGGGAACAGCAAGAGCTATGCTGATAAGGAAGAAAATGCTGCTCAGAAGCATAAATTGCTTCTACTGCTTCCTTGAAGAGGCAAATGTCTGTGACTCTAGATTCCTCCTTGCTTTAGATTAGGCAATGTGCACTTTACACACAATCACTTCTTTGGTCTTGAGGGTGAGCTGTATTTTTCATGACAATACCCTGAAAAAAAAATCATAGATGATGGTATTGCATGTGACAATGAAGAGTGAACATGTGTGACAATGCAGTGGTTAGGGAGCAAAGGTGCACTCAAGAAATGAATGACACATTAACTGTGTGAGGAAAAGTCACCAGCTGCTTCATTCCTACTTTTAATCCAGTGAGGCTGACAAGACCAAAAATAATTGCGAAATTAAGATGCTCAGTAGTCTACATGTACTGAATTATGCCTCTAATTCTAATTCCTTGTGGTCAAATTATCCTTACCAAATCTTTCACCCTTGCTGGTGGATTACCACTGTTCTGCTGAAATGTTGCAAAGATAATGTGTAAAGACATAGGTCTAGAGCATATGAAAATGAAGAGACCTGCTTTCTTTTTGTGCTAATCTTGTATACACCTTGCATGTAATTTTTTTCACTGCTGCTTCCACCCTCCCCTCCCATCTATGAAATCAAATCAGTCACTTTCTGTTCAGTGCAAGGTGCCAAGAGATCTCTAAGTAGAAAATATAGTGTATGAGCTCAGCATTGTATTACTATATCCCATAGGTCGTCAACAGAAAAACTTTTCTTCAGGTGCTGCTTTTCCAGTCTTTTGTTTACGCTCCATTTTTTCTTACATTTTTTCTTTAAAAATGCAGTTGCTACAGTAACTAGAATAAAAGTGAGGAGGGAATAAAGTAAATATAAATGTTAAATGGGAGAGGAAAAGACAGAAAGTCTCTTGCTATGGAAGCACAGATTATAAATTAGTCCTGCTATGCTGCAGAACAGAACAATTTCGTGGAAGATATTTTTTGCCAGAAATAAAAGCCTAGCCAAGCGATATTTTGAAGCATGCCATTACCCTCAGGGTGGAATCTGGCAAAAGAGTCAAGTTGTTTTGCATGTTACCTTTGAAATTGTGTGTTTTTAAATCTTAGCTTGTGCTTTATTGAGATGCAATTCCAAGCACACATAAAGGCAAACTGCTAAAACATCTATAAATGGTTATTTTATTTACTGTTTGATCACCTCCCCTGTAACCACTGATTTTTTTCTAACTATTATAACTGTAGTTTCTTGCATTCAAAGTGGTTCCCCAAGGACAACAAAGGAAACCAATAAATTCAAAGGCAATAGTGTGAAATGAAATATAAGTTTGGCCTTTTATATCTATGTAGCAGCCAGCTATACAAAATTTATGCTGTGAGCTGTCAATTAAATAAGCAGCATGAACTTTTTGTTAGTGACTAAATAACATCCTAATACTGTCCAATGTTTGGTGACAAAGCTCTAATAGGCCACAGTGGTGCAATAAGGATGACTAACAACTGATTGTGGGTTATTTGATTACCCTGCAAGCAATGTAGAATAAGCACCACATGTGAATGAAACTACCACAAGAGCAATTGGTAAAACCCATGCAAAAAATTAATTTTAGAATTATTTATTAATGCTTCAGAAGAAAAAGTAGGATTGGGTTAGTTTTCATGTGTTACTTACTGTCTCCTTGTGCTTCTCTCAACCCTATTCCGTTTCTTTTGTTTCTACCGTGCATCAAATTTCTTGTGTAGGTTATCAGGTGATAACAGATTCACTTTGAATACTTATCTTAACACTGCATATTAATTCAAGCTTGTATCCTTGTGATGAGCATTATCCTAACATGAAATTATTAATGGCTTTTGCCTGAAAGAGATTCATCCTGATAAGGATTTCAGAAAAAGATGTTATTTTTAGTTTTAATTAAATGGCCTGTTATTCAAAGACAGTTGAATTGATATTGTCTGTAAACATCAAGTGTTAATGGAATCTCTGAAGTCGTAGAAGTTAGCAAAAAAAATTTTAAATATCAAATTCCTGAAATGAGAAGAGTAAAGATAAGCATATGTGAGAGTTGGGGATACATATAATTACAGAAAATTAGAAGTTATAGAAAATTAAGGTATTGATGTTTATAAAATGGACAAATGCCTACAGTATTTAATTGCCCGAAACATTAATGTAATATGAAATCATAGGACATTGTACATGTCCTACCTTAATTACAGTTATATATTCTGATTTTCACCACAACATTGTACTAGACTGAGACAAAAAAATTCTGCAACACGTAACTCTATAACAAAGAAACCCAGTGCAATGCAGATGAAAAGAGACATAGATTGCACTCATGAGTAAGATGAAAAAATGCCAAAGTGATCACACCAGTGCAGTTAAATAAGTAGGATTTCTGAATATGGGTCCATCAAGCAATACAGTGATCCTGTATGTAGGAACACTGATAATAGAGGTTAGTTTTTGTAAGAAAAAAGAGGAAAGGTTCTTAATGATTGCTGCATGAACTAATTTGCTAGTAGAGCTTTTTTCTCTAAATATATTGAAACAGTTACATAATTTTAAGTACGCTTACTCTAAACTAAGAATTATTCGGTGAATTGTTCAGATTTTAGTCATATAATGATTAAGGAGCAAGTTCAGCAAATGCAAAGCTACAGAGTAAGTTTTTTAAGGTGTCATTAATACTGCCTTCTAAACATTTCATTACTTGGATCAGTGCTATGCCTTAGAAAGTGAAAATTCTGCTTCTTTGACAACATTACCCTCACTAAATATTTTTTTTCACACATATCAGTCTATAATTTTTTTTTTTTTTGGCTGCTGTTATGTAATTTTGAAGGTTTGTTTTAAATAAAATCACACATTAAAAAACTTACCATTCTTTTTGTATGTGGAAGCCCATTATGATACATCCAGCATATACCTGACTAAGTCAAGTTATTTATGAAAAAATGGGCACAGGCAAGTCCCTCCGAAATAGATATTGCTGGAAGAACTACAGTTTAGCTTCCAAAAAAAGTGAAAATTATGAAAATTAGAAATAATAGACATCATGTCTTATGCAAAAATGTCATTTTTGAAATTTTCTAAATGCTTGAGCTCTTTGAAGTCAACATCTTCAGTGAATGCCCACAGAAAATTGTATTAGGCATTGCACCAACAGGATTTTTGTATCCCTGTGTTTTTAAAGATATGAGTGGCTTTTAATAACATTTGTGAATTTAAAGGCTTCCATGAGTTTTAGAGAAATATAGGAGTAAAGCATTTCTGAAGATTTTTCTGCCCTTCTCGTCTTCTTGTGGACATATTTCAAAGTGTGTGGTTTTTTTAAGTAGAAATTAAAGTTTGACTGATAAGTACTGAGTTCTGCTTTGGTTAGCATTTATGGAAATAATTTCTGAATGTGATAGCTTTTCCTCTTCAGGAAATCTCAACCTGGATAATCAAAAACTGATTGTATGCCGCAGCACTGAAAAATGACTGGTGAAGCACTTCTGCATAGCCCTTGTCCATTCTTCAGAGTGAGTCACAGAGTAACTCAGACTTTCACAGTCTAGTGCCATCATCCTTTGACTAAAATAGGCTTTTTCACCCTACCATGATGTACTCAGTACTGCTTTTTTTTTATCCAGCCTCCAAGCTGAGGAGATACTAGATATTGTTGTAAATAAGTAGCTCTAAAGCCTGGGGAAAAGGGAAAGGAATAGGGCTAACATTTCTCTGCATCAGTGAATATACTAAAGATTTCCTTTTGCCTTTCTAGCTTAAAAAGTTAAATTTTACTGGCTGAATCAAAGTCTCACCTAATGCTCAAAAAGAAGAGTGTTAAGCAATTTGCAACAACAAAAATACATTCCTAATGAACCTTGAAATGAGCCTTCTTACTAAAACTGTTTCTATACCTGAAAAGAAGCTCCAATAGTTAACACATCACTGCCTATTGTATATGAAACATAAGCCGAAGAAATCCCTGACTAATATATCCTGCAAGAAGAATAGATTAAATGGATTATCAAAATGAGATTGTAAAGCTGATCTTAATTTTAATATCTCACTGAAGTTACTGTGTTGTGGGCTATTAAGATACCATGCTGCATATTGTATGTATGTCATTCTTTATCATGGGGAAGGCCTTAAGGGTATTAGGATTAGCTCAATTTGCTAATTTTATCCACCTTCAAAAATAGTCAGTTATGAGTTCATATAATTAATAAATACCTTTAATTTCAAATAACCAAAAGTTTTGAGCAGAATAACCTGGTACTGGAACATATTTCTAGTTGTATTAGTGCAGCAAAACATTAGCTAAGATGGAACTAGATAAATTAAAAGGAAGGGATTAGATGCTGTGGTTCCCTATGATAGCAGGGTCCTGGACTTGATAACCCAAGATTGGTTCTAGTCCTGTCTCCTGTAGAAAAAGAAAGATACTGATCTGGTGGATTAGTGAAGCAACCTTACCTTAGCAAAAGAGTAAGAGCTAGATTGTATCATAAAGTCATAGCAGCTATGCTACAGAATGCCTGATCGAAAAGAGGTATGTAAAAGCCAGAGTACAGAGGAAGAGCTCTCATCTTTTACCAGTACAGCATTCCCTATGTCCCCAAACATTTTGCTGATTCCTTCCTTCCCTACCTAAAAGGAAGGAAGAAATATCTAACCATATTTTTTCTCAGTAAAATCTTAATTTGGAACTAAACACTAACCCCAATGTTCATAAAGATACTTATGGCTATCCACAATTGACTCAAAAAATTTAAGTGTTAGACTGATTTATTTTATTTCTTTTCCACTGATCTGTTTAAATACTGCAAAGGAAGAACATCTGTTTACACAGCTGGGTGGGAAAACAGAGAAGCCACATGTAACACTGTCTCAGCTGTTCTGTGCAAACCACTTCTGGTTTCCAGTGGACTATTGCACAATGGAATTGATGAGTGGATTTAGTACCACTTCCATGATAAAGACTAGATACTGAAAATAATACAGTGCTTCACTATGGGTGGCATATTTTGATAAAAGCATCAGCTGCCTTTTTGTCTAACCTCAGAAGAAAAGTTGTAGATTTTCTGAAAAAATCGCCTGTTTAATTTTAATAGGCCGTTAGAATCTCTGTAGCTTTTTTACTGATCGCAGACAGAGATGAAGTTACCAAGACTGATAGTTTATATGAAGGGTTTTTAAAATCAGTTTGAGGATTCTTTGTTCATACCTTAAATTATTTTCTAGCTCCTCTAATTTCCTTTTCTCTTTTCATTTGAGTAAACATTCCATTTCCTAAAAGTCAGCCTTTTTCATGTGATAGTTTCCTTAACTTTCTCAGTGTATTGTGATTGTTAGGGCCAGGGTGTTTGGGCCAATCTGTCTTCTCCTTGAATTGCAGGACAAATTTACTTGGGCTTTCATTTTTAAAAAAACAAACTTTAGAGTCTTAAATTTGTCAGTAAATTTCTTTTATTTGGACTGTTATTTTTATATTCTTCCTCCCCTCTTTATGTATTTGCCTCTCATGAATTTGAACATTCACACACTAGATGTACTTGCAGTAAGTGCTACTGCAGCAGCATTTTTATATCCTTCATGTTCCTGTCCCCAGAGGTAGGATACAAGCAATTGTGTCACTTTGAGCCAAGTGTACTTTAGTATATCTTAGCTTTCTCCCAGCTTCTCCCTTCTCACTGTAAATGTTGGTCTACAACACTCTTCATTTTCATTACCTGACTCCATTATGATTGTATTTCAGGCTATGTCCCCTGTGCAGTTTCCTTTTTCAGATAAATTCTCCAGTACCTAACATAACTATACCCCTTCCATATACACCATTGTTTCATTCACACATTTGGGTTTCAAATCTCTACCTACTCCTCAGGTCTTGAGTAAAGAGCTAACAGGATCCAAAGAATGCTATTTTTGAGGTGTCAGTCTTAGTTCTCCTGCCTGAGAGTCAGAATTTATCTTCCAAAAGCTAAGGCTCACAAAAGCACTTCATTTGTCCATGCTTAGTAATTTCTTTATCCCAAATTTATTCTACAAGTAAAGACAGCAGTTGTCTGCATCAACAATTTACAGGTTAGAGCAGTAAATTCTGTGATGTTGAATACTGTGTAGGAATCATGAATCAAAGAAAAGGTAACCAATAATGAACCACAGAGTGAATCCCAGATAACTCAGATATTCAGTTCATGCTGCTTTAGACCATTAATTGTTATTTGCTTTGGACTAAGAGCTATTGAGGTAGAGATATGCCTTATTATTCTACATCATATGGGCCTTATTATCTAGAATGCTAAACTGACTGATCATAAAGGTCACTTCTGACTTAAAGAGCTACAGTTCTAGGAATTACTGTAGGTGGTGACAACATGTAATAATTGCTCTTCTAGATCATGCAGAACCAATAAATCTGAAGTTAGGAGGTCTCACACTGCATTAAAAGTGTAAGTAATCAACCAGAGAATAAAATTTGGATTTAAATGAGTGAAAATTAATTGGAAGCAACTATGAATCTGCCATCTTTTTAACTCACTCTTCCTTACTCCCATTTGCTCTCTTTGCATGAGAACACATCCCAGAGGGAAAGTAGCAAAATCACATAAAGGGCTGCATTTGTTCAGAGGAAATAACTTACTTCTTAGGAAAGACTTAAACTTTATAGGTACTCAGGAAAAAATTTGATAATACGAAATCTGAAAAACAGGTTCATAGAAATTATTTAAGGAGGGTGAAATTTTCTGTTTGTGTACTCAGTGGAAATTAGGTCAGTTGTGTGGACAGTTAAAGGAGAAGCAGGCAAATGCAATCAAACTGCACAGGTGTATATTGTAGAAATGTTCAATATATTTTTAATTGTTTAATCGGTGTTGACAATATTGACATTTACCATCTGGTTAAGGTCAGTGGTCTTCAAACATCTGTAAATAGTAGAAAAACAAATTCTTTATAAACTCAGCAGTTTTAGAACATGCTATTTCTTTATTATTTCTTTTTCACTAATCATGCATTGCTACTGTTTTCTTCTAGGTTTGAAAAGAAAGCAATGGAAAGAACTAATAATATGTTTTCCCAGCTTTAAATAAAGTCAATTTATACTATAAAAATGCTAAACCAGTCAGTGTCGATTATTGGTATATTAGTATTGGAGATACTAAGTCCACCCACACAGAATTCTAGGTAGTCAATACTTTTCATTTCCTTGGGTGCAACAAATATGATTTTATACTCAATACATACAAGCCACATATTGATAAAACTGCTTTCTGAAGCCAAACGTAGGATTTAAATGGCTCGTGCTATCACAAGCTAAAAAGAAAAACAAGAGATTAAAAACACGTTTTGCCTCAAAAGTGTGCTTTGACTCACTCTTTGACTCAGTCTTCTTTGTTGCCTTTCTCCATAGATGTAGTTTCCCCAAGAGCTTCTTACTGCATTTTTGGTCTTTCTCTTTCATTAGCAGAGTAGTTTGTTTTCCATAAAGCTACAAGCTACTATGAGTTCCTTCAGGTATTATTTAAACACGGAGGAATGAATCCCTGACATAATCACATCTGACACCAACCACATTGGTGTTTAGTTGTATGTCTGAGCTCTGTAGCATCAGTAGCTAATTTATATAGTGAGGTAGAGAATTCCCCTCACCCTCATGAGCGAGACTTCAGCAAGTTTTCATTAGCACAATGTAAGCAGCAGTTACATCTAGCTGGTAAACTGGGGATTTCTGAAACAAAATAGCTTCAATTTTGTGTGTTAATTATTCACTATATATAAGTGTTTGCTGTGACAGATGGGAAAATATGTCTGTGTCAACCTGGTTTTGACACATTTTGCTTTGAATGTGTTTCTGTCATTGCCTTCAGATATTATGTATTCTATTTTGATACTGTTTATGTGTACAGTTTGGTCAGAGAACAGAGTTCATTTAGGGTGTGGTGTCTGTGTCCTTATTTTCAACAAAATACAAATTTATCAACCTTTCAAGAGTCACTAAGGACTTCTTCCCAAAAGAGAGGTGTAGCTGGTTTTTTTTCAGAAATTCTCTTTTGCATAACTCTCCACTCTTTTGATCAGGCAAGATTATGATCTCCCAGATTTTTTCCTGTCTACCAATATAACTTCATCTGTCTTTTATTAAGACCTCTATAAAATGAAATACTGGGTTCTCCACAGGCTGCAGTTGGATCTCTGCTTCCCCATGGACCTCTGTGGGCTGCAGGGGCACAGCCTGACTCACCATGGGCTGCAGCTGATGGACTCAGCCCTGACCAGAAGTGATTCATCGTGGAGCCAGCTGCCATTGACTCTGTCAGACACAGGGAAAGCTTCTGGTAGTTTTCTGAGAGAAATCACATCTGTTCAACCACCACCAGCTCTGGTTACCCAAACCTTGCCACACAAACCCAAATAATAATATGTTTCTATTTTGCAAATTTTACGTGGTCAAAGTATGTCTTTGTGGGCGCTGAGATTGTGTTGAGATAGTAAAATTTCCACTTCCTTCCCTTTTAAACTGTGTTGGGCAACAATATGTCTGAGAAACAGCCTCAAACAGGCTCAGAGCCCATAAGAACCTTGTGAAGTTCAACAAGTCCAAGTGCAAGGTCCTGCACCAGGACTGGGGCAATCCCAGACATGTGGAGAATCTGGGACAAGAACCCCTTAAGAGCAGCCCTGTGGAGGAGGAGTTGCAGGTTCTCATGGACAAAAAACCAGACATGAGCCAACAGTGTGCACTCAGAGCCCAATGGGCCAACTGCATCCTGGGCTGCACCAGACGAAGCAAGGCCAGTAGGCTGAGGAAGGTGATTCTCCTCCTCTTCCCCTGTCATTGTGAGACACCACCACGGGTGCTGTGTCCAGGTCTGGAGCCCTCAGTACAAGAAATGTAGACCTGTTGAACCAAGTCCAAAGGGCCAATAAGATGATCTGATGGCTGGGACCTCTCTTCTATGAAGACAGCCTGAGAGAACTGTGGTATTTGAGCATGGAGAAGAGAAGGCTCTGGGGAGAACTCACTGCAGCCTTCCAGTACTCAGAGCTTATGAAAAAGAGGAGGAGTGACTTCAACACCATGTAATGATATGACAAGGAAAGGGAAGGCTTTGAACTGATAGGTTTAAATTAGATATTAGGAAGAAATTCTTTACTGTGAGGGTGGTGAGGTACTGAAACAGGTTACCCAGAAAGGCTGGATCTCCTGTCTCTGGAAGTGTTCAAGGAGCCCTGAGCAGCATGATCTCGTGGGATGAATCATGGCTATGACAGGGTGTTAGAACTTCAAGGTCACTTCCAACCCAAGCCTTTCTATTATCTTATGATAATATTTTTTAAGCCCATATTGCTCTCAAATATTTTGATTGCTGACCTGTAAAAGTTTTCTTGTAGCAACACAACACTAGATTTTTGTTCTTCACTACTTGTAAAATCCTCTTACTTTTGACAGGTCCACTCAGCTGTTTAATACTTACGGAAATCATTGTTGTTGGCTGACACATACCAACACAGTTTTCCAGACTTTATTTTAAGTACATAATTCCGTATCTGTCGGCATAAACCTTGCTAATATTTTTTATTAACTGCGAACATCTTTGGATGACATAAACAAAAATATTGATTACAATGACCCTTATGTCTTTCATTATAACGTCCAGATTATTTTGATGTTTCTTAAAATGTCAGAAAAAAAAACAACAACTCAACTTTGTTTGGTTTTCTAGACCCAAAATATTTTCATGATCTTTAAAACTTTCATTATCTGAAGCATGGGTTTTTTGTGTGCTCCACTTGCCTGATTTACCTCAATCCCTTCAACAATTCTTATGCTCTTGCTTGAGCACCAGACTCCCATGTAAGGGTGCCCATTTGGGGCACTCTCAACTGCGGCTTTCAGTGATGTGCTGGCAATAAACCTTTTCCAGCAGAGACAGGTAACTGAGATAGATGCTCAGAGATATGCGTCAGCAGCCTGCCATCAATTTTTCAATGTTACACAGTATCATCGTTCTCTTTTTTTTTTCTTCTTTTTTTTTTTTAATCGTACATTGTAAAATTTACATATGTATTTCGTCCTCACTATTTTGGTTGCTCTCAGGTTTTTTTCCCCATCTTTCCCACCCCCTATTTTTTCTATATTACATAATTTAACATAAACTAAAGAAACACTTTCAAAGTTGGAAGCCTTGAATAAACGTGTGAAAGAAACGTTTGACAAAGAGGTACATATAGTTTCAGCTTCTTGTATCAAGGTATACATAACTGTTTCCTTTTGGCTTTTAACAAGTTATTAGGAGATACTTCACACAGATGAATCAGTATCCAGTGTGGGTCTCCATTTACCTAATTTTCTCTTTCTAAGAGCTGACCATGGCATTTAATTTATCTATTGAGACTTTTCTACAGTAAATGGAGAGAGACCAGTAGTACCTCCAGGGGATAATTCATCTCAATAAATGTAGATGTCTAGGGCAGATAGAACAATTCTTTCACTAGTGGTGCTACCTTTGGATTTAATCACTAATCAGCTTTAAAATTTTCCCAAGAGTTGTGCTATTTTGATCTGAAAGAACAATGGCCAGATAATGTGGACCAATGCCATAATGTCACTTTCTTATTTTTTATTTCTTTGCTGACTCTAGATCTAGGTATTATACAAAGCTTATCCTAAGGGCATATTCTATATCATGAAAATTCAGAGTTTCAGATTTTCAATTAAAAGATCCAGCCTACTGTTTATAGGGTATGGGTCTCCTGAGCTTTGAATTGCTTCTTTGACAGATTAGCCACTTGATGAAATGTTCTTTTCAGAAGTTCTTAAGTTAACTTCTTTCCTAGAACCAGAGAAAAAGTTTCATGAAAACAACTTCTATTCACATAAACATTTTCTTTTCAGTGTCCTAAAAATGTTACTAGAAAGGCAATTAATGTGAAAAATGAATGCTTTATACTGTAAGAAGTGAGATCCTTTTTGAATATCAACCTCATTAAATTCTCATTATTTACAGATGAAATGGTTTGAATTATCCTTGTAAATTTTTTCCTGATTTTCTGTTTCTTCCATTACTCTTATCAGCAACATTTTTGTCAGTTTAAGTGCTTAAATTTATATTGAGTAGTTAATTATTTTGACAGCTGATAACAATATGTTAAATAGGAAGTAAATTGAATTATTTTAATAATTACCTGAATTGCATCAGGAAAAGAATTAAACAAAACCCTTTAAAAGACACTACGTCAGTAGAATTCCAAAAAGATAAATATATTGGTTTTCAATCCAGTCACAACAGAATTACAGTCTGATCCAAAGCCACTGAAATCAATAGCTGCATTTCCACTGAGCTGGCCTTGGATCAAGCTCCTGATGCAGAAAGCAAAAAATCGAAGCTCCTTTATCTGTATTCATTGCAGATGCAAAAATAAAGAATCTTCATTCTGTACTCAAAAGAAGACAAAGAATCTTGATCTTGAATAAACTGCTGTAACTTCTGTTCACACAGAACCTTGTTCAATCCAATAATGACCTGTTAGACATAAAAAGTTTGAAAATAGAGTTCTCAAATATTTTATTCCTGAGACTTCAGAAATAAATTTTCTTAACATACTTTTAAACCATTTTCCATTAATGACAGAATGACTAGTCATTCAATTTAGACTCTATTTTATTCCTCTTCAACATATTTGTGTACTGCTAAACATCAAGGAAACCACCAAGTTACCAAAATAAAATAAGATTATATTACGCAAATGGAAAATACAACACATCTGAGATATTAGAAAACAAATACAATTTTTTTTTTTAACTACGTGAAAAATGTAATCCGTGATTGCAATACGTAAACAAAGAAACTACAGGGTCCTGAGGGCCAGGGACAATTTATGACAGCATAATGTCACTGGTGAAATGTTTGGATCCTGAAGATAGCATTTGTGCATCTTAGAGAAATAGGATCCTCCTTCACACTACGTTTAACTATATTAATATTTTCAGATTCCTAAGGTTAATCATTGAGTCTCTTGGCAATTTTAACAACAAATGTTTTCTCTCTTCCTTAGTATTATGTACCTCATGATATATAAAGCCTAAATTCTTCGCTAAGACCAAATTATTTAAATATTTAATTTTTGGTGAGTAGTATGTCACTTCTGATAAATTTAATTTTAAAACTTCCCCTAGATTTTTTTTTAAATTAGTTGTTGTTCCAATGATAAACCATTTAAACCTCACTCTATTGTGTACCCTGGCACAAAAATCACAAGAGGATACTGGGTTGGAATGTATTAATTGTTTGATTTTTTAATTTCTTCTTTTCATTCCAGAATTCATTTTGTATTCCAAGCCCATAAAAACTATAATGCACAGTCATAAATAGCATTTCCTCACATGATTCGGAGACCCTATACAGTGTTCACAAATTGGACTGCAGACTGGTGGAAGTAAACTCCTCAGTTTTCCTCTTTAGTCTGTGAGAGCAAAGAAATGCCTTTTGTAGCATTTTAAGACCTGCCTAAGCCCATGAGCTTAGGTCTATTCTGCATCAAAAATTCTCCCAAGAAATTTCGTCTTGATGAATATGGATTCATTCATAGCAAATCCCACTCTTTCCTCTTCCGTTCTCAGTTTTGCAAAAAGCACAAGGGTGTACTGTAGTTTGAAGGGAGAACTTCCAAGGCAGTAAGTGTACAGAATTGTACCTCAAAAGTTCAGTTGCTCTAGAGACTGATGGTTCATTTTACAGCTGATTACAGAATAATACATGTGCTACCATCAATTTTTGTCTTCCAGACACTTGAGTGATGAACATTCATTGAAATGCATGTGAAAAAATGTATGTATGTAGGTGGGAAATTAACCAAATTTTTAAAATATTGTTATGATTCTTGGTTATTCATATGCTTCTTTATAACAAAAAGAAAATAGGAGTATGATTAACAGACAAAAATAAACCCTTTTTTGTTTCACCACAGGCTTAGGATGACTAAGTATTTTTATTATTTTTCATTTCTCTATAAACTTTTTATAATCTAGAACGCATTCTATCTATAATACTGAGAACATAGTTACAAAATGCCATGCTAGCTTTCTTGTTTGACACAGCAATTTTTAATGTGCAAATCTGTACCAAATAATGGGGTCGCAATTTTCTTTTTCCTTTTATTGTTGTTTTCCAAGTAACCTCAAGGTTTTGATATTTAGTTCAGGGGTCACACTAATACTCAGAAATGACTCAAATTCCTTTCTAAATTCTCTATGTTGCAGTAATCCTTAAGTCAATTGCGGCTTTATGTTCTTCCATTTATAATTACTCTCTGTCCATTTAATGCATATTTGTTTCAGTGGTTGTCTATTGTCAAATAAAAGAGTTACATAGCTCTATGGACTCTAATGCCTCAAAGAAAAAGAAAAATATAGATGTAGTGTGCAGTGTCCCATGCCAACTAAAAAGTAGTAAAGTGGTTTTTAGGTTCTAAAATCTAAAACTGCATACATGACTTATAGAAAATGTTTTGAATATGCACCACTTGTCATGTATTCATATGACATTTTCTATTAGAGATGACACTTTCATTATTTTTTATTTTAGCTGAGTAGTGATCTTCAGTTCAAATACCCTGTCTCTGATTATAATGGATGGTCTTACTTTAAATGAAAATTTGCTCCTGTCATACAGAAATCTACTATTATTACATTCTATTGAAATAATATATTAATATCAACAATATTAAATTAAAACACAGTGAGCATGGGAATCCTCTTTTTTTAATGCTAGTTTAAGAGGGTTTATTTCAGGTATTTTGAATTGGCAATTACTATGCTGGGAAATAGCTGGCTGCTCAAAGCTTCCAAAGTAAAAAGATAAGAAACTATTTTATAGCTGTGTAAAGGTTTCATAAGGTTTCTTTCATTCTTATTTTTTTTGGCTGTTGACTTCTTAGAAAGGAAAGTAAGATGTTCCAAATTATTAACAAACCATACACTCCCCAAACACTAGATCTATCTAAAACTCAGCACAGATTTACAATACAATAATTTAATAATCAATTTTCAATGTATTACATTAGACAAGCCACACTGTACAAATTAATTGGTTTCATATTATAGGTCTCCTACTGGAACAAAATTCTGCGTAACTCCAGCCTCCTGCTCAATCTCCTCCACAGTTGTATTGTTAGATTGCTGCCCCATCCCTCTCAAGCCACCTCTTTCCCTGCTAAGCAACCCCAGTTCCTTCTGCTGCTCCTCACAGGCCGTGTGCTTCATACCCTGATTATCTTGGTGGTCCTCTGGAGTTTATCAGTATTTTTCCTGTAAATTGTACTCAGGTTTTCTTGTAAATTGAGACCCAAACTGCACACAGCACCTAAGTGTGGGCTAAGAAGTGTCATGTGTAGGGGGATGGTAACTTTCCCCGAAATATTGGCTCCACTGCAGTGAATACAGCCCCAGACCCCGATGACCTTCTCTGCTGCCAGGAAACTCTGTTGGTTCATGTTCAGGTCACTTTCTTCCTGAGGGCCCCACGGTCTTTGCCAGAGTTGTGCCCCAGCTGGTCAGTCTCCTACCTGCATTGTCTCGAGGGTCTCACTTCCCAGGTGCAGGATTTTGCATTTGCCTATGCTAAATTTCATAAAGTTATCCTGTAAGTCCATTCCTCCAGCCTTGTGAGGTGCCCTGCCCTGGTCCACTTCCCACCACTATCAAGTTTTGTGTCACTTGCAGAATTAATGAGTGCAATTTGACAATACTCCAAGTGTTGATATATTTGAATTAAAAAAAAAAACAAAACAGTTTCATTCCTCATTTAAATAGGTATGTCTGTTGTAGACAGACAAAATAGACAATTTTTTTTATTCCTTTTTTCAATATATATAAGCAAACCATATTGTGGATGCATTAGTCCATCCTGAGAATGTTCCATAAGCTATTCTTCTATTCATGATGCTTCTTAAATTACTGTTGTGGAACTACAAAAGCTACAAATGTAATTTGGTTTTCTGACGTTTCTACACAGAGTGGAGACACTGGTTGCTAAACTAAAATTTTGTAGAAAAGTTTTATTTTGATTAAAAACAGGCAAGGAAAAAGAAAACCTGTTAATACTTTTATTTAAGAACTATATTATTCAGCAGAATCCAATGATTCCAGGAGAAGTGGCTCATACAGGAATCTAGTCCAAAATGAAAGATCATGGGAGCCTGTGAAGAACTCTGGTGTTTTTCTGTTTTTAAAGAAAAATTATTTTATGCTGATTTCCAAATATTGGCAAAATAGCAAACTTGAAAATTGAGAAAACTGAATATAAAAATTTTCAGACCGGTGTTTAGACTTAATATCTATGCAGTCCCTACTAAATTGTGCAAGGAAAATGAGCTGACTTAAATATAATTTCAATTAATGTAAATTAGAAGTTACTCTACAGAAATCTAGTTATGGCAATGTTCAGAAAATAAATGTTCATGAGTCTAATTTCTCACAGACATAAATTATTGTATCTAAATGGTTATGCTCAGAATTCAGTGTAAAACAGAACTGTACCTAAAAATTTTCAGCAGTAATAACAAACAGAAAAGCTCCTTGAAATTATTAAATTTTATAAATATTTCATATGTATCAAACCTATCATGTTGATTTGACGGGAGAGAGAGAAGTGCAACAAATTATCTCAAAACAAGATCATAACAGGTGACAAATTGGCAGATCTTGATATCAAGTTACATAATAGAGGAGGACAAAAATCTAATGATACAGCCACAGCTATACAGAAAATATTTATTGTCTCTGAATATACCTACATGAAAACCCATTATCTACACAGTTCCCTGCAGAATTAAGAAATTGAGAGAAGTAAAAACAACTACAGGTAAATTATTTGTCCTTGAGCAGTGAATCTGAAAATTCCAGGATTACTGAGGTAAGTTTTAAAAAATAACCTAATGAAACTTCTTGATTTTTTTAAGAAAAGAAATAAGAGGTTGGAGGTTTTTTCTGTAGGCAATCTCTGGTAACATAGTAAATTTGTTAAATTTGTCTTCTGTTTTAAACAAGAGTGAGAGGAGGGAGAAACTGGTGACATTAGTTTATATTTTTAATAAGGAAATTTTCCATGCTCCGTAATTGTCAGGAAATAAAAGGCACTCACTGTATGCCATATTTTCCATTCTCTTGTCTTAACTTGGGCTCATTTTTTCTCATTAATTAAAGATAACAAGCATTAGTGTAGACCATCATCTCTCCTGAATTAGGAAACATACCAGATCAAATAATCCAGTATCCTTAAAAAAAGACTTCTGGCTGAGACACCAAATCAAATCAAACAAATTTTAAATTCAGTTATCTTCATTCTTTCCCAATTCTTAAAACCGACTTCACTTTGCAGGTTTATATTATCTTAGTCATTCTTCCAATGTCTCCATTATCTCACTGAGAAACAAAACCCTTTTTTTCTTCCTTTTTCCTAATAAACTTCATCCAAAGTCACAGTAAAATTCCGGTTGGGTAGAGGCCAACAGCCTGGTTTGGATGTCTTAAAAGTATAATTTGTTTTTTGTTTGGTGTTTCTGTAATCCTTGTGCCATAACTCAATTTGAATTATCAAAGAAGTATGTGTGATTAATTAAACATATTTGTTTTTCTGGCATATATTCAGCTTTATCCTAAATCAGGATCTGCTGACATTTCATATATAGTGCCATATCCATCAACGTGCAGATAGTTTTAAGCTTGAATACTTTGAATGAATTTTTTACTTTGGCTGCTAATTGAAGTCCTTTTCTGTTGAGAAATCTATTTCTTACATACGTGGTCAGGGAAAAGGAAACTTTCCTGGAGCCTCACTAGTAACAAAAGTTTTTGGGATGCAAATACTTGTATTTCAAAGCTGTGTAGAGAGGCTGAATATCTTATGAAAGGTTGGAAAGGACTCATGCTATGAAGTTTAATGTTTAACAATAAATCCTAGAGGCAATGCCAAACTGGAGTTACAGGTGAACAGGATGATATGGAAATACTAATAACAATAGAATTACATTACTCAGGTCATTTCAGTTACAGTAAGTTCTTTGTTTCTCTCATTCTAAATTTTGGCCTTCCATGTTAGCAATTTTATAGCTGAAATGTACAGTGCTAGATAATTCTCTGAAGTAAGAGGTAAAAGTTGCGTTGTTATTCATGCAAATGGTTTCATTTCAAATTTAATGTAACACTAAAATAAGCAAAGAATCAAAAGAGAGGGGCAAAGCTTTGTTTTACCCTAAGTTGGGATAATGGTTCTTTAATTATGTGTGCTTCATTCTTAATCTTTTACACTTAGCTACTTTGTATTTTTTCAATATATAATTCTTTAGGGAAAAGGAATATCTTGAATTTAAGAAACAGACAGGATACTGAATTTTGTTACCCTTGGTGGAAAAAGTACTCTTTGAATTTTGAGTACAAAAGGAAATGTCAGCTAATTCAACCTAAAACAAATTGCCTCTAGCATCAGCCTGTAGAAAATTATAGCAGTATTGTGGTCAGTACAAATAAATATATTATTCCCTAAGCTCCTCTGCTGCACATTACTGATTTGCAACATCGAACATTTTCTGAGGTTGATAATGAACTATATTAGAAGTAGGTAGGAACTGAAAGTAACTCTGCAAAGTTTCTTCCACAATCTTTTCTGTAGAAATTCTCTTGAGGAAAGGAAAATTAAATCACCCAGAAAGTAAACCCTGGGTAATGTACAATAATAAATGATGGCATCATTTGGCAAGTATGTGAAGTACCAAACTTCTGGTTTCTTCACTGTATGAGTTTGACAATGCATGCAGTCCTTCTGTATTTTTCCCAACAGAGATAAACTAGTTGAACTAAACCCAGCCAGAGTAGTTCCTACACCAAAAATTTTGCATTATGGGAAGAGCATTAACGATTGCAGCTCGTGAAATGAAGGGAAATTATCTTTGTTTAGAGAACTCTCAGCTTGCTCACAGCCCTTTTAATCACATTTCAAGTTAAAGTTTACATTCTTTACTGCAATGCAGTGTAGAGGTAGATAGCACCGTCACTGAAAATGTGCCAGCCTGAGTGTTGCAGCAGTTTAGTTGCTGTATTCTCCACAGCATTTCATGGACCATTCTGAAAAGCAAAATGACTCATTCAAAGCCTCACTCCAGTTGTACTGTTCCTGACTCTTAGCGTCAGTCATTCTGGATCAGTCAGAATTTCTCCTCCAGACCTCTACATTCAGGAGAGACACATTCTGTCCAGATTTACACAGGTTTCTGGGGTGTTCTGAAAATCTACTCTTTGTTATTTCCAAGTATGTTAATTAATAGTCAGAACATGCAAGAATGAGAAATAATCTCATGTATGTATGCCACATAGGATTTAAAAATAAAAAGAGTAATAAGAGTAATAAAAAAAAAAAGCCTCTTAAAACATGTAAACTGCACAGATGACTGTCAACTGTCTTTTGGAATTCTCATTTGGAATTCTTAATTTCTACATTTTATGTGTTATCACTCAGAACCTTTTTCCAGTTCATGAAGTGCTGACACATAATTCATCTGTTGTGTATATTAACCTTTCATAACAAATTTACCTAAGTAAATGACAAAATGGAGTGAAGCAATAAGACCTTATCTTAATGGAATGGAGATTACTTGGAGTATTCTCTTTACTTTGCTTATCCTGTTTCCTCATCAGAACACATTAACTTAAATCATCAATAGATAAGATCCTAGATTCTTTTCATTTAATCAAAAAGACGTTTCAGTGTTAGGTGAGAAAGAACAGCATTTATTGAGCACACCATCAATACAAGCATTTCTTGGCTGTGATCCAGTTCAACAGGTCTTGGTTGTCTTAACAGGTGACATAATCAAATCAAAGCAGAATTAAGTATTCAAAACTTATTACTTGTAACTTCATAGTCCTATTGTTTCTTCAATGAGATTGTCCCATTTGTTTTTGCAGCCTGGCCAGTCCTCTTATTTCACAGCAGTGATCTAAATTTCAAGTATACTTGAGTTATTGTGAGAGTTCAGCCCACTCCTCAGATACAAGTCTGCATTGCCACTTTCTTTTTATGATGTGCTACTGCATTTGGAGTTATGTGTATACAGTACACGGTGCAGTGTGCTTCTACCTTCAAAGAAGAGCAGCTTCTCAGACTATACCTGTATTTCAAAGAGGTCATCAGGAACTTATTAAGGCAAGTCTGGACAGGAATGAAAAATCTGGGCTCTTACACTCTTTCTCCCTTTTCATGTATCTTTCTCCATTCATTTACGACAATTGAAGAGAGTTTGTTTTTTACTGTAGAAATTATTAAAATTGTTAGAATGTTTTGCAGCATTCGAAAACTGGTTGCCACACTGCTTTATAAAGAAGGTGCTGCTGACTCAGTCACAGCATGTATTAAGTTCAGATTAACAGAAAAGAGACTCTTATTTCATGTTGAATGCTGAAATGGTGCATCATCAGGTATCAGCAACTGGCACAGAGGTATGTGATTTTCTATTTTTTATTTTTGCTTAGAAATGTAAGTTGAGGTGTTTGATGTTCCTAATTCATACACACAAAAAATAAAAAAGGAAAAAAAATTGCTTTCAAAGCGATGCTGAATCATATCTATGGTATTATACAATGGTAGAGAATAAAAACAACAAGATCACTTAGCAGCAGGGGTAGTAGTTTTACCAAGTAGAAGTCATGTTGTTTAGTACTTTTCTGGAAGATACTAAAGTACATTGTTGTGTAAAAGTGTGTGCAAAGTGTCAATAAAAAAGAAGAATCAGAATAGAAAAGCCATATAGAAAGTCATACTTTCTTGATCTGTAAAAAATGTCCTTTTGTAGGCCTAACTTTCACATTAAAATATGGCTTCATCATAGAGGATTGCACTTTAACATCCATTTACCTTTCCTGTCTGTATTGCTGAATAGTATATTCAGGAAGGAATAAAATAAGTTAATCGTGGTCGTGGAGGACTCAGAATGGTAGTAGTCAGCTCTAGTGGTGGTATCAATGATTTGAAAAGAGATTGAACAATTAATTCTACCTCTTTATCTGAGCTAGATTAAAATACTGGTCCCATTTCTAGTGTACTAACTCAAGTAAAGCTTTATAAAGCCTTAAAAGGAAAGGCTTTATAAAGAACATGTTATCCTGACTATCACCTCAGCTAACTCATATTTGTTGAAGGATAAACTTGTTCTGAATACAGAGCAGAAATTTTGGTATGTGGTGTCAGTATCCCCTTAGATTCACAGGTTAGTGAAAGTGAAAATGTGTTATCATCTTCAATAATTCAGCAGGCCACATCTTGATCTAAGTATACCTAGCCATAAACATATTTTAAAATTCATAGGAAAATCTGGATGAGTTTGAGACTTTGTCATAGGATGGCTGTAACTTCTCAAAAAAACACATCTAGGCAGAGGAATACCAAACATCTGATGAAAGCACATGCTGATGCAGACTGTGAAACACTGTTCATAGGAAAGTGTTCTACTGCTGGCATCTAATTTCTGTCCTATCAAATGGTGCATGTAGATCTAATAATTTTCTTTAGTGGATCTCGGTAAAGCAGAAATAAACTACTTAATATAACAGTGTGAAAAAGCCAGCATTTGGTTTGATTAGCAGGGGGGTCTTCTTTTAGCATTCAACTAATCCAAGAATAACCTCATAAGAGAGGAATTGTTATTGTTGATCGAAGAATTACTGTCACCAGTAAGTAAAATGCAGTTTCCATGTCAATCAAACTCTGGTTTAGATTTCATTTTTATCCACTTTAAATATCAAGCAGGCTCATTGCATATGGCTCCTATACTGAAATTTCATCCCAGGATCAATACCTCACAGACCCTGACTGATTTGTAGATCCTCAACATGTGTAGCTGCCCCATGCATAGACAACTACAGGCCACACAAGAAGTCATATGCAATCCATCCATTTTAAAAACTATGCTAAGCTCAAAAATATTAGCTCCAAACCTTTTTGGACTTACAGTTTAGTCCCTTTTTTATCCAATACCTATTTTAAACTAATTTTAAAAACTATTGCATATAAATTTTTGCAGAAAGTGAAAAGGCAAATATTTACATGAAGGCTAGGTGTTGAAATACAAAATCAAACCAACTGGGGAAATCATATTCTGCTATTTGGTTCCGATGGTTTTTTGATTATACTTGACTTAAAATTACAGCAATAATTCATCGGTATTTGAGAAAATGATGTTTCCATAAAAATAACAAACCAAACCAAACCAAAACCCCATGACACAGAAAATGGAACAAATGGACATCCTCTTTTCAAGAGTTTCAAAATTGTTTCAATTTTTTATGGTTTAGAGTAAATCTGATTTTTTTTTTTGCCTAAATATGTTTTAGTCTTGATTCTCAAAAAAATGGACTGCTCTTCTGTCCCTCTCCCAATAGAGAGCTGTTGCAGTAGATGAAACTAGCATAGACATAGATGGAAAATTCTTTTTATTATTTAAATTTATTGGAAAAACACATCTCTGGTGCAGATACAGATGAGAAAGATTATTATTAAAAGGAGCAGAGGGAGAAAAAGCTTCCTGTATGCTTTCACTTGGAAGTTTGAGAGCATTATGACTATGGTCATTTTCTTCCTTCAAAGTGTGGGTGTCTATAGGCTGAGCCAAAACTACAAATTAGATTTTGATCATGAAAGGGCAAGGGTGAACCAGACATGGAAAAATTATACTGTTTGCATCAGTTATTTAAATGAAAGCAGAAATTCACTAAGTAAAAGTCACTAAGCTCCAGCATAAGGCTTGATCTTTTCCTTGGAATAAGACTTTATTGCTGCTGCTAGAGCAGAGATGACTTTTCAAAGACATTAGGGAGCTAATAGAAAAATCTTTTAATTTTTTTTCTCCTGCAATACTGTGTGTACGTCCTTTGGATTTTTAGAAGACTGCAGACAATCAGTTTCCCTAGTGAGGACCTGACCTCTGGATCCCTGTCATTTTCTACACCTACTGATAGAATGAGAAATCAGAGCATTCTAATATACTTTCCTTAAAGACATGAAAAGCAGTTTTTCTGGATCAATTAGGTTCTTTGCCTTCTAAGTAAATTCAGACTTTGAGGCAATGAAGAGGTAGATAGGAGCAAGGGAACACTTCCTTCATGACTGCCATCAGGAGCACAGAAATGTCCTTATACCTAGGAAACCAAGACAGTGATTTGGACAAAAGGACAGGGGAGAGGCTAGAGCAGAAAGAGCCTGAAGACCTCCTAATTTCTTTCCATGTTTTATATGAATATTTTTTATTAATATTTTCTCTCATTTTCCTTAACAAACCACATTCTTCCTGCATTTTCTCAGTCTCTCCCTGCTGCAGCTGCAAGCCTTCACACCATCACCCAACCTCTCCACGTAATCCACTCAACTTGTAACAACATCATGTGTGCTTTGACCATTGCCCCACATTTCTCCCAAAACAGTAGCTCTGTTCCCCAGCTCTTGAAGCCCTTTAAAGTCTCATCATGGGGAAAGGCCTCATGGAAAAATCATAAGTTATCCTTACAGTATTTCTAGGTGCTTTGGATAGCCTGTGAAAATAATTCGTGAAGCTGCATAAGACCTAAGTTATGACAGAACATTAATACATAAACCACACAGAATTACAGAGGGAGTAAACAATAAATGGCACAAACAGGAGCATACAAATGTATTAGGTAACTAGTGTGATGAGCAAGAGTTACACAAACTGAAAATAACAACTAAATATTTCATTGTACACTCAAATTTCCCTTATACTTTTTACATATGAGAAGGAGAATATTATGTTTTTTGTACTTCCTCTTCTTTCTTCCTTTGATTCTCTTTATTCTTCCTTTCTTCCTTTTTTTCTTTCTAGAGACTTCTGAAACTAGCAAAATTTTATGACTGCACCTGAATTTTGCACAGTATCATAAATCAATATGATAAATCAATTTCTATGTTCTCTCCATCATAGATAGCAGGGGGGTTCATTGCATTTACAACTTGCTGCAGTGATTATTATGGCAAAAGGAAAAAAAGGAAAGAAGAAAATATTACATTTGTGACTAAAGCAAGTATAGCAATGGATATCTCATAATTTACTTAATGACTTTTCAATACCTTTTAAAATATAATCTGATATATATCTTTGTGATTTTTCACTGAGATCTCAATGTATGAGAATGGTTGGAGAGAGAACAGTCATTTCAGTGTCTGAAGAAGTTGTGGAACTAATTCAACCCAGCAAAATAATCTTAGCCAAGTATATCTGACACCTGGAAATGAAAAAGGAAGCAAATATGATAGTGACAGAATTCACTGCAGGAAGCAACAGTAACAGTGATTCTGTCTCAAGCCAGAGATGTTTTACTGTAATTGCTGCTAGATGATCTAACATATACTCTTTTTCTGTAATACAGCCTTGGATAAAACCTGGCTACCAGCTGACTGGTTTCAACACCTGAATGCCAAAAAGTGCAATTTTAGAAGTGACATTGCTGATCTATTTGCAGAACACATCACCTGCCATTCGCAGCATTGCTTGGGAGGGGGATCCATTAGAAAAAGAAGCTTCAGAAGAGAAATGAGGAGCTTTTCTTTTTTCTTGCTGGCCTCTTTTCATCTTCTCTTCTTATGTTTCAGTAGGTAATTTTTTCCACTTCTTCCAGGCTTTATGCTATGGTAGTGGTGCTGAATGCTGATGAGGCTCTACTTAATGCAACTTCAGGCAATGTAGCCTAAGCTTTCTATAGTCAGAGAGCCTTTAAAGAACCTTCAATTAGCAAGCATCTAGACAGAAAGATAATAGAATAAAATACTTAATAAGCCCTTAAAAAAAGACCCAGTGAGGGTATCAAGGCAAAAATTTGAACACGGTATCATCATTCAAATACTTGAGACATAGGTACAGTTTGAAAAATATGCCTAAGGTTAATGTTTATCTTACTTCATTTACAAAAATTTGCTTCAATATCACTAATATTCCTGGTTTTGTCTTTAAACAATTGTGCTGCATCTCTCCTGTGTGTAGCTGGAACCTGTACAGTAAGTCTGTATATTTTAGAGTTGAGGATTCAGATTAAATTCCTAATTATCTAGCAGCCCCAAAATAATTTGTGTATTCCAGTGCTGTGTAGCTTTCAAAACAATTATCACCATGCAGACTTTGATTAGCACAAATGATATTTCAATTATAGATGGGTAATGCCTGCTGAAATAAAACTCTTAGCTATTTGAAAATCATTTATTAAATATATATAATAGTGGCAGGAACATAATTTTGGAGCTAGCTTTCTTTCTTTCTTTCTTTCTTTCTTTCTTTCTTTCTTTCTTTCTTTCTTTCTTTCTTTCTATCTTTCTCAATTATGAATATTGATTACCGCAGACAATACACTTTCAAAATACAGAATTGATTCTTTACAGTGTAAATAAAATGGAAACAAAGTGCTAATAATCTTTGAAAGCTTTCAAATTGAATGCTCCAAAGCATCCACATATTTTCACATTTGAATACAAATACATAGCTAAATTTTGAAGTTGAAATTAAAGTGTCTCGAGAATTAAATATATCTCTTTATGAGTAAACAGGTCCATTGGGACAACTGTTAATTATCCAATATATAGATAAAGTTTAATTTACATATGAGAAAATGAAGACACTTCAGAAGGGGACATAGTTGGTATTATGTACATCACTTTCAGAAATAAATGATGACTAAAATAGAACTGTTCAAGTAGTATTTTCAAATAACCTAGAACTATACTCTTTTAGCTCTATTCAGATCCAAATTTCCCCTCAAAATGAAAAAAATACTCCTTCAGTGGTATGCATAAGTTCAGTTTTCAAGTATTTGAATTGCAGATTTTTTACCTCCAGTGGCCTCCAAGTAATTGTAGACCTACATGAAGACCCCACAGATGATGCCATTACAGCAGGTGACTCTTCTTCTGATTGAATAGGTCAAAGCCATGCATTTCTTGCAGTAACTGCAATCAAGTTTCATCCCTAGTTGTTTAAGTGATACAGATGAGGAATAATGCAGTGTTCAGGGTTCTCTGCCTCAGCTACACTTTTTCTCTCTGACAGTCAAAATAGTGATGGGATTCAGAAAAATTGTTAGAACTTATCTGGGATTACAAAATTAATTTTGATTGGATTAAAGGAAGACTTAAAATTAAGTCTCAAGGGAAATTTATTTTTTTCACTCCTGACTGTGTGAAGACTTGCATATATGTTTATCTTTACATATGCAAGTTAAGAAGCTGTAGACAACAGAATAATTCACAAAAATTGTATTTAAACACATGCACCACAGTTGTCAGGACAGAAACCTCTGTAAAACTGTGCCAGAGTCACTCGCTGCATAGTTATTACTTTGGGAAAAAAAAGACATTCTATTCAACTGAATAGATTATTTATGAAAAATGAGATGATCGATAGCTGAGTATTCGGCCTAAATCTGTTTCACGGAATAAATCTTGCCTAACTTGTTATGTCGTGACAGCTATGAATCTCATTATTTTAAGTTCTGACTGCTGGACACAAGTTTTATTGCAATGACTGCCATGAGAAATATTTTTACTTAAAAAACAGAGTACTAAAACCACAAACCCCTACCTTGAAGTGAGCTTGCAGCAGTTCTATCTGTTCTTGGTAGAGTTGCTCTCAACAGCTACTGTGTGTTTAGAGCACCTCTTTGTGGTATGTTAGTGAGATGTTATGTATGAAAAGAAAATTCATAGGAAAACGTATTTCATACAGTGGATAGAAATCCATTAAAAAAAAAAAAAGAAAGAAAAATTGCTGGAAAAATATTAGTCTTAATTGTTAAATAAGTCATGGAGAGTAGTAATCTGCATCCTTCCTGTGCTCTTTTTCTGTAGTTTCTGTTGTTGTTCTATACAGTATATCCTAGTCCATGAAAAGTTATGTACAACAGGTATTTAATATCTATTGTGATTACACAATCATTATATTTTCATTTTGGAAATAATAATAATAATGGTAATATATATTATTGGCTTTAAAATACTTCTTGCAATTATCTTAAAATCTATGGTGAAGTACATCTGCTATGATAAAGATGAAATTTTATCTAAATAATGTGGCACTAAAATTTTCCTTTATGCAACTAAATAAATATGTAAGTATGGAAACATAAAAGTTACATTTACTTAAGTTCAGTTCTACCACTGACTCATTCCTTCACCAGCTGAATCAACTACATCCCTGTTATTCACAGAGAAAGGCAAAGGCACGTAAGAATGATGCTGCGAAAAGGAAGTACATACATTACTTTCTCCCAGAGATAATGAATTTCCCAAGGCTTCTCAGCTGACTCTGCAAGTAAGTGTCAAGGCAGCATAATTCTAGGATTTAGAGGGAAGGTGTTAAGGTAGAGATGTTGTTTTGGAGAGTACCTCAAGGAGTTATACTTATGTATGTTGTATAAAAGGAGCAGTTCTTTATGCATCAGTGACACATACAAAAAGTGCTCTGTTATGGAAATTAGCATGGGAATCATGAGTTCAAGTGAGCTTGTATAATTAGTATTTTAATAGTGTGGTTTTTCAAAGGAAGAATTTTCAAAACTGATACTTTCAAATGATTCCATTAAAATAAATGATATATTATCTTAGAAAAATACAAATCTCTTTTAAAGTATTAGTGTTTTAATGTGGAAACTAAACTAATTCAGGTAATAGGAAGGAAAAAATTCTAGACTTTAATAATAGTGTATAAGCCATCACACATATAGGCAAACTATAGAAAGAGTATGAAATATTTCCCTAGAACTGCATTTAGAAAATTATCAGTGGTAATTCCTTTTGCACGGCAAAATTTGGAAGGAGGATCAGACAGTTTAGAATTATGATACATAAAGTGTATGTTTTGCCATAAAAATATTATCTACTACAAAAAGCAATAAAAAAATATTGTTGGACACAGAAATCCTCTGTCCTTACTCTGGTAGATACCCAGGGGGCAATTTCTTGTTCATATATGCTAAAGCATAAATCAGTCCTCAGAAGTAGGACTTTTATGTGTTAGGAGACACTCCCATTGGAAATTCATGTACATTTTAATATAAATGAGCATTTACAATTTAGAAAGCTTAAACCCCCACAAGTGTTCCCTAACCACCATTTATGATAATGCCTTTGTTAGTCTGTCAAGCCAATATTTAGGATTTTTTCTTGTTATTGTGGAGGCCACTCTTGCAAGGATTATAGCATATGACAAATATGGAAAGATAAGAGATTTTGGTATTTATTCTAAAGCTTATGTCAGCTTTTCTGCTTTTTGAAGCATAAGCCTCTTTTTGAATTGTATCCAAATAGCCAGACATCTTGTGTGAAAAATGTCTTACTGTGCAAAGGTCTGTGAGATGACCACGGAATTCAAACGGTATTCTGTCCATAGGGAATTTTATAAAGAAAAGGAGTCTCACTTCAGCTTACCATAGTTATTTGAAATTAGCCTGTAGGGCTTTTCTGAATTTTACTGTCATCTTATTCAGAAACAATGCTGCAGTCATGTTGTGCATTTTTATCCTGACTAGCAAACTGAAGCTACTGAAAGGTAGTCTGCTACAGTGAGACAGTGGGCTACATCCCAAGCTTTCTGTCACCCACGTCAGATCGGCATCTTGTTACCTTGACAATGCAAGTAACTTTAAGAAGCAGAAAAGTTAAGCAAATACCTTCACTACGCCGAGGACTAGAGTTTACTGGGCTAAATTGAATCTTCCAGCAGTGTAAGATATGGATGTTATATGTGGCCAATACTGACAACACTTTTTGAATACTGGATGTATTCTTTACTGTGCATGTATCTGAATGTTGCGTAGTAACATTTGATTGTAAATTTCAGATCTGTTTGAAAGAGGAGAAATTCATCATAAAAAATATGATTCACTGATTTGTTTTGGATCTTTTTCCATCAGGAATTATCCATGCTTTGGATACAATTTTCAAGAATTTATCATTATCTGTGATTATGTGTTAGGGTTTGTGAATTTTTCTTGATCTGTAACTCATTCACTAGTAATTAGCTGGAAGAAATATACATTTTAATTCCTTGATTAAAGATGTGACTGGTCCCTATAAGGGTGAGACCAATGGCTAAATTTCAAGTAATGTCGAGAGCATCAGACCCCAGATGAGCTGTACAGCAGGACGTAGAGCACAAGACATACATTCGGCTCTGAAGTGACTGCACATGCACACAAATGCAGTTGGAAAGCCTGCAAGATCTTTACCATACATACGTAAAACTTCCTTTTGCTATGTATTCTTTCTACTAAAATAATTTCTAGAAATAAGAGAGGGGGAAAGGGAACAGAAAGAGATGAATAGATGTAAAGACAGGCAAAAAATATTGTTCTGAAGAATAAAATTTCTTTTGATTGTCCTAATAGAGATTATGAGCAAATAATTCACATGACCTTTTCTTTATGTCTGTTAAAATTCTTTGCTAATTACAAATTCATTGTCAAGATTTTTATGACAATGTTGTTCAACATGGAAAGCTTAATATATTTATGTTTCAGCTGATGATTTTGAATGCCAGCAGTTGGTAGGAGCAGAGTCATGGGGATTTGATTGTTACCTTGACTTTTTAGAAGTGATTGGTGCCAATATTTACTGGGTAACTAACTTTGCTAATACTGGGGCAATAGTTAGAATGTTTTCTTTGAATTATTTACTGGAAGGATAAACGTAGAAGGACAAATCACAATTATATCCATAATGAATTAAATTTGTCTCAGCTAGACATGGCTTGGCATTCAGGTGCTTCTCAAAACCAAAAAGGTTTTTTTCTGAGCATGGAGGATAAAAAGGGTCAGAGGTCAGAGGGAAGGAAGAACAATAACACAACAATAATGAATCTCTGGTGATCTCAGAAAGAGTAACTGTTTCTCAGAAAGAGTAAATAACACCTCTCACACAAAGAAGGGGCCTGAAAATACCTTATTTTGCTGCTTGTTTTTTCCAGACACTTGTTATGCATCCAACCAGTAGTAGAAAGGTTGTTACTACAAGCATGAGCTCAGAGGATGGTAAAAGACAACAGAGCCCATTGCATGCTAAAAGCTTGCTATAGACTAAGCCATCATCAGCTTTCTCGTTGTTCTACAGAACTACTCATTGCTCCCAGTGACAGCCAGCACCCTCTTTGGCTTTCATCATTCTGATTCATGACATTTCATAATATAAGCAAGCTTATATTTTTGTAGGTTTTGTAGCTCCTTTTGGGATCTGCACAGTTTGATAAAACAGCAATTGCCTTTGGAGGGGAAAGCTTAAAACAATTGTGACCCATTTCTCCAACAAAAAAAGCAAATACACATTATAGGACATCTTCTGAAAAATCACATAGGTAAGAAAATTTCATCAAATATATAGTTATTTCTTGATATATTCCCAAAATGTAAAGAAAAAAGAAATTTCTCGAATGTCCACATTGTAATTCTTAAAACTTCTAAGGAAAATGTGTCTTTATTTCTCTTATTTCTCTGTGAATACTGCTAAACTTTATACAATGTTTAGATCTCAGTAGGTACATTTTTGTCCATTTGAAATCAATTTCAGTCTGGTAGACTCAGATATTTTATATCAGTAAGGCAAGTTTGAAGTATATTCTTCTGCTTATTTGGAACAATATGCTCGACATCTAAAACCTCAGACTGGTATTTTAAAGTCCTATCTAAGTGATTGACAATAATATATTTTTGTCACCATATAATTGCATTCTGAAAAAAATATTGGCTTTTCCAACATAGGTTTTTTCTATTTTGACTGAGAACTTCAGACAAGTGTCTATTTATGTGCATGTGCCTGTCTGCTGCCTGTCTGTGAAGGGAAATTACAAATTTTTGAGTATTCTGAAACTGCTTAGGATGCCATATGTTTCTTTGTCTGTGTATTATTTTAGTTTCAGTAAAAGAAGCAATTGCAAGTATATTTGTAGATTCAAGCATCTAAAAATTTAGACAGAGGTTTACTTTTACAATTCAAGGAAGAAATTTCAATTAAGATCAATATTGTTCTTCAATTTTGTAAGTAAGGACGGTTCATAAAAAAACACTCTTAAGTAAAGTTTAAGGAAAAATTTTCATTAACAGCAAATTGCCCAGAGGGATTATACAGGTGTATATTGAAAGATTGTTTTACCAAAATTATGCTCTTAGTTTGGGGTAAGGATAAAAATCCTTTAAAACTTTCTTTCGAATCAAAATGTATATGTGAATGCATAGCCTTTTAGCATTTTTTTTCTGGATGGTCTTTTTTTCAAGTGTTTTGAAGAAGGGAAAAGTAATCATGCAGCCGTGTTTTTATTTTGTCATCAGAATTCAAAGTATTTTTCTTATAATTATTTTAATTAAGTATAATGAGCTACAATATGTTTATATTGATATGCAGCATGCTTTGCAAGATCTTTTCTATGGACTACATAGTTATTTTCAGTGGTCTCTCACATTAATGCCTTTTTCCATGGCTGAGTTTTTTGACTCTTTTGGGGAATCTAGTCATTTTGCAGATGTGAGGCTAATTGACTGAGCAGTCTTTAAGGACTTCAGTTAATTTTAGTTGTATAAATGTATGCATATTTATTAAAGCACTAATTGGAAAATATGAATTATTTGTATTATTTAGCCAATATTAAGCTGACAGCTAAATCACGAACCCTTCAGCGAGTGCACAAACACTTCTCCCTCATCTTTTCTCTCAATGCCTTTTCTACTCTCAAGGTCACAACATTCTCCACTTGTATCTCTTGCAGCGTTTATTCTGGTTCAGATGGCCACTCCACTGCACTTGTTCTGATTCTCTGAGCAGTAAGATAGCTGCCACTGTAATCAGTGTATTTTTTTTCCTCTAGTTATTGCCTGCAGCCTTGTTTATCACTTATTCTGCTCTTCCCTATCTCTCCCACATCCTCATCCCTTGTACCCAACTCCTTCCTGAGCAGACTTGTACTCATTCCTGTCCGGATACTCCCTTGCAAAAGGCAAGTTTCCATAATTTTAGTTTCAGGACTAAAACTGCGGCAACGAGAAAGCCATCACAGTAGTAAAGAGCAAAAATTGTTATTCTTCCAGCATCCATGAAAACCCTGAATACAGCAGCGCCCTGCTTTCCCCTAGAGGCACTAGATGGCAGCATGGATCACTGCTGCATTGCATCAGGAGCAGAACGTGCTAGGAATGAAACAGCAGCAAGGCTCTCAATGAGCATTTTAACTGAGGAGAGGAAAGCTTCGTTATGGATGAGCTTCATTTTCAATAAAATTGTTTTCAAAACTCTCGTTGTCTTTATGGAGAAAGACTAAGCCACAACGCTGAATGTCAAGCCCACTCCCCCGTTATCTGAGGCAGTCACATCCATAATCTACTTCACCTTAAAATGACAGGCACTCTTTTTCTTCCGTGACTTTTCATGAAAGGTTGTTCCATCCTGTCTCCCG
The DNA here is from genome assembly GCA_013397075.1 of Rhabdornis inornatus. NCBI lineage: Eukaryota > Metazoa > Chordata > Aves > Passeriformes > Rhabdornithidae > Rhabdornis > Rhabdornis inornatus. The sequence goes on from VWZS01007264.1 coordinate 3,806,356, forward strand.
TATTTAATGAATTTGTGTCTGAAAAATGCACTTAAATGCAATTTTATTGCTCGCTGAATGAAAATTCATGAAAATTGCCCCAAGAACAGGGAACAGTAAGATCCAAAGATGAACATGGGTAATACATATAAGTGAAATGATCTAAGGGTGAGTTAAATGCCTGGTCGATTTATTTTCTTTGCCATTTCAGTGTTCCTCTTATTCCAAACAGACTATGAACAGTGGTTGAAGATGATCTCTTGCACCAAAAAACTTGCTTTACTTTTCTTTTACTGCAAGACATCTATCCCTGCTTGTGTTTATACACAGAAATAAAGGGAATAAACTCTTCCCAAAGGAATAATGCAGAAGAATGAGGCAAGTAATTGTGATTAGTTATCTAGAATCATATACTAAATTGACATGTATAATTTCATTTAATCAAAAGAGCATCTCAGACAAAAGAAACATACAATAAAGTTGGAACGCATGTCTGGGGGGCATCAGGGCACTTATTAGTTGAAAGCAGAACTAATTTTGATATGAGATCAGTTTGCTCAGAGTCTTGTCAAGACAAGTTCTGAAAATCTTCACAAATTTTTATTCCACAGGCTCTTTGAGAAGAAAAAGAAGAAATTGGCAGAAACTGATGCACAGGAAGTTCTACCTAACCATGAGAAATAGCATCATCTCGCTGGAGAAGGCTCTCCAAAAAGAAAATTCAGAGCACTGTACCTCTCTTCCCTTGCAGAGTTAGAAAGGGCATATGTCTTTTATCTGTCTCCTTCTGTAAAAGAAATCTTGTTTCATAAAAAACAAACTTCTGCTAGCTGAAAAACTTCAAAACAAATCTCTGCTTTTGTCCATATCCATGTCCCTCGGTTTTCACATGGAAAACATCAGTCCCAAGACTTTTGCCAGTAAGGTCATCCTTTCTGTACAATAAAGCTCTAATATGGCCACATTCTTCACCTTCTCTATTGCTTTCCTCTGACTTATGAACAGGTATGTTAAAAATATCTCCAGTACAGAAGACTGTTACTTCTTTTTCAGCCTCCATAAACTAAAGTCAGATGAAAACTTCTAGTCCAAAGTAGGTTAACCAGGAGGCAGGAAAAACTGGATGGGATCTACAGATCTACATTTGTTTGAAAAAAAAAACCACAAAAAAAAACCCACAAAAAAAAAACCCAAAAAAAACCAAAAACAAAACAAAAAAACCACCAAAAACAAACTGTAAAATCAGTGAATTGGGGGAAAAAAACTAACAAAAATATAAGTCTCTGCTATGTGAGTCAGAGAATGGCCTTTTTTTTTGTTTGCTACTGCCTGATATTACAACGGACAAGTTGCAATATTGATGTTCAATGCAAGATAAACTACATTTTTAGTGCTTAAAAATGTTTATTTTTAGTTTCCCAATAGGGAGACTGTTTTCTTCTTGATAAGTTCCAAAACTTTCTCCACTGATTCAGTTGAGAGCTTATATCTTAAATTCAAATATCCCAGCTTCATAAAAATCTGAGCAATATGGGCCCACTGTACTCAGCAGAAATATTGCAATTGAATCAAAGCAACCAACTGATAAAATAAATTTTCTAAAAAATCTTGTTTGGTACAAATCATCATGATTTACAGGCTTAACTACAGCCATTAAGTACAATGTAAAGGAATAGTTTCTGTCCTGTAACTACTGAAATGTCAAATTAAACAGATCTATTCATTAAAACAATGAAATTACTGGAAATCTGATCTTTTTTAGGAATGATTTTGTTAGTGACAGTTTCTGACAATCTGCTTTATTGCTAGGGCATGCATAAAGTCTTCCAACATCTCCAGTTAGCTAATTTTCAGTTTCAATTCCAAAACATACTTGTTTAATTTAAAGCAATTTCAAATATTGGTAACTAAGATGTTATGGCAGGTATGGGAAGGAAAGCAAAGAATTTGCCAGAAACATATGATTCAAGGTACTTGATATTTCTTCTCTAAAATATGTAAAGGATGGAGAAGAGTAAGCAATTAGTATAGTGACTCTCAGAAGGAAAAGAAAGAATATTGACAGCTAATGGTTTAGTAAATAAGAATTGCATGTGTGTATATTTATTGAGAAAGAACACAATCATTTCAATTAATTGAGAGAGGTTAGTAACTAGGATTAGGCTTCAAAGAGAGGAATGTATGTTTCAAGCAGATAAAAGTTCTGGAGAAGTTAAAAATGTGATGAGTCCATAAAACATCCTCTAGATTTTTTTTTAAAGATACACTAAGGTAGTGTATAGGTGTAACTTTAGGGAATAAGGCAGGACTGTGACAACTGCTGAATCCTACTCCTGAGCCGAAAAAGTAACAAGGAAACTGTTGAACAGCATCAGAATGTAAAAGAGGTCATGAATTCCTGAGGCCCTGCAAGAGTAACCTGAGCCTTGCAAGGCTTTGCAGATTAACAAAGAAAACAGCAGATTGTGAAAAAGGTGAGAAGGGTTACAGTGTGAGAGATGCAAAGGCTCTCTGCTGGTCCTGAGTGTGCCCCCTGTGAACCAGGTCTTTCAGAAACCCGGAGAGGGTCTGACTGAGGGCAGCTCTGATGGGAGTGCAGATGGGCACGCTTTCCAAGTCGTCTCCCTGACCAGAGAAAATTTGTGAGTACTCACGACTCATACTGAAGGCAAAATCCAGTAAATGACCTTCAATTTATTGGGTCAATCCTCCATCAGTCAAAATTTCCAGTGTGCCTATATGCAGTTAAGACTTAGATTTTGCAGCTTTGACATTTTGTTAGCAATTTTGTCTGGAGTTAGAAAAAAAATCTATTTCTAGAAATTTTAGAGTTTCTGAAAGTAGGTGAAGTAGTATGTTAAATCATTTAACCTGTTCTTTAACACAGGTTCTTGTGTATGAAAAAGCTGTCTGTTTTGCCTTCATTAAGCTTAGGCTTCATCAGAGCAACTTTCCAACGTAATTTAATTCAAAACTTTAAAAACCCAAAACCCAAAAATCTAAAATTCATAGATCTATTATACTGTATTCTCAAATGAATACTCCTAAAAACCCCTGTTTTCACTTGCAGCACCAGCAATGTCCAAAGTTTAATTAATAGAGAAACAACTATTTCAACACCCGAGATTTCAAGGAAATCAAAATTTCAGATTTTTACTTCCTCTAATGCCCAGTAACACACATTTCATCAGAAGTACTGAACAGCAACAGTGTGGTCTTGTATACATAACATTTTAATTTGGACCACCTTGTTATACAGACACTGAATGAGTACTGATTCAATTTCAAAATAAGGAAATAAATCCATTTTCTTATTCAGCAGTACTTTTGGGTTCATCCACTAGCAACGAGTTTCACGTTCTAATAGTGTAAACTATTACTATTATGTGAAAAATCCATGTATTCTGTTCAGTAGGATGACTTCTTGTGAAGCAAGTGATAAGCAGTAACTTTTTTTACTTTACTTACTCTGTGCCATTCTTAAGGCATAGCAGTGCAATCCGTTTGACTGCTGGAAGCCATGACTTCATTGCAGGAAAAAATGGCAAGCAGTCTGCATGTGCTACAAAAGATACTCAGTTATTCATTGCAAATAGTAGAACCTACATTATATTATGTCTCACAGCAATAGAATTGGAGGCAATTCACATCCTCATCCTTGACATTGGCTGGATTGTCACTCAAAGTAATTTTCCCAGCCAGAAACCTATCCATTGAGAACTGATTGTTTCACGATTCAGTTGTGCAGAGTCCTACCACAGAAAATACTATAGTAGCATTTCCTTGGATTCCCGTCAAGGTGTTTACCAAGACGGGGAAATGCGCCGCATTTGAAGATTGCTAGGTAAACAACAAATAGTTTTCCATAAAATTTTTTAATTCACCTGTTTTATCAATGAGACTTTTAGCATTCTTTCTTATTTTTCCCTCCCATTTATTTTTAAATTATTCAGGGGATTATTTATTTTTTAAATATCTCAATAGCTTTGCCAATAAACAAAAATACCAAGGAATGTAACAGATTTGTTTGGCTGCATTTACTGTCTGGGGAAAACAAAATTATAGTTGAGAGACCAGGAAACAACAATTTCATGTAAAATGCAGTGGCTGATAACAGCTTTGAGATACTGAATAATCATGCATGGTATGGGTAGCTGTAAAAATACAATGAAAGTAAGCATCATAGCTTCACACATGCATAAATTATCCATCTATGTGGAAGATTTTGGAGTAGATTTGTAATATCACTGACATATAAGGTAACTCCAAACAATATGAGCAAGAATATTTGAAATAATTGGTTTACAGTTATAATTTTTATTTATGAAACATTATATGTACCTCCTTTATTTTTATGGTAACCTCTAGAGTGAATCCCTCTTCCATTATTAAGTATTATGGTTCTTCCATAAACAGTAATGGATAGTTTTCCATAAATAATATTATGGTTCTTCCAAACCACAGTAATGGATAGTTTTCCATAAATAATATTATGGTTCTTCCAAACCTTGTTTTAGATGTATACCAAAACCACTATATTGTCTTCATGTCCATATTAAAGCATTATTCAAAAAAATTATTTATTCTTTAAGCTTTCCTCAGTAAAATACTCTTCTAATGAGGAGTAAAAGCAGACTAAAAGAAAAGTATTTTTTGTATGTTTAATTGGGATGTCTATTCCTTCTCAGGGTGACAAGTTTCATACATTGTCTCAATTATGTCTTAACCCTAAATAGTATGTATATGAAAATAATTCTGTTTCCTATATTTAGATGAGTATTAAAACTTTAAAACCAATTTTTATTCATTTAAATGCATAAAAATATGTCAAATTACCTGCTCTGTTTTGCTTATGGGTTAGTGCGGGGTTGGTTTATTTTTTTGTGTAATTTCTTAGGAAAAATCCAACAATGGATAAAGCTTTAGCAACTTTAACTTTGCCCACTGGAGGGAGTGCACGGACACTTTTCCACACTGTGAGGTAATGCCTCGTGTTCTGCTGGGGAAGTTTTTCTCTTTGCAAGTTGTAGGTAAAGAAATAAACTCTGAAAGTGTAAAAACACATGAACAGGTGAATATGAAAAAAATATAATGAAATTCTGGTCTTTCTAAATGCTAGTCTTCCCAAAACAAATTAAGAACCCAGGCCAAAGCACATTTGTAGACACCATTTAAGATTGTAATTTCATTTTCCTCAATTAATAATGCCAGATACTTGTCTAAGCAATTTTTCTAGTAGGAGGAAAAAAAGGGAAAGGAAAATGAAAAAAAAAAAAGAGAGAGAAAGACCGAAAAGAGAAAAAAAAAAGATAAAAGGAAAGGCTCAAAGCCAAGGTGGAAAAAGACATGATACTTTGGAGATCTTGTTCTATATGTAACAGAATGTGTAGGTCATTGCTAATATGAAATCAAAATGCATATTTATGAGGGGAAGTGTGTTCTTCTGTGTATATATATCAAATTGTCCATGTTTTACTATAAACAGATGTGTTCTTTGACATACAATGTGTTTGTAAATTGAAAATAAAACGGAACTCCTCAACACATTATTTTTCTATTCCATGATTCTTACCAGTCCTCTCTTATAGTCTTAATTGCGTTTCATTTTCTTCTGCTCTACTTATGAAATATTTCCTTCAGTTCAATGGAGTTTTGCATGAGTACGTCTCAGAGGAAGTTTTCTCATTGTGCAATGTATAGTTCTGAAAATAAATTTAGAATATAACTCATAATGATAAATATGGATATTGAGAGTAGATTGACTGTACCTAAAAGAAACACAAAGTAGAAACCTCTGTCATGCTCACCAAAATTATGACTTACCATGCACAAACAGGCCAAAAGACCTTTTTAGTCCACAAATTATTGAATAAGGGTATATTTCTGTAAATCCACAAAAGACAAAATATTCAGGGTAGGAGATATTTAAATTAATATATTTAATACAGAGCCATCTGTTACCTTTTTTCATGATGCTTTTTAATGAACTGTTTGATGCAGTTCAACTGAGTTTTGCAGGAGTACATCTTAGAGAAATATGGTTAATTATGTGATGCCATCAGTTAGAACTGGGCTCCTCATGAAGTAAACTCTTAGCATGATACTGGTATATTATATTCTTTAATTGTAAAATATGAGGTCCAGAATGCTGTTTTTCAGTGTCTGATATCTTTATTGTATTGGTGACTGTCAGACAGAGCACCATGAGCTGTGTTCCCAAATACCAATCCAAGGCTTAAACTTTTAGAATGACCTTACATTCTAATTTCTATGTCAGTGTTGGAATGAGCTGGCAATGAGATTTTTCTAATTTGGGCCAGACAAACTTCAGTATATACTTAGTTTGACTTCTCTGAATCTTAGATAAAATACCTTTACACTAAATGGTGTTACACTGCGTATTTCAATGTAATACAATAGTTTTCATTAAAAGAATTTTTCTTTAATGTTATTGATAGAAATGCTTCAAATGTCAAATTTAATTCCACCTAATCAGAAGATTTTATAATAAACACAAAATAAGCATCATAATTATTTTTGTAAAATATTATTCCCATCCACTTTTAATTTTTCAAACCTTCTCTTCTATAACCAGAATTCTTTCCAAAAGAACATCCAAAGGGATAATTACTACCACTGGTTCTACCAGCTCAAGGCAGTCAGAAGCACAGCAGGAGCTTTTCAAGGAAAGGGCTGAAAATAACACCACTGAAATGCATTCTTGCTCACACACACAAGAAGATACCCAAGCAGTGAGTTAATATTAGTTGTCTGTACATAATGATTGCTGACAGGTATGCTTGTCAAACTATATTATGCTTAAATTTTTGTATAGGTATTCCACTGATCCACAAGTTGTATTACGAAATGTTGTGTATGCTTTCCCTAACATTCACCATATTAAGAGGTTGAAGAATCAAAGGTATTTTTCCACAAGAGGGGGCTAATACTCCTTACAAGGTCCTGAGTGGAAAGTTTCCTTCATCAGAAATCTGAAACCCAGGCATACCACAGGGAAGGGAAGGGAAGGGAAGGGAAGGGGACTAGAGTTACAATTCTGTTATGCCCATTCTAAAATATTAAATCACCGGTCAACCGATCTGCCACAGTTGAGGGGTGACATTTTAACCTTGGAGAGATTCTACTCAGTGCAGGATCAATAAAATTTCATCAGCAGTGAGTTGCTTTTAAAGAAAGGACTACACGGACATGGTCCTTAACTATGGTCCATTACTGAGTTATAATCTGAAATGAGTGAGTAGCTAGCCAAAGCAATTACGAGGAGCAAGGAGTAAAGAGGAGTTGATAACAAAAATGAGCTGATCAGTCCTACACCTTGACCACTTTCAGAGTAGGTTCTTAATCATAGCCTGAGCTGAAATTGGTGATAGAGCATTCAGATTTGATTTATCTTTGCACTGAAAAGAATTAAGTATACTTTATAGAAGTGAAATTTATAGCATATAGAAAAAGAAGGCTGGCACCTACTTACACAGGCTGTAGTACACTGAAAAAGAACTCAAAGTATTAGTGATAGACTTTAGCAAATGGGGAGAGGGGATACTAACACCTGAAATTAACAAATCAGTGTAGATAAATTACACAAAAAAGACCAGAACAGGAAAGTAGTACATTTCAGCAGTTTACAGACCTCTTTTCATCTGCATCTAGAAAAACAAACTACCTTTAAAAAAAAAAAAAATTATTGCTCATTTTAAACTATCATTAGTCAGTGAACGAGGCACATAGCGATAACAGTGATAGCAGCAGCAGCTATGGCAAGTTCTGGCACAAAATGCCCAAAGGAGCTGTAGGAGGGGTTCCTGGAGTCAGGGAAACCTGAGAGAAAATGCAGAGACTTGGCAGGACCTGGCAACTCTCGTGAGCAAGGCTGGAGTGCTGAGGGCCTTGCCAGAGCAACCACAGGAGATGCAAATGACTCCAGGGAGTGTGGGCAACCAACAGGGGCAGTGGGGCAAGGTGTGGCACTTCACATAGATGGAGCATGTAGGAGGACACAGCCACCCCCAGCTCCCGAGACAAGCTCACCTGGGAGGTTTCACCTGCCCAGGTGGAACACACCCAAGGATGATTTCCACACAGTTGAAAGCCATCACTAGAAGGAGCCTGGTGATGCAGAAGGAGCTCCCTCAGGCACATGCAGCTGTCCAGGTCTCCATTTTCTCAGGCTGCAGGGAGTGTTTCAGCCTGGCATTAATATCTGAGGGCAAAAGGGAGGACCCCTGCATTTGTGTGACCAGGTAGATGATCAGCCTGGTGGCAGAGCTTATAGAGAAGTAGAGAATCTGAGGCCTATCAGGGAGTGTGAGAGAGAAACAGACTGGTAGAGTCACACCCTTCTATCCCTGAGAGAAATGCAGCTTATGGAACCTTGACAAGAGCCAGAAGAACCCTGACTCTCTTGCTATAAGGCTGAATGAGGGGCTAACATCAACTGTGAGGAAAGAAATTGTCTTCAGAGCATTTTCCTTCCATACTGAACAAAGGAAGTACTGTAATAAGAAAAACAGTTATCATTTCTTGCAAATTTTTTTAGTGCTTGTGCATTGCTTAAGGCTGAACCGTTCAAGACATTTTCTGCTTATACAAAAACATACGCTTTCATTTCACAAAGTATATCTAGCTTCTGCAGCTGCTAAGATAAGCTAGAGTACATGGCCTCAGTGAACCCAAAAGATTCCCAAGCAGGGAGCTAATTAAAATTCCATTCACTTCTAGGGACTATTTGCTTGTTTGTTTGTATCTGATTCTTTTATGCCATCTCATGATTCCTATGCAGCCTGAGTCATGACTCTTGAATGCTGGAGATTAGCAGTACCAGAACATCCTAATGCTACATCAGTACTCTGCACCACTGCCCAGCTCCTGCTGAGAACCTTCCCCAACTTTCAGAGTTATTTTTGGCAAAAATTATGCCTCCTACTTATGGCTGTAGTGAGGCATGAAGTGGAGCTATCCCGCTGTGGTCCCTGCAGTGTGAATTTGGAATAGGAGGAACAATGATCCTATGCACGTTTCCTGTTGCATGCTCTGTNTAATTGGATTGTTGCTTCATATTCCAACTGCAATCAGGGATTACTTGATGACTCTATGCAGTTACAGCTCGTTCACACAGTTCATCATTCCTATCACTGATTGCAGAAGACTCAGTTTCCAGGACACAAGTGGTTTCTGTGTTGTTTTAATAGTAGTTGGATAGATGGAAAATATACCTTTTGTGTCATAGTGCAATATTCTGAGCTGAAATTTCTGAAGGGAAATTTACATTGTGTGAAATTATGAACTCAATCAGATACTGCAATTCTGAGATCGTTAATTTTTTGACAAGATCCCTTTTCTCTCTCACTTCAGTTGATGAGACACACTGATTAAGACTTATCATGAAAAGCAGATCATCTAACAATCGCAAATTTCAAGAGGGTGAAACAAATGGGAAGTGTTTCTCATGGAACTCAGGTATTGAGAAATGGTCAATTCTTTGAAAGGTTGGTTAGACAAAAGTATTTTATATTGAGTTTGAAGGTCAGCAGACCTTTTTGTGAGAATGTGAAGCAGTCCAAACGTGAATCTTACTTGCAAGAGGAAATACTTCAACCATATTTACACAGGCATCTTAGAGCAGTGTTCTGGTTTGTTTAAGTAATATGATTGACAGTTCCAATTTTTAAGTTTGGAAAAGACAACAATAATAGTCCATAATGTCCAAAGCAAAAAGCACATAGTAAAAAATTATTCAATTACAAAAAATCTGAATAGAGGGGTTTTTTGTACCCAAAACCTGCCTTTGAAAATAGTTTATCACACTGGTCAAAACTTCATATATTTCCTGATCTATATTCCTCGATAATTTTCTTTTTTGTGTCAACTGTTATAATTATCTGTATTTTTCATAAAGATTCAAGGTTAAAGTACTTAAGCTGAATAAAATGTAATGGTGCTCTTCATGGTTTTCCTGCTTTGTCAAATTCCAAAACTCTCCTTTTATAAGACCAAAATAAGTGTTTTCATTTATACTGTTAATTCAGATTTTATGGTAAAAAAACTTTTTCAATTTTAAAGCCAGGCAAAAGGCTTTCTTTAATCCATTGTGACTCAAATTATGATAGTTTTATCATTAGTATTTTTCTCATCTTGAACAAGAAGACCAATCTTTTTCTTTCTATTTTTATTTTTTTTCTTTTTATTATAACAGTGAAGGTTAGATTAAGCAGTTTTTTAAATGGATCTGGTATACTAACATTTAAGAATAGGTTTATAATTCTACAAGAAGAGGAATTTTTAAAGGTGTTGTAGTAGATGTTGGATTTGAATAAAATTGGGAATATGGCTCTGCAGTCCCTTGAAGTTCCATGCTCTGATCTCAAACAAAATTGGGATTCAGAGGAAGAGTAAATTGTTTTTTTAATTTAATCTCAGGAGTCTGATTTGAACCATATCCAAAGTGCAAGATGGTACCAATTTTTATTTTATCCATATCTACTTATTCCATATCTACTTATCTACACCAAAAGACTTAAGACCTAATTCTCTGTTATGTTTCTATTGTTTTATAGAGGATGAATGGTATGTAGGACTCTGAAGAAGATCAGGAATAGTGCCCTGATGAGAAAATATCTTCTGTACAGAGTTCATATGCAAGATGTCTACCCTACATTGCTCATATCCTCTCAGATAAAAGAAAAGCCAAAATACAGACCTGGGAGATGGAGAAGGCAAAGGAGATAGATGAAGAATATGTCCCAGTGAACATATCACACTTTTTCTCCCATGGCAGAGCAGGAGCCAATTTCAGAGCCTTGTAATCAATGGCATATCCCTGTTTGCAGTGGAAGCCTGCATGTCCTGCTGTTTGAAGGCACAATAGCAGTAGGTTTTGAAGTGAAGAGACAATAGGTGAGCACAGGAAGATAAACAGGGGGTCCATTTTAATTCTCACACCTGACATTTGTGCAAGGAGGTCAGACAACCTTGCATTTCACTGTAGATTTAATTGATATACCTTATAGGCTCGCTCTGTCTTCAAGAAGAGGTACATTGAGACACAGGAGCTCAGTGCTCAGAGGATTCCCTTTGCCTATGGAATCCTGCATGTTCATCTTCCTTTGAGCACTGTCCTTTCAACAGTTTTTTTCCCTGTGTCCATGGGTGACTTCTTGGTATGCTGCTCCCTTCAGAGCAAGCAATAATGCAGGAGGATCACTCTTTAATGGATTCAGCTCTTCATTTACAGGCCTGACACTGGGGTTTATATGCTATTTTGTTCACTAGCACATTCCGATTTCATCGGTAATGTAGCCTAAAACATACCACGATTGGTGTTTGCACTTTGAGCATCTGAGAAGTTTCCACATATCCCACTTTTCAGAGTACATCTGGTTAGTTCTTACGCTTCCAAGTGAGCAGCCATATTCAGTACCAGTAATTTTTACAATTTGCTGTTATCAGCCAGCAAGACAAATAGCCTTGCTCTGCCTCCAAACAAGGTCAGTATAAAAAGCTTCCTAACAGTCATTAAGAAAAAAAGGGTTTATCAACATAAAGATTACATATAGCATTTTAGGAAAAAAAAACTTGAATAATGCTCATATTGATTACAGAAAAATACAATTGTGACATTCAAATATTTTGATTCAGAGTAGAATCAAATATTTGAAAAAGAAAGCCAGTCAAAATGGCATTATTATAGAAGTTATTTCAGAATTGCATTATATGCCATTTTCTTTACTCCAAATTAAATATATAAACTTATGCTTTCTTAATTAAATAATTTGGACTTGAAAACTGTATGCTGGTAACAATTTGCTTTCAAATTGTGGATGTTTTATTTTTGTTTAAAAATGTATAACAAAGGCTTTATGAAACAGGGGAAAGAACTGTCTGGTAGTGACAGGTTGCTTGGTAACTGCAATTTGAAAAGTATCTCTCATAATCTACAATAGTTGCCCTTTCAAATGTAGAATTTCCTCATGCAAAACTGTCTGTAAAACTATATAAAATATAACTGAGGAAGAGGAAATTGTTTGACCTTGAATACTTTAGGATTCAGGTTCTTGTGAGATGTTAAAAAAATCCAAATATTTTTAAAACTAGGTTTTCACCTTACTTAAACAAAAAAAAAAACAAAACATAATACAGGTTTCAGCTGAAAAGCAAAATAAGTCCTTGCAAGATGCAATGGCACACTTACAATTATCTAAATAGTTTTGAATAAAGAGTTCTTTTCTGATGTGGTTCACTCCTTGAGTGTAAGTTGTTACCATGATTGTGCATGTGAGTAAATATATGAAAGCAATTTTAAAAATTTATTTTTAGATTACAAGTTATTTTTTGTATAATTAAATCTTACAAGTAATATATCAGAAACTTCTAGTACATTTTTTGAGTCCTACAAAATAAATTACGTAAATTCTATATTTAGTTGTATTTCTTAATTATTTACTACATTTCAATAGTCCAGCTCAACTTTTTCTGAAAATACAGAAATAAATAATTCATAGAGGCTTTTTACTTAAGGGTCAACCTTTTGTGAAAATAGTCCTAAATTAATAGAGATGCAGATTGTCTGAAAACAGTGCCTCAAACCATTTTTGGACACAGAAATGATTTATTGACTGAGGACACCACCTTTCTCTTCAAAAGTTCTAATGAAAAATTGACAGCTGCTGTGACAGATAAAGGCAAAGGCATTGCAGAAGAAAGTGTATACACATAGAACGACTAAAATGATTAAAGGATTGAGCAACTGTCATGTAAGGACAGGCTGAAAAGAATGGTAATTTTTAGCTTGTAACAAAGATGTCGTGGGGGAGGGGGAGGCACTCACCAACTTGTGTAAGTATGTGATAAAAAATTATGCAGCCAGATTCTTCTCATTGGTACACAGGGAAAGGACAAGAGGCAATTGATACAAACTAAAACACAGGAAATTCCATTTAAACATAAAAATTATATACTAAGGGTGATAAAACATTGGAACAGGTTGCTCAGAGCGATTGTGGAGTCTTCACCCTTGGACATGTGCAAAACTCATCAGGACACTCCTGGGCAACATGTTATGGCTGACACTGGTTGAACTGGTTGGGTTAGACTGTGGGATCACCAAATATCTCTTCTAACCTCAACTATTCTGTGATTATATGTGGAAACTACTGGGAAGAAATGACTATCAAGTCTAGTTAAAACACAGTTTGGCAAGAGCTTATTTCTGCTGTCCAGACATACAGATTGAAGAAATGTAGTCATATCTGTCCTGTAGCAATGAGTGGAACGTGCCAGAAACTTGTACAGTTCATAGAAAGGGGTTTTCTGAGCCTTGGCAAAGATTATGCACTTGGACTCTTGCAGTTGCAATAAAGTTGCTTACTTGTATTTGATGGTTACACCAATGGACAGAAAAACTTGGCTAGTAAACAAGATATCAAGTCCTTGCATGTGATAAATAAGGCAGTTCACACTTCTAAATGTGTTTAAACATCTGAGGGTGCAACTTAATGCTCATAATTTCAAGTCTAATTTCACAATATAAGATGTGAAATCACAGAAGTACAGTTCAGGAGTCAAACACATAGCTGGACATTAAGTTATAAACTGGTGTTACAGTCTGATTCAGTGGACAGTAGCATAAATCGTGAGCCATTCACTTAAGATATAGACTTGATAATCCTTGTGGTTCTCTTCCAACTCAGAATATCCTGTGATTCTGACAGTGACAATTCTGCACTAGTCACACTCATGAATCACTTGAAGCAGCCTGAAACTCTTTCTGACTGCCACTAGTCAATCAAGCTGTCAGGGGTACTGTCAAAACATTTGAAATTCCCCCCACTGAAGCTTCAAAAGTGGAAATTAGGAGTCTAAGTGTTGTGAGCTGAAAAGTTACTTCATTACTCTAGGAGGAAATCCAGTTTTAATTAAATACACCAAATAATGAAGAACATGACTGTGTCAGTGATTAATTACCCTCACTGTTTTATGGATAAAAGCAATTCTGAGAAGAAATTTTATCGAAATGTAAATTATTTAATACAATGGTGACTGCAATCCTGGAACACATCACACCAGCTAAAGGATAATAATAAAAAAATGATATTTGGACAACCTGTTTTTTATTATTAAGACAACATAAATGGCTGAGGACAAATTATGCCAATGCCTTGGATGGAAAAATTAGGCACTCCGAGGTGTACCTACACAGCATTTGATTGACAGAAAGAAGGAGTTCTATACAGAATATGCTTTGAAACCTGCCTCGTTGTTGCCTCTTGTATTTACATGGAGTCTCTCTTGCTCTGAAAAGTATCCTATAGCCATGCCTGGAACCATGCCTATAGGGCTATCACCTGTATGGATCCATATGATCCTCATCTTTTGGACCACATTAATGAAGTCCCTAAGATGAAGTGCAGCTGTATCCACTTTTACTGTCAGCGTTTATTTGTCAGCATATTCAGAATAAAGAGTTATACCTTCTAGACCATAGCTGGGTATAAGACCATGGATGCAAACCCCAAACACAGCTAAGATGGTGGATTTATATTCATTGTTTTTCCAGAGATCTCTGAGCCATGCCCCAAAGCAACAGAGAAGTTCTTTTAAGACTCTTTCAGTTGCAATATATTGTTTGTTTTTACTCTATCATGTGACTTCCAACTTGTCACACTTTTTACCGAATGCACCTCCTCTAGGAATAAGAAAAACTTGTTTAGCTCATATCATGACAGAGCAAGTTTTGGTTCTCATGGTGGGGAGTACCTTCAGGACAGGTATCTCGGTGGGCAGCTGCAGTGTGTGCTGCAGGTTGATCTCTGGATGATGAGAGCCCAGGCACGAGGCCGTGCCCTGCTGACCCTTTGTGTAACAAAGGGCACAGGGACCTGTGGACAGCCAGGGGACCAGACTCAGAGGCACAGCCAGAGCCCACAGCCCCCGACTCTCCCAGTCAGACTGTGAGGGTGTAAAAGCCTGCGGGTTCCTCTATTCACGGTTCCTCAGAGGCACTGGCTTCAGCTGTTACTTTGATATTTAGTTATTGCACCATGATCAAATAATTTGGAGGATCTGGACATCTGGGACTCTGTTATGGGAAGCCTGGGGTGACTGTGAGAGTAGGAGGTGTAGCTGAGAAGGAGCCTCTGTCTCAGCTCAGGTGTGCGAGAGTGACCGTGCCAGGGGCCCCCTGGATGGTCAGGCAGGGCTGTTTCCCAACACTCAATGGACAGATGCTTAAAGAAAAATTTCCAGCAACAACTTCTTTCTTTTCTGCCACTGCTTTATGACTATGGTGGGGTGCTTTTTGTTTTCCCCAGGATCATTACAACCACCATCTGACTTAGGAATTCTGATGAAGAGAAATGCTGACAGTGTTTGAATTAAGTCTGTAACAAATAAGCAGAAAAAGTGATAATGGTTGATCCTGAAGAGAGGATTTGGAATCCCTTATGCCCTTCCAAACTCTTGTAGCTTTCAGGTGTTCATCCTGTGTCATTTACCAGCTCATTTTGATGAATATATTTTGCATTACTTATGTGCCTAAATACAACAACCACATTAGCATGCTGTGAAGCATGTAGTCCTTTTCACAGGTCTTATTTGGACTGCATATTCTTCTGCACAAATACTGGTTCAACTAAACAATGGAATATTGAATTTTGGCTGAAATGACATTAGTAATGATACTTTTCTACTTTTATTTAATTAATTAAGGGATATCATTTCTCTGTTGTCATGTCATTATTCTTCTCTTCAGAATGCCAATATTTACTGGTGGCTTTCTAATTTACACAGTTTCTTTCTGCTATTGAAAAATTATGCTCAGTTATTCTTTTCATCTTAAGTGCTGATTATTATAGTTCCAATATTCAGAAGCAGTCTAGAATATACTGAGATGGAACTTTCAAAGCTTTTACATCAAAGCCTTTACTGCTGTAAGATCTTTGATGAATCAAGGCAACACCATTTTTAAAATTAATTTTTTTTTTTCTTGGCAAACATGTACCACCAAACTAATAGTTAGCTTTAAACCACAGAAAGCGAAGAAGCACAAAGTTTTGTTTCCTGTATCAATGAAATTATATAATAGCCTCCAAGGATACCACTATGATGATGTTAACATTGATACTGTTTTGTAAACATGTAGAAATACAGTGATGTGGTTCCACTTTGATACGATCACAAAAAAATAAGGAAAAATGAAAAAAATTGAGAAAACCTATTTCCTACAAAATAGTGTAGGAAAATATGAAAATTTCACGGTCACAGCTTTGTGGAATATGTTATATTCAAGGCCTTAGGGATCTTGAGCAAAACACTACTCTGTGGGGACTTTCACTTCAGATTTGAGAACTCCATCAGCGTGAGCAGCTGCTGAGCCTGCAGCATGAGCCTGCTGGAACTCTCTGTGCATGTCTCTGCTGAGTGCTAGTGGCTGCTGGGGCAGAGATGGCATCCCAGCCCATCAGAAGTTGTTGTGATTCTTTTTTGTTATACAAAATAGAAGTTACTTCAATTTCAGAGGAAGGAGAAAACTCCCCATGAATGGAGAGGAAAGGTCATCTGGGGTCTGCCTGACACTACACAAAGTGCAGGATGGCCAGCCTCTGAAACGATATAAGACCCATTTTAATATTCTACTTTTAAAAAGTGGAATTTTTAATGCCATTTTTGTCACAATTTTCTTATGGAGATCCGGTAAGAGCCCAACATAATTTTTCTCCCTCACCCCCAGTGTAGAATATTGATGAAGGAAGCAGAGATGACGAGTTACATTCTTCTGTATGATTACGATGAGTTTTGAATTAATTCCCTTGACTCTGTTTTTTTTTTGCTACTGCATTCAAATATGTTAATAACTACATAGAACACTCTTACTGCTGTCAGGAGGAAGAATAAAAGAGAGATCCCAAAGTATGCTAGTGGAACTTAATAAAAATTACTTACTTTTGAAGCTCATGAAAAAGAATATGTAGTGGGTGACCACAGAAACAGGTGCTGGTATAGCCATGAGTCATCTAAAAAATGTAGCTAGAAAAATAGCAGCTGTTTCCCCCTTAATTTTATGCAAAACACTGCTGCACTCTTACTTGACAATATGAAGAATGAGTAGCTCAAAGTAGATAAAATGTCCCATGGAGAAGAATGATTTTTATTTGGCGCCTTCTTTTTCTAAGGGAAAAAAAATTGAGAAATACAAAAATTAGCATAAATAATAAGATCGAAATTTTATGCTCTGAAAAATCTTAAAGAAGTTATTTTAACAGGAAAAAATTTCTCATCTCTACAGATATTGTCACCAGAATTTATTGGAATCTTATTATACTTCATACTTTGGATAGTGGCTGGCACAGCTCATAGTAAGAAATCTGGAAAAGCAGAGGAAGAGGTATTTTTACATTTCCATGTTGGTTTTTAAAAAAGTAAAGTAGATAGATCTAGTAAGGAGCAAATAATAGGTATATAGGCAGCATAAGTTGCTGCTGAGTGTAGTAATAAGGTAGAAAACACACTGAGTAAATCAGCACTCTGTCAGGTTAGATTGTCAGACGAAGCCCATGGAAATAGCCAGAAGGTTTGTATGCCCACGCTTATACTTCTGGTAGCAGAGTACAGTGGAATAGAAATCTTGTTTAAAGCACAGTTTCTATCAGAGACCTGTTTCCTGGAAAAAGAAAAATTAATGTAGAGACTGTAATATTCATTAAGTGTCCAGCCTCAGCAGTCTGTTAGGGTCAACTCTGAATTTTACAATTCCATTATACTCCAAAGTTTCCCCAATATTTCCACATCATCTTTCCCCCTCTGCATGCAGAAATTACCTTTCTGCTCCTCATTAGATATATACAACTGCAACGCTGTAGGAGATGGGTGCTGTATTATTAATTCGATACTGCTATGTAATTTTTCCCTGTAAAAGGAAAAAAAAACATTATTGAATGCATCATTACACTTGTAATTAGACTTAAGAGAGAACTGAGAGTTTCCTTTGTGGGAAACACTCACGTTTTGAAATAATTTGTTTCCAAATTTGTACCAAACATACTTCTGAAAAAATATTTAATCCTATTCTATGCAACATCTGCCTTTCATTTTTTAATGTAGACAGAAAAGAAACTAGAATATTTAAATTCTGCTGTACTGCCATGATACGATCTATCATAGGATGCAATGTGATATGATATTTACCAAATGCCTTTGCTACTAAAACATCAGGAAGAAAAGGAAAAATGGTAATGATAATGTAAAATAACAAAATATCTGCCCAAATAATGTAGTTTTCAAACAGAAGTTTTTATTATGTCTGGTGCAAAGGTTTCCTAAGCAGGTTTCTAGATGTGTCTTTTAGTAGACTTACAGAAAAAATTACAGTTTTTCTCTTCGAAATAAGTTTGGCCAAAAATAATAGTTCTATTAAAATTTTGTAACCTTTTTTATTTCTGAATTCAGTTACAATGGTTGCTCCTAACAGTGGCTAGTGAATAGATTAATAATCATTCCCTGCCCATATGCAGCTAAAAGTTGTTTGCACTACAGTGAGAAAGGACAGTGATGAATTGGTCAAATCCAATAAAAGAAACACTGAGTGCAAAATTATGCAGAATCTAATTTCAGCAGAAAAGTGACTAAGTACTAAATATTAAGAGTACTGAGAAAATCAATGCTGACTATTGAGAATACATAATTAATCCAGTGAAAAGGAACATGTATATTTTACAGACAAAGTGACTCTTCTAAAATTCAAATACAAGGTTTGGCTTAGAGAGAACATTCATTTCAAAACCACTTCAGTAAAATATTTGATATTAAGAATTATAAGCCTAGGTGAAAAAACACTAGTTCTCTCTTCTAGCAGCCTTTTTTTTTTTTTCATTTAGTAAACTGATATGAAGCAAAATAAAAAATCATCAACTACAAAATTTGCAAACAAACAAAATATCTTAATTTTAGAACTTTCATTATAAGAATAATATACATTTCTGAGAAATACATGAGTTTATTAGGTGCTATGTCAATGAAAAGCTAGAGTTACGTTGACATTTCTTACATATTTCAAGGGTGTCCCTCCAGGTAGACTAAGAAGCCATGATCAGGCAACCCAAAATGGTACTCCCAGGTGAGGTAACATTCTTTAGATCCCATCAGAGTAAAATCTCACAGGTAGCAATACAGATCAATAAGAACTTTAGCACAAAGCGTTCCTAAAAGCATTTAATCCATTTATTCATGTTAATTTATTTTTTAATTTTATTTTTAGGTTTTTTTAGCATAATTTAATTAATCATGTTTTACATGAAAGATGCGTAAAACTTTTTATTTATTTATTTATGTAACTTGTTTGAGATAGCTGTCATTTGTGACAATGCAATGTGTTAATTACATTCCTAGGAATGGAGCACATTTTTGTTACTGCATCAGGCTGAAACTCTTCTCACCTTTTTATACAAATCAGGAATTTTGAAGTCTGGCATTGTGATATCATAGTACCAGCCTAACTTTAGAAGAAATTTCTATACTCTACGTATATTAATCTTACCCCTTTCCCCAACACCCACCCCAATCCCTCCAAAATTCTTGAATAGAATGTCATGGGAAAGAAATGAGGTCAGATTTTTTCCTCAAGCTAAGAAATTATTTCTGTATACTGAAACCCTTGTGGTGCTTGCATCATCTATTTAATCTTACTAAAGAAGGTATTATTCCTTCTAAGGATGGAGTGATACATTCTCATTCACAGGGTTCTTCTGTGAAAGAATTTGCGTGCTAGGTTGGAGTCCTCAGGTTTTTCTTTACCTTTTCTTCAGAAAAGCTTGGGATGTTTTCACTATTAAATATTTGTCCTTAGAAACAAAGCTTTAATTGAAATATGAATTCCCTAAAACAAGCTGAAACACTGCTTTGTAAAATTAAATTTTAATCCAAGTCTCTTCTAACAGGACTCATGCCAGTTCTTCTGCTTTATTTGGAACTTTCTGGCAAGTCAATATCTATGGTTAAGTACATATTTTTCAACCTATGGGTACCAAGATAATTTTTTTCCTGATGTTTAGACAACAACCTATTTTTACATACCACAGCCCATTTTGTACTGTTTATTTTGATATTCCATCTGTGAGCTCCAGATTAAATTATTCTTCTTATTTTCATCATAAGTGAGCTACCTGTAACTCTCAGGTTTTTTGGAACTTGTCTAAGGAGAAGGAAGGCACAACCTGAATCTATTTTATTTTCTACAAAAAATATTAGATTTTAAACTTTCTTAACATCTGAGGTCTAATTGTATTGTTATTTCAGGTAAAATTCAATGAAAGAAAGATTTGGACTATATCACAGTGTATAATTTTTGGATGTACTAGGAAATTAAGTAAATTAGATATTTTCAATAACAAGTCCAAACTATTTCTGCTATTAATTTACAGTGACATATAATTTTAATAATGAAGGTTACTACAACATAAATTAATCATGAAAGGAGTGTTTCTTCCTTGAAACAGTTATTGTCAGTATGCCAGATCCTCTTTAAAATTACTCTGTCAGTTTAATTAACTGCATTGAAAGCAGAAAAAATAAATTGTGTACTGCTTCCCTCATCCAACTGCAGTAAAGCTGGTCTTGGTGTGCCAGTAAACATCAGTATGCAATGAAGATTTTGTGCTGCAAGTAAGGAGTGCCACAAGACACAGCACCGTAACAACCGGAAAGCATTGATTTATTCAAGTGCCATTGATAAGGCTTGCTCTCTTTTATCAAGTCATGGGTAGATACAGAGGGGACCCGGATCTGGGGGAAAGGCAGATTGTACATTTGATTTTTGATTATAAATCACTGCAGCAGAACAATAATGATACTGAAAGCAACTGTTTGATACCTAATGGTGTCAGCAAGAATAAGTCATGATTTATTAATATTCACTTGATTTTAAAAACCCATTAAATTATCATTACCAAATCAGTGTAATATGGGAACCATAATTAGAGTGCCTCAATTTGCATTTCTAACTACAGTAATGAGAATTGTATTCAAATATATTTACTTTCCTAATTTACAGCTAAAGCTTATTGAACCATACTTTTGTTCCAGTAGCTAGGAAAAGGAAAATAGTCATGATGTTTCCGCATCATTTTGGGGTTATTGCTGAGGTTTAAAACAAGCTGAATCCTGATGTAAATGCAAAGTGTTGTTTATAAACTCTAAACTCTTTCCAGTGGAGTCTAGGGTGACAATAACATATTAGCCACCAATGCTACAAGGTAAACTCATTTATGGAGCATCATGCCATAAATGTGAAATAGATTTAATCTGTAGAAAAACAGTGTATCCCTCAGTACTTTATTTATAAATGTCCTAAAGCATATGGGTAGGTGTTTTTACCATATTTGGATACCTCCAAAAAGCCGCTTGAGATATCATGTCCCAGAATCCCTTCCTGTTTCTTCATTTTCCACTTCTTTTGCAGGAATCTCTCATTTTCAATTGCCTAGGAAAGAAAGTCTTCTAAAGATCCCAGAAGTTCATGAGGTATAATCATAATAAATCCTTTATATAGCAACTTGGATGAATAAATCTTTTTTCCTACTGTAAATATGAATGTGACATAAGCTAGTCTTTTATAACATTTTTTTTCTTTGACAGAGGAGAATATTACAGTTTATAGCTGTTGGAAAATAGTACTTCACTCTCAGAAATCGTTGAAAATGTCTTCTGTGCTTCATAAACAGTTTTGGGTTTTTTTTATTCTGGAGTAAAGGTTTCATTAGAAACAAAAACACATGCAAACTTACTTTTGATTTTAATAGAAAAGTACAGGGGTTTTTTTCCATTTTTTAATCTCTACTTCCAAAACATTACAAAAGAAGATAAAATACTAATGTTACTAAGCATAACTATAGCCAAAGAAACAGTCGTTTAAAAAAGATAACATGACAGGGATCAAAATAAGCTATTCAGTGAAAACTTTTTTGTAAATTAGTCAATCATCTGTATCATTTGAGTTCCATCCAATGAACTCCATCTGCTTTCAGCTTTCCCTTCTTTCACAATGCCCAGCCTTCTATATTGTCCTAAGTTTCTTGGTACACAATGTCAGAAGTTCCTTTCTAACATGGTTAAATGTGAGCAATCTACATTAAGCACAGGGTCTTTGGTTTGAAGATCAGATTCACCTATCCAACTTCAACTCTGTATATGAGACTATGAAGAAAACGTCTTTGTGGATTTGCTTAATTCCGTGCTAGTGCAGATATTAGGTATTTTAAAGTTTTATGTGTGGAGGCCAAAATCATAATATGAAAATATGCCTGGAGTGTTCTTTCATACAAATGTACCTTACAGATGTAGACAAGACCAAGAACAATGCATATTCATTGTCTTCACAGTTCTTGAGCATTTTTTTAAGAGACTGTCTCAACACGAGACCATGAAATATGAAATATAAAGACATATCAAAATATTTTTCTTTTTCTTCTTCAAAACCTTTTCCTTTTTCATTCTGTCCTGTGTCAAGATTCATTTGTCTGCCTCCTCAGCCTTCTTTGTTCGAAAGGCTATGGTATCACTTTATCTTCAATGGCTTCAGGAAAAAAGTTCTGAGATATTGTTTTGCTTCTGGTATGTTAGAACTCCACATACTTGGGTTCTGAAAATCTTACTTATTCAACTTTAAAATAGGTACCAGCTTTCACAATTTAAAAAAAAATTATTAAGGACTAAATTGAAATATAAAACACAAGGATAAAATTAATCATACAGTTTTCTACAGAATTCAGCGTGCATACCCAACAACTTAACAGATCAGGTTATATTCCTGAAGATATTACATATTCATCACATTTCTGTTACATATTCATTACATTTCCTGAATACATGCATATAGGCTAATTATTTCTGTGAACTTATTTGGATATGAGTAAAGGTCTTTTGAGGGTCTTTCGTGGTGTTTTGGGAACACCTCTTTTCTCAAAATTGCCTTTTATGGTCCCAGATCTTCTGAAGAATCTTCTTTCTTAGAGGATATCTCAAATACGTGGTCAGGTTATGATGCTTTTCTCTTATCATTCTTTACTTCAGCACTCAATCTCTGTTCTCAAAACGAACACTTTTCTAGTATATCTCAATCACTAATACAAGTTAATAAGGAAGCTTTAGCTGGCTCAAGACTCATTAGTAACAGATGTAGGGAGTTAACCCAAGGCCACATTAATCTCTGGTGTTTGTGCTGAGCAGTGTAGGGTACAAAACTGAGCATTAAAATTAATATAGGGGTCATACACTATTGTGCTACAGTTAGAAGAATTTTCCAATGTCTTCCCCCAGTGAGGCATAGACTTCTTCTTAAAGAAATATAATCTGTTTGGTAACATTATCTTTTGATTTCTTCAGGCAACAAAAAGATTAAAAAAAATTCAACAGATTGCAAATGTCATTGTAGTATATTAACATTCTGCTATTTTAAAAATCAATATTTTTATTATGGAGTGTGTGACAGAGGAGTTTTCCATTCAGTAAAGATTTGACAGGTTTTTTGTTAAATTGGCTACAGTGAGGAATGAGGCTTTACACCTTTATTCCTGTCAGGTTGTGCTGTCAATGAGAAGTTGGCAGAAAGAAACTCTCCAGGTGGTATAAAGCTCTCATAGTAACAAGTCCATGAAATAGCTCTGACCTAACTGTTCATCCACATATGAGCATCAGCAGTATTGCCAGCTCCAAATGTCCAGAAATACCCAGGCAGTTTTAAAGGAGTTTTTGAATAGTCTTTTATTTTTCAGTGTTACACTTAGGATTCAATATTGTTCAGTCAAACTTAAAGTTTCTAAAGCCAGGAGGACTGAGAAAATATCTTTTTAATAAAGAAAATCTGCTAATCTGTTAAATTAATCCAAGGGGTTCTTAAGACTTACATGAAAAATAATAAGACTTTAAGAGTTTACAATGCAAAGTCAGAAGGGAAGGGTTGTATTACAGTCAATGCAAAGTCAGAAGAGAACAGTTGTGGTACAGTCAAATCCTAACAGAATATATCTGCTCTAATGTTGCAAACATGAGGGTTAGGGTTTTTTTTCCAGAAAAGATAATTTAATAAAGCACAGCTTTCTGAGTTTTTCTGGAACCATTTTTAAGCCCTCCTGATAAAGACATTCAGGGAAATTTTTTTTTTTCCCTCGCCAAGTAATTTTTCTCACCAGGAACAGAAATGTTCCCTGACTGTTACATGCAGATGTAAAAACTGGTGTATCAGCACAATGAAACACATTATGAAGATAAGGCTTGGTAAGGGCTGAAACAGCTCTGCTGGTGAATCTGCAGCTACTCCAAATCATTATTGGCCAGTTTAAATTTTTATGGGTCTACTAATTTTGTAATATTTTAATGGTGTAATCTGATGGACAGTTAGTGATGAACTTTGGTCTCATAATTTATAACACCTTTTAGTAAGTAACTGTACATTTAAACTCACTGGAGGGCTCTCTGGAACTATCACCTGTTGTTAAGCTCTATAGCAGCTTTGTATAATGCAGGTTGCTTTACAAGGTATGCATTACAATAAGATGAATAACAGATTTTAGACTCTTCATCTTGTTTCTTCTTCACCTTCCTTTCTTGTTTATATTCTCTACAACTTCATATCATCTTTAAGATATGTTTTACTTGCCTGCAGTAAATGTTCTCAAATAAAAGAGAGGGCAAACACTGGACCCAGAGAATGTTCAATGTTTACTAAACTTTTGTGGCTCGAGAGCACTACTATTCTTGTTTGGATATCTAAAACAGCATCAAAGCCCAGAGTGAAAGGTAAGTCAGAATGTAAGGCAAGTTTCAGTCAAAAATTCCTGCCTGACAAATTTTAAGAAATCAACATGGCACTAAAAAAAACAAAATATATAAAAAATCATCTCTACTGAAGGGCAGAGATTTTTCATAGGTTTGCTGTTGTGTTGTTACTGATCTGTTAATGAAGACCAATGCAGCAAAAATTTCCTTTCAATGGTAAATAAAACAGAAATGGTAGGACAAATGCTGAATAAAAGGTGAAAAAATGGAAATCCTCTCTGAACTGCTTCACTATTCACATTTAGTCTACACTGTCTGACATAAATAAAAACCACCTGCAATAATAAATTGTGTGCAGTTAGGCCACTGTGAAAATAAAGTAATGCATAATTTAAGAAAGTCAGAATGTTACTGACATTAGAACTAACCGGGAATCAAACTGGACTTCCAACAGCAATCAGCTAAATTTATTTCTGACTTTATCAGAATCGATATGTTCCTTGGAATGGTTTTTTTTTAATAAATCAGGAGTTTCTAACAGAGACATTTCCAATGCAATGTTTTCAACAAGTTCTAAAAGACATTGTGGTTTTTTTCAACCTTTTTGTCATCATAATTCTTCATTCTTTCAATTAGACTATTAATACTGTTAATGAAAAAAATGAAAAGAAAAGGAAGATAAGAAAGGTCTAGATTTTGATCTAGAAGCTTTCTAGTGTATAAAACACAAGCTGCAGTACAGTACTGGCAGCTGGTCAGGCACACACATAGACACAGATTTACTAAAAATATAGAAGTTCATTTTGTGATGTTTAAACTAAAGGTAGTAGTAATGCAACAACTTAGAGTTTCATGTCCCAGAACCTGGTCCAGCAGCTTTACTGTGGGTGCTGGGGGTGTTTCCCTGGGAAGTGTGCTAACTGCACACACCTATAGGGTTTCCCCAGAATTTTAGCTGCCAGTTCAAGCAATAACATAAAATAAAACAGTAACCTTGCATTTGTCCTATTTAACTGTTACTTTCTTGAAATAACTTGAAGGTAAGCACAGGGACCTGAATATTTATGGTCTTGCTTTTGTTTCAAGTTTACCTTGATTTATTTAAAAGTGCAGTAACAAGCTCTCATACAAACACTCTTTATGAAAAGAATTGCTTTCTTGTGTGAAAATTTTATATAATAGCTTAAATGACCAAAAAGAGGGATTTCTCTCCATGGAGAGGACCTTTGCAGCATATCATGGGAGAGCCATGCAGGGTTTATCTGATGCCTTGTGCATATGGGTTTCTCCTATATGGGAAGGTTTGTTCACAATCTGTATTTGCATTCTATTTTAATAAAACAGCTATTTTATTGTAGCATCTGTAGTTGGAACATTCTTCTTAAGGTGAAGAAAGAACTCTGCACCATCCTTTTCTCCCTCTCTCACCATGCACCCCC
This sequence comes from Rhabdornis inornatus, assembly GCA_013397075.1. Lineage (NCBI taxonomy): Eukaryota > Metazoa > Chordata > Aves > Passeriformes > Rhabdornithidae > Rhabdornis > Rhabdornis inornatus. The sequence goes on from VWZS01007264.1 coordinate 3,832,554, forward strand.
ATACAGAGCACATGGACTAGCTGTGTTTCTTCCAAACTTTTAAATCTCTTGCTGTGCTTTGGATGTTACTGTAGCACACAAAATTATGAGGAAGCACATATTTTCTTCACCTTTCTAGTGGCCAAAACTTTAAAGTGGGAGTGGCTATATTTTTTTTTTACTGATTATATAGCCTCATTAAGCAGCCCAATATTTTCCTTAGTTTGACATGCTAACAGAGCTGTGGAGGAATTTGTTATAATGGGTAAATTTTGCTATGTAAATCACTCTAGAAAACTGAAAGAAATATGATTCACCATAATTAAGGAGAAATTACATGTATTCTGTTTGGTACCAGTCCAGTTTCTTCAACCAATGGCAGTTGAAGCACACAGGAAATATTTACTGTAGACTTACTTAAAATATTTGAAACTATTTGCATTATTTCATACATAAACAGCACCTCTAGAGTTAGGCAGCAAACAATGTCTCTGGCAACAGACAACCAGTAATTACTTTTTGCTGAAACCACATTAATGTTCTAAATAATGCAGTCACATCTGTGTTAAAATTTCATGAGCTTGATTGTAATTATTCTTCAGTTTGTGTCAGTCTCAGCTCTGCAGTACACTCTACGAGGCCTGATCCAGATCTAAAAATAGCATCAGCTGTGACTGCTTTGTCCTTTTTTGACACTAGAACACTGTAAATATGGCTGGAAATTCCACTTTGCATGTTCTTAAAAGATTGCTAGTTATGCACAATTACCACATTTGATTTTAAAATGTTTTCTGCTCATTTCTTTCCTGTAAAACTCACTAGGCAAAGAAGGGAACAAAACCCTCTAGACAGCCTATTAATAAGAAAAGACAAATTCTGAGAGTTACCTGGGGGCAGGGGAGAAGTTGTGGCCTCAGCACAGAATTGTAAGTTCACAGCAGAATGCCATGGAAAATATGCATGTCATGGGCTTTACTGCTGACCTGAGAAGGAACAGATTTCTAGTCTTCCATGTGATTGGTACAAGTGTGAAAGCCCGGAGCCTTCCTGGGGCACTGGACATCATTCCTTACACTAGGAAAGCTGAAGGAGGCTGTAACAATCGCTGTTGGCTGAGTTAGTTTCTTATAAGAACAGCCAAAATCCTGGACATTTCTCACTATTTCCCAGCACTTAGATGGGAAGAGATGAAATATAGCCAAGTCTTATCACATTTTGTTTGTGGGAATAGGCGTTACACATTTGAGTAAGTTGTGTGTCTATTCCAAAAGAAGTGGTTGTCCTTCTTCCTTACTGCCTTACTGCATTTCAGAAGTAAACAATTTTTTATCTAACACTTAACTTGCCCCTTAAGCAATTGGCACACTCCAACTATGCCTATTTTTTAAATAATTCCCTATGGTTGTCCTGGTTTTATCTGGAATAGAGTTAATTGATAGCTGGTGCAGTGCTGTGGTTTGGATTCAGTATGAAAATAATGTTAATAACATGTTGATGGTTTAGCTGTTGCAAAGTAGTGTTTCCCCGAAGTCCAGAATTTTAATTTTCCCATCCTGTGCCATTGAGGAGCTGCACAGGTCGCTTGGGAGGGAGCGCAGCCAGGACAGGTGACCGAACTGGGCAAAGGGATATTCCGTAAACAATAGAACACCATGACCAGTATATAACTGGAGGGAGTTGGGAGCCACCAACCACTGCTTGGAGACCAGAGGGGCATCAGTCAGTGTGTTGGTGATCAATGCTGTTGCATATCACATGTATCTCTTCAGTTTTATTCCTCCTTCTTCTTTACATTAAAATTAGTGGTAGTAGTATCCAATTGGCACAGCACGGGCCTGGGCATATTTGGGGGTTAACTTTTGTGGATCACTAACTCCTTGGTGTGCAATAATCTTCCAGCTGGGATGAAAAAATACATGGGAGAAGGTACCTGTTGAAATGCTAAAGCTAGTGACAGAAGTAGGAGTACAAAAGAAAATGCCTAAAAAGTAGAAAAGAAAGCGTTCTGAGAGTTTATCCAGGTGGAGCAATGGATACTTAATTATCAAAAATACCACTTTTACAGATACTGTTTTGCAAAATAGGAACAATATCAAATTTCTTTCAACTTGCACTCTTTTGAACTGGGCTTTTCATTTTATTCCTAGAATATTGAATTGAGACTGCTTACTACAGAAAATCAAGCTATTTCACATGGAACAATCTGCCTTTAGATGCTGATATAATCTTTATGTTCAATTCAACAAAAGTGGACACATGTGCCTATTTTTAAACATGGCTCAAATAATCTATTAAACATTTCCACTGCTGCCTTTCTGCATTTATTTCACTTGATACTTATATAGATAATCAAATTGACATTCCAATCACTGAAACTTCAATGCATTTTGCTATTCATACATTAAAAGCTTTGTTGACTGGGAGATCAGGTATATGAGATAATGTAAAACAACAAGTGACAGTAATGATTTCAAATCCAGGTAGGTCGATATTAAAGGACAGAAGAGCAGTTCAAGTTAACCAGCTTTGGACCACAGTGTGTTTATCTTCTCTGTAAATCCATTCTAAGCACATATATCTTCTCTATATATTCTACATTTGTTATTACCTTGTTTTTGTGGTGGCTTGACCCTGGCTGAATGCCAGGTACCCACCAAAGCTTCTCTATCCCTCCTTCTTCCACTGGACAGGGGAGATAAAAAATATAATGAAAGGCTCGTGAGTTAAGGTTTAAGAGAGGGCACTCAGCAAATACTGCCATGAGCAAAACTGTCTTTACCTAGGAAAATTAATTGAATTTATTACCATTCAAAATCAGACCATGATAATGAAAAGTAAAACAAATCCTAAAAACACCTTCCCCATACCCTCCTTCCATCACATGTCCAGCTAAGGTTTACCTACTCATCTCCCCACAAAGCACAGGGAGATGCTTTACAGCCAGCTCATCACATGGTTTCTGAAGCTGCTTCCTCCTCAAGGAGCCCTCCCCCTGCTCCAGTGTGGGGTCCCTTATGGGCGACTGTCCTCCACAAACTTCTCCAACATGAGTCCATCCTGTGGGCTGCAGTGGTCACAAACTGCTCCAGCATGGGTCCCTTTTTTCCCACAGAGTACAGCTGGATCTCTGATCTGCCATGGACCTCCATAGACTGTAGGGAGACAGCCTGCCTTGCCATGGTCTGCACCACGGGCTTCAGGGAATCTCTGCTCCAGCTCCTGCAGCACCTCCCTCCCCCTTCCTCCTTCTCCTCCTCCTGATCTTGGTGTCACCAAAATTCTTCTCTCACATATTCTCACTCCTGTCTTCTCTGGCCACAGTTTCATCTGTGCAATAGTGGGTTTTCCTCTTCTTAAATATTTTATCACGGAGGTACTGATGGTCTCAGCTGAGGCCAGCAGCAGGTTCATCCTGGAGCCAGCTGGCATTGGCCCTGCCACACATGGGGGCTTCTCACAGAAACCACCCCTGTAACCACCCACCACCATTGCCATGCAAACCCAACAGTCTTGTAATTCACCTATCAGAACTCATCCTCTCTGCTATCATTGCTGGATCTGTACTGGCTTCAATGATATATAACCATCAATTATGTATTTTATGACAAAATGTGACACCTTATTTTGCTGTATGAATAGAATAAAGGTGAAGAACCAGTTCAGAGGCATAATAAAAGTAGCCTTATTTATATTAATTATATTAATAAAAACACAGAGGATAAGTTCTGATAGATGAATTACAAGACTGTGTTGGTCAGCTTTCAAAATCTCACTGACTCAAAAGTTAGATTACTTCTTAATCTGTTGATGGATATCATAACAGCAGATAATCTGCTACACTGCAATAGCACAATCTTTTACAGATTATTAAAATTACAAGATTTAGACATACACATGATTGATTTGTTTTGTCTTTGGGAGTAGAACACCAAAGAGGAAATTATTCTAGTTATCTGGAGAATTAATCGGTGCCACCAAAAATTAATTTGAGCAAAAAAAATATTCTGCTATAATACTCTAGTATGTGTTGAAAGTGGATATTTAGTAGATGATTTTTAAAATACCAGATCACTTGTTAAAAATGCTATGCAACAGAAAAGGCACATTACTTATACAATCTTTTCAAACTAGCAAAAGGCTGATTCAACTTTTGTTTCTGTTCTACTGTGAGCAGTTGGTCAGAAAAAGCCCACATCTTCCAGCAGATTGTCTTAACAGAAGCTATTGGTTTATAGTACCATTTAATGCAAAAAGAAAGTTTCTTCAGGGTAGCACAACACATTCTATTTTCTCAGAGCTAAAAATAGTGCCACTCTTCAGAGAAAACTTTGTATTACCTATATTTTTGTATTTCTTTTCTATAGCACATGGTAGGAAACAAAAATCACAATTTCATACACCATATATAATAGAAGATACTGTACAAGCAGAACACATATGAGTTCTGCTTGTACTCATTGTGGCACATTGTGGCAGTGTGCTGATATCAAACATTTTTCATTCTGAGTAGGCCTATTGAAGGCAATCTATAAAGTCAGGAAATTAAAATCCAGCTTTGTGTTAATTCTTTACACCAGTAATTTACGACAGCTAATTCCTTTATGCAGTCATCTTTCTCGAATTAGTTGCACTAAAAATTACAGGGGAAAAAAAGACAATTTCACAAGGATATTAGTATTCTGAGACTTCAGAAAATTTAAATACTTAGCTTGATATGACATGCTAGTGACAGAACAATTATTTTCCATTAATATTTTCTGAACTTACAACTCAAATGCCAATTTAGCAACATTTGTTAGCTACACAATAAAAATCAAAGTGACTTGTGAAAACAAGAAATCTGCATACAAATAATGCTCTATCCTTTCACTGTCGTTGTATTTTGTGTTTTATAACATTTTAATTTGTAATGTTCCTAAATAACTTGAAATATTCATCTGTTTTATAAAGCAGGCTCTGTTCTGAATAAGATTGGTAGCACAAGTACCAACAGCACTTTCTCCTGTTACCTGAGATATTTATTCATTGCATTTTGTAGACTTCATTAAAATTTATTGCCTGGAATAAACTGGATTATCCAGAGTGTACACATTTAAATTGAGTATTTTTGATCCAAACTGAAGTCAGAGAGGATGTGTGTGGTGCAGTTATTCTCTGCAACCACAGAATAAGCAAAAATTAAAGAAGGAAAGTGCTGTTAACAAGAGCAAAGAAGAACAGAAAGAAGATGCTGAAGTCAATTACATCCACAACTCCAGTGGTGAGGCTCTGGAACAGGTTTCCAGGTACATTGTGGATGCCCCATCCCAGGAGGTGTTTACGGCCAGGCTGGATGGGGCTCTGAGCAACCTGACCTAGTGGAAGGTGTCCTTTCCCACAGCAGGGGAGGTTGGAACTAGATGAGCTTCAAGGTCCCCTTCCAGTCCCAACCGTTCTATGATTCTATGATTTTCTGAGTCAAAAAGCAGGTGCTGTGTTGGTTTAGTTCAAATTACACAACTTTACACCACCCATGTCAATTTTGTAATTTTAGTTTTCTTTCTAGTTCAACTTTAAGGAATTTGAATTTTGGCCATTAAATCTGTAAAAGCTTTGAGTTCTACAAAGAAAGTTCTGTAGTAGTAGCACCTTCTACTATGAAAGTAATTCTAGACTATATAAGTCACTTTAACCTTCTTGTTTTTGAGCTAAGTAAACTGGGCGTTTTTCACTGTGTAATTAAAAATTGAGAGCTAGACCACAGATCAAACTTCTGGTTCCACAATGTAAAGAGAAATCTCTTACCTCTTGCGTATAAATAATTTAAAGTTTTTTTTCCAAATATAGCAGATCAATAGATGGTCCTTTGTGTTGCTCAAGACTGCATCACATAACTGGAACAAAGTCCTGACTGCAGACTGAAAATCAAACTGAAAATCAAACTGATCATTAAATAATTGATCCTTAAGAAACACTTATTTGAAACACACTAAAGACATTGAAAAAAAAGTCAATAAAATATATCAAAGTTAAATGTCTTCTCATTCTTCTCATTTCTCAAACACACAATCCAAAGCACATGAATTTGATATACAAATTAAATAATTATCTTTGTATGGCTATCATGATCTTGCTGCCAATCACTAGCAGTGCTACCAAGCTCTTAAAAGATCTGCATTTGTGCATTTCTGTTCTCAATTTTTATTTTAAGAAATTTACATTTTTAAGAAATGTAAATTTAATAAGTAGTAATTGAATGCTGAAACCATCTCAAAGTTCATTTTAAGCTACAATGCATTTACAAAATCTGTATTCAAGTAAAGTAATTATAGCAGTCATTTTTTTTCTCAGGCAATGAACTTTCAATTGCTTAGGCAAGTATTTTCTGCAGAAAGCCCTTACCCAGCATCATGGTTTCCTTCCTTGGAACCAAGATGCCTTGAGTCATCTCTGCAGATCCACTTCTGGAAAAATCTGCGGGATCCACTTCCTCAGCAGCTGGCCTGTGGTCTCTGTACACAATCTTACAGTTGCACTGTGATATTTTACACGTTAGAAGTCAAGAGTAAGGGTGGGATGTGTTTGTTTTCTCCAAGATCTTCATTTTCTCTTCTTTCTAACAGTACAGTAAATGCAAACACGTTTATTATATTATGAAACAAAATTTATTGCACTGTGATGTTTTTAAACTTAGAATTAATTACCCCAAACATCTACTAGCTGAAAATGTATGGCTACTTGTGTGAATATGTCTGAACATATATGGGGGCTTTGTGTGTATAATCATCATCTGTGCTGGTTACACCACAATAATATCTTAAATCTAATCATCATGTTAAGCAGTAGTTAAAGTAGTTGCCTTACTACTTCTGCATTTGTTTACACCAATCAACCTACTAGCAAAACAATAATGCTGTCAAAAACTCTTCTACATCAACAGTTGTCTACATTATTGTGCCTTTGAGTGGTTAGAAAACAATTTAAGCAATACAGAGTTTTCAGGTCTGTTGCAGTTTTAGAGGCAGTATAATTTTTCACAAATCTAGGTGGGCTTCAAATGCTGCAATAATATTAGGAAGAATAGTTTGCACAGGTAGGATCACTAATTCAGTTGCTCTGGCCTTACCACTCCTGGTGGAAAGGCTAAGTAATTGCTAATGATTCTCTAGGAGCTAAGTTCACTTGCAAATGCTCTACGCATTTCTAAAAATAAAACCATCTGAAAGGCATTATTACTGAATGCTTTAACCTTTGAAAGTTAAAAATATCAGACGACACTGAAAAGTAAGAGAAATAATCTCACCTCACAGCCTCCGTCTTTGTCCCTCTCTTTCTGGAGAGGACGGGGGAAAGACAAGTGACTTAATTGGACTTTAATTTTTGGCTGATGTTAAACACCATTCAATTAGTGCCCAATGTGGGGCACGAGAGGGTTGAGATAACAGTTTTGACATTATCATTTGCGTAATAAAATGAGAGTTCCTTGGTTACAGTGTTGCTCAATCTGTTCGTGTAGGTGTGGTACCTAACCCTGTAGATATTTCTGTAGGTGCTCCTCGTGACTTTTCAGAGTAAAAAAAAAAAGAGGAGAGGAGATCAGGATTGCTTTGTTGCTCTACTGTGTGATATCAGTTTATGACATAATAACAGCAAGTGCAATGAGGGTCATTTGGCAGGTGTGTTCAGCGTTTTCCTCCTGGGTAGCACCTGCCTTGGGTGCTGCCTCTGGGAATTCATTAATAATCTTACCCAGCCTGTGGGGGAACCAGGGCAGAATGTTTTTTTCCAAATGTTTCACCTCCTTCTCCTCCTTAAGGCCTCCTACAACAGTGTTTGAGAATTTTTACTTCCCTCGGGATGCGAAGGAAAATGTGTTCTTGTTGCTATGTCTGCTAGGGTTCCTCAGTACAGTCTATAACGTTTGGAGTCAGGACAGAGATTTCTAGGAAAGTTGTCCGGATACCTGCCCCAGGGTACTCATGAGGGGCATGGAATGTGGAAGAAAATGGGCCAGCTTTAGAAGGAGTGTTCTGCTCTAGTGGTTTGACACAAATGAACAAATACAGGACCCTTATAAGTTGGCAAAATATTTGAAAGAAAATCTCAGTAGCAGTTCCACGCAGGTGCAAAGTTATGCAACATGCTGGGCCCTGGCTACTGCTTATCAGAGACTGCTGGTCACAGGGCAGTCACCTCAGGGGAAGGAGGAGGAAAGCAGATCATGGCACCGTGGGCACTCAAACTGCGCTGAACGAGAGGAACAACCCATGCCAGCAGCAGTCGCCCCTAGAGAGAAGAAGAAATCCAAGACCAAACCAGTTCATGCAGCGAGTGATGAAGAGGATGCAGGACCCTCACAGCCAGATGAAGAGACAGGGCCAGAGATAATCACATGATCCATATCCCTGTGAGATGTGCGAAAGGATTTCAGCCAGGGGACAGGTAAGCCCCTGCTGACCTGGCTGCTCCTGTGCTGGGATGCCATGGCCAATGGTGTGACACCAGATGGAAATGAAGCCAAGTAATTCAGATCCCTGTCCCAGCAGGCAGGCACTGACCAAGGGATTGCGAAAACACCGAAAACTCGTGGCTTCCATATCCCAGTAAATAAAGAGTCTTGGGTGACAACTCAGCAGTTTTACGCCACTTATTGCATCATTTTAAAATAAATATCTGGCTTGTAGATCTGCAGCCTGGGATTTATTTTTGTTCATGGTATTAATATTAGTATATAGTAACCTCTGTATGATTGAAACATTTTGAGCCCTTCAGTGGCCAAGAAAAGATGTACTAAGGATTTTATGCCTCAAGGCATAAATAAGGCATAAGGATTTTATGCAGCATGTAATATAGAGTATTTATAAGATACTACTCACTTATGAAAGCCATTTAATATAGAAAACATGGAGTGTTTGCATATAATGTGTTTCATTTAGTAAATATTTTGAGAAAAAAATATTGATATTTTACTGTCATCCGTAGAGTATAAAAACAAGATTTCATGTGGTAGATTGTTTATTAAACAATTTTTGGTGAGTTTTCATAATCTGATCCTGTAGTGATAGCCTTCCTGATCTACAAGCAAGTGTTAACAGACATCAGAATTATTTCTTTAATTATCCATTACTGTCACTGTCTGATCACATAAGTAGTGCTTGGCAGCATGTTCCTTTAGAGTGTCGAAACCATAAATTTCTCAAAATATTTTTTTCAAAACACATAGTTTTTTGATTTAAATTATATTATTTTTATATGCTCCGTTAGCATTGGAGGTATTCCAGATATAGCAGCTGCAGAATATAGCCGTTTGGAAATAACACTTCAGTGTTTTAAAATGAGAAAAGCCAGAGCTTTCTAAGGTGTATTGATTGTCAATGATACTGATAGACACAAACAAAAGGAAACTGCTCAATATTAACAGACAATATCTATGACTACATCTCCAACAATTGCCTTAGTAACAAATGCCAGTGAGAATTTGATGTTAAATTTTTTTTCAAATGAGTGCTCAGAGCTTTAAGTAGTGGATGATGCAAAAAAAGTAATAGTATAGCCATTTGTTATTCTTTACTAGAAGCAGACAACTGTCCATTTTCATACATACATTGTAGTCTTTTATTTATTTATTTATTTATTATTTCTTTTTAAGGAAGAACTTAATACATTATAATGCTTTAAACTGTACTTAACCAAGTGAAACAAATTGAGCTGGTGTTCATGGAAATACCCACCAATAATTTATTGCTTCAATATCTAAGTTATATTACCAAAGAAGAGATTATTCTCTTGCTCTCAGATTTGCTGGGAAATATGAGCCATCTTTTTTTCTTTTTTCTTTTTTCTTTTTTCTTTTTTTTTTTTCTTTTTTTTTTTTTTTTTTTTGTTTTGGTTTTTTTTTAGTATCAGTGAGTTATTCCATTCTGGTCTAATTTTCTTACCAGCACCAGTATCAGTCAGAGCAAGTTCTCTCCATCTTTAAGGCATTGTAGGAAAACTTTGGATGTCTCTCAGTCACTGCTTTACATATTAGAAAGTATATGCCCTTCTGGCATTTATCTTGAGGCAGAAAATAGTCATGAAGCACTGGTAGAAGTAACGCAGAGTATTACTTCTACCTTATGTTTCCTGGTTGTATTTTATGACCTCACCTAATCTTCTTCCTCCCCAGCTGGGGCTGCTCAGCCTCGAGAAGAGCTGATTGAGATGGGATCTCACTAATGAATATGAATATCTAAAGGGTGGGTGCCAGTAAGATGGATCCAGGCCCTGCTCAGTGATGCCAACCACTAGGACGTGAGTCAAAAGGCAGAAACTGATGCACAGGAAGTTCCACGTGAATGTGAGGAAGAACTTAACTGTGTGAGTGACAGCACTGGGACAGATTACACAGAGAGGCTGTGCAGTCTCCCCCACTGGAAATATTCAGGAGCTGTCTGGACACAAACCCTGTGTCGTGTGCTCTCTGTGCAATGACCCTGCTTGAGCAGGGAGGTTGGAGCAGATGACCCACTGTGGTCCCTCCAACCTGACCCATTCTGTGATTCTGTGAATATAGAAAAGGTGGAAATATCTTCCATAATGAATATTTATAGATCAATATCAGTACTATGGAGAACGATATCTGCACTGGGTTATGTCTGTGTTAAGAACTGAATATAAGTGTAGACATCAAAGGTTTTTACAACTCAGGTAGTTTAATTTTGTACTGTCTACAACAAAGATGAAAAAATTACTTGTGATAGAGTGTGATAGAGCATACTCTTATGAATAGCTTTTCATTATATTAATTTGACAGACTCCATAGTACATGACAGGTCTTGTTTTAACCACATGATGGTATCAGTCTATTCACTCCTTGAGACCTTATACGTGATGTGTTCTTGTACGAATTAAAATGTAGATAATGGTTTGCAGTTCTTCACACTTTTACAAGTTAGGAATAAAGAACTCAAGCTAAAAAAAAATCCAATACATATTTTAAATAGTTTTTTAAATTCCAGCAATAATATATGTAGCTTTTCTTCTAAACTAACCATGAAATTTACTGTAGTAAGGAATACTAACAATACTGTGCTTAATTTTTGCCTAAATTCTTATTCTCAGCCAAGATTTAGGCATTATACAGTTTGAATAACAATGATCTTATAGAGTCATAAAGCAGAAATGTCATGAAGGGGAGATATCTGTCTTAGCCCAGTGTAATATTGAAGGGACTTGCTGTATGAATCACAAAGGAAAACCATATCACTGCTTTGGTTATGTAGGCTGGCTGCAGAAAAATTTCGAAGAACACTGTACTTCCAAAAATATTTCCTTTTAAAGATCATAACATTGCTGCACAGCATGCCATGGTGTTTCTTCATTTATCACTGCTATTCAAGTGTCTGATCTATGCTTCAACTGTTATTAATTATATAGAACATGTATATAATGGATAGAATCTAGATTAGATAAAGTGGGGTTGGGTCAGAGTGGTTTGTGATATAGTCTTAAGTGTTTAGCCATTGTTTCAAGCAAAAGCTGATTTTTCATTTTTTCTGTCTTTAATAACATGTTCATGAGATGAAAATGCCACTTTGGCCACAAAAGGCCTAAGTATATAGTCTTCCACGTGGAACCATGAGGAGGTAAATTAAAGTCCTGGGGTTTATACAGCAATGTAGATCAAGATTATATGCTGCAGTGTAGGTGGCATTTTTCTTGAAGTCACTGCTGCAGTTCTTTCATCTCTAACTCATCTTATTAGCACTCAATTCACCAAAATGTGAATTCAGTGCCAGGTTGCCCCACTGCAATTCTACAGACCAGTCAGTATACGCTTATATTGAGTCCACATACACGGTTTTTAAAGATGTTACAGAATTCCTCTAGGTTAGGGATTGAATCTTGTAGATGCAGCTTTTTTTATACAGTTTTGTCATAATGGTCAAAAAGTCCTTCATAACAATGATTAATACATTAACCATAACATTTCAGTCTCTCATAGTTTGTAGAACATATAAAGGAAGTCTGATTGTTTCACCATTAAATTCAAACACTAGTCCAAATGCAGATAAGCTATCTTCCTGCTTACATGCCTGGATAAATCAGAACTAATATAAGATGATGAATTTTCTGGCATTGTGTTCAATAATACTTAATCACCATTCCTACTTATAGCCATGTTTGTTGAAATTTAAAAGTTAGTTGATGTGACCTAAATTAAAAAGAAAACATTCTATGTGAGAAGCTCCTGAGTGAAAGCCAATGGCTTATTAGTATCCTTCACAATTGCAGAATAGTCTAAAAGCTTCACTGCTGATAATGAATTGAGGATAACACACAGCAGTATGTGCATTATTAATAGTTATCTAGGTATGAATAGAAACTCAGCCAGACTTGTCTGAAAGTATGCTTCAAGGACTGCTCCTCAATCTTACATCTGAGGAACAGGTTTGTGAAGATGAACGTGATATTTATTATTCATTTAAGAATTAACAATATGGAAACTCTTACTTCTTTTAAGTATGTTTAACCTTGTGTAATGGTAGTATGGATCCTTCAAATTCTCAAAGGCTGTCCTTGTGACCACAAGCACTCAGGCAGCAAGCTGCCTTAAAAATTTCAATTATGTCAACTCTGGAAGTTATCTTTCAGTTCTTGTACTCTGAGGAATCACCTTGGGATTTCAAAGGAACAGGAACTTTTGCCTAGTTCAACATATTCACAATTATTTGGGAACAGTAAAGTGGTAACATTTTTTTGTTGCTGCTGTCAAATTATTCAGACTAATCTCTTTTAAGTTGAAAGTGGAAGGTTGCACTGATAGCACTTAATGACTGACAAAATGACAGATGATATGATGGCAAATACAAAGGAACACTGCTTCCCAGGGATGCAGACATTTTGTGGTAGACTCATTTGATCAAACGTACTTACAATTTAAACTTCCACCTCTAATTTAGTTTCCTATTTCCTGTCAAAGGTGTTGTCCATGCTATCCTAAAGCAGCTTTTGAAAATTCACATTTTCCTCGAAAAAAAAAAGAGATTAGAATAAAACTCAGAACCCCAAGACTTGTTCAGAAAGCACCAAACTGCGTTACTAAAATTTTATACCATCCTCTTGGGCCAGATGCACTGGAGGTTACCAATGTATGTAGCTACATTGCAGTACAAACACATTAAACACTTTAAACTTATACTGCCTAAATGCTTTGTATTTTACTGAAAACTTTCCTTACTGTTGTATGAAGTTTAGTTAGGGAAAGTATCGATACCCTTTCACCACCTATTAAAGCATTAAAGAAGTTTACTTTGACTCAGGAGTTGCTATAGATCAGAAAAGTGTTTCTTTGGGAAACATACAACCACAAAGTCTCAACATAAGTTTTCTTTTATCTTTATGTGTCCAATGCACATTCAATACCTGTGCAACACCCTTGTTAGTAAAAACTGACTGTAGGTCTACCAGATCAATCATCATGGAAAAGCTTTCCAAATTCAGAGACTTTTCACAGGTCTTGAATCTCTGTAGGCACAGGTACCAGGCTGTAATATCTCTGTTTCTGAAAAATATTATCAAAACACAGGACAATACATTGCATTTGGTGACTCAATTTCCATTAACAGGACTCGGGACAAGCCTTGTGTCAGGTCTTACACAGCTGCCTGCCTATCAGCAAACCCCTATTGTCAAAAGCTGATAATATCTCTGGTTGCAAAGAGGCACATCTCTGCAGCCATGACAAAAATCAGTAATGACTGGATGAGCACCACAAATCTCCAGTGCCTACAGTTCTGACCCCTGTTATTTTGCTGGATTGATTCGATTTTTTCACTCTTTCAGGTAAGAAGATGGATATTTAAACAATTATAAGACACTATATATATGTTAATTATTGGAGAAATTAAACTGATAACAGCTACTAGCTGGGAAAAAGGAAGTCCATAGAAAAAAAAAATAATAAAAAAATTAACGCATGTGTTACAGATGAGTGCTGAAAAGGACAAGGAACAAATATATCTAAGTATGACAAAGCAAGAATGAAAAGGAAAGAACAAAAAAAATTGTCATGAACTTACATACAGAAACAATGTGAGAGAACAGAAAAGCACAAAAGTGTAAAAGAAGGTCAGAGATTAGAAAATTTTAATTTCTAATTCAGTTGGCACAAGCAATTGTAGATGCTAAAAGTTTAAAAGAGTCAAAAACTCCAAAGATCGCATTCATGGAAGGAAAAATAATTTTAAAGACTACTAGATATAAATTATTAATTCCTGGCTTTTGAATGTCTGAGCTGTAAAGTGCTGGAGAAATTCAGAAGAATTTTCTGGAGAGCTGCTAGCTGCAATTACTGCAATTATATTCTTACCCTTTTTCCATGCTGTCCTGGCTATGCACTAAGCAAGTAAGCAATGAAACACTGACATCACTCCACACAATTAATCCTAAAGATAACAGAAATAGCTGAACATGCTTAATAGTAATATTAGGAGTTCAGCTCCTAATCAGCAGCAAAATTAGAAGACAATTATAACATATTTAGGTCACTAAGATGCAAAAAATCTTACAGAGAATCAGCTTATAGATTTTGTCACAAGTTCAGTAATGCAGCTGATTTAAATATTTCATATAAAGATTTTTCAATATTTCCATTAAGAACTGTTGATTTAACAATATCTAAATCTCTCAGGTAGGAATAGCTGGTTTTGTGAACATTTCTACTACATTTATCCAAATTATTCAGTTTAGCAAGTTTGAAATCTATTTCGGCTATATTGTTTGACTTTTATTATGTAATTTTTACAAGAAATAAAAGTGTTTTGACTTCATCATGAGAAGTAGAATTAATGTGAAGCAAAGAAGCTACGAGAACCCCCATGTTAATAACCCACCACTTTAGCTCCCAGCATTATATCAGCATTTGAGTTGACATTATATTCACTAGTAGTCAACACAGAAACGAAACTATCAGTTTTTTCAGATAATAAATTACAAACTCTTTCTGGTTGTATCTTCAGATTTTATTTTACTATAATTAAATACATGGATTTTTTTTTCCACAAGATAGTTTTGCTTCTGTTTTTTGCACAGGGCAGAAGAGAATTTGATCTGCATGCCTGGTCAGTCTACAGTGGGGCTACATGGAGAAGAACAATTCTGGGTGAACAAAAAGCAGCAAAAGACATAGGGCTTATCAAATACCCTAAATCAGGAAGCAATTACAGCTCTGGAAATCTCAGAAGCCAATGCCTTATTCTGAAATCAAGAACCAACCACCTATCCTTCTACAATTACCATGGACATGAGAAGATATAAGCTTCAGTTCATATGCAAGGCTAAATTCATATGAGATAGAACTAAGGACAATATTATGCAGTATTTGAATATCTAAGATGGAAATTTGAGCCCATATTTTTTTTTACTTTTTTTTTCAGCAATGCAGAGCTTCATAAATTATCTTTTAAGAACACATAATTTTCACTCATATTTAGTTCTGTCATCTTGAAATTCATGTCCCATTCAAAAGGAACACTATAATGCAACAGATCTGCCTAAAATATGCTATGGACTACATTTTATTCAGTATTACCCCGATGGTAAGTAAGATTTTTACACAGCATTGTGCAAACGACTGGTACATTGGAAAAAAGAAGTAATTGAGAAAATGGAAAAACAAATCCACTGAGATTCCCATAATCAAACAGAAGAGGGAAGTAGAGGGCCAATGTCTGTACGGTTTCAGCCATTGGACTTCATGGGGGCTATTTTCAGATAACACTAATGAGTCAAAATATCTGGAAATTAATGACAGTTTCTGTGCAGCAAAGGTTGCACCCAAGTAATTCTGAAGTGAATTTGAATGAGCTAGGTGACTGGAAAGAATGGAACAAATATTTTAAAAGATCGTAGCAGTTTCCCCTGCTTAGCCATCAGATATCTGAGAGAATAAGAATGATTTCCTGTTTACAGCTGGGTTGTGATTGCCATCAAGAAGCTGAAGGCATTCAGCAAGTGTTAATCTAGAACCTAGGATAGATACTATTCTAAGACAGGAGTTCTAGGGGTTTTATGAAGACGAACATTTGAGAATTCATCACTTCATAATCAATGTGGAAGAGAAACAACTTGGTGTGACCATCTGTCATAAGTGTGCCAGACACTGCATAACTACATCACCAGTGCTGGTTCCTTTCTGAGCATGTTTTCAATCTTGAGAATAAGAGGAAAATCAGACCAGCAAGGGTGAGAAAAACAATCACCATGTCAGCATGATGGGCATTGCCTTAAACTGCCTAATAGTTATCTAGTTTTGAAAAATGTCTATGAACTGTTTACAGACTACCAATTCATGTGGTACTCTGAGTACTGTACATTTACTATGGAAACAGCAATGAAAGAAAGTGCCTCTTTGAAAACAAGAATGGCAGCTGAAAGCTAATGGTAACATAGTTCTAAGGCTGATCCTTTCAGACAGCAGATTGCAGAAACTGTACAGAATAATATACCTTTGCCTTCTGTTAGGGATGTCCAAGTCACAGAACATGTTTTCAAAAGGGAAAGCAGGCAACAGCTCATTAAAATGTTTTAAGGTAATTTTTTGAGTTCTTGCTAGAAGCCTTGCTTTGTTATTAAAGCCTGCCAGATCGCAAAAATTATTTTTCCCAGAAATTTTTAAACTTCATAGTTGTTTTTTCACTTACTTATCTTTAGTGACTTTTTTATAGTGTGGAAATAAAGTTGACATTCCATTTCATTCATGCTTTAGGATTAAATGATTAGACTAAATTTTTGACCCACTGCATGGGCAGTACAGTTTTTGCACCATTTTACTGAGCTTCACAGCATGGAAAGGTGTAGACTGTGGAAACAGAGCTGTCAGCCTAATTTGAGAAAGAGCAACAGCAGCAGAAAAATAACACAGCCAGCTAACCCTTTAGTCCAAGGAGTGAAACTACAGCAGCAGCATGAGCAATCCCTGCTGTGAGGGAACATTTCTTGTGTGTTGCTTTCTTGACTCTTCCCTGGAAGTGATTTTTTATACAGGGGGCTTATTCCTTATTTGATTTACAAAGAAAATAAAGTCGATAGAACTGGATCGGCACCCTGAAATACACTACTAGGTTTCCTTAAAAATTCTTATTTAATCACTTCTCCACATCCACACTGAGTTTGTAATTTAATGTGTAGGTTTTGGAATTTCTGCCTTGAGTTCTTCTTGCTTATCTTGAAGTTACCCTTCTGATTTTTGGATCACAGTCACTCTAAATGAAGTTCCACTGCCAGTACAAAAGCAAGGCAGGGAATATTAAATTTCACTGTCCTGTGATGATTGCACAGACCAATCAATCTCCCATTCCTGAGCATCGAGTGCAAAAGACTGCCCATTTTAATTATTCTCTGAGAATTTTGTGTAATACTGCATCAAATCAATATCTTGCCTACTATTCTTTGTATACTGATAATATATACAACACCTATATGCATATACCTATAAGCTTTTGAAACAGAAAGCATTTGAGTTGAAATATAGGTTACCTGGGTCATAACTGTCATTTCCAGAGACTTCTTTGAGGCCCTTTAAAGGATCTTCATTTTATGTCTTTGAAAGGGACAGCAGTCACCCTAACAGTGCCATTTTATATGAGAACTAATGCATCTTCCTAATTTATTAAATGCATGATAACAGTACAGTTCTTGCTATTACTGGTGAAAATTATTCTGCATTTCTTTCCCATACCTCTGTTTAAACATTCTACAGCACCACAGAATTCTTCTTCCCGGAAGTGGGAAAAAAAATCATCACAGTATGTCAATATTTTAAATCTTTAAGACAAAAGCTGTGAGAGATCCCAAACAATGTTATCTCAGAGGAACCAGGTAAGCAGAAGTTCAGAAGTGCCCGAGTTCTTCTGCCACAGCACATCACAGAATCGGGAATCACAGACTGGACTGGGTTAGAATGTACCTTAAAGATCATCTAGTTCCAGTCCCACTGCTGTGATCAGGGACACCTTCCACTAGAATGGGTTGCTCAAAGCTTTATCCATCCTGTTCTTTAACTCATCCAGGGACTGGAGACCCACAGCTTCTCTGGGCGACTTGTGCCAGTGTCTCACTACCCTTGTAGTAAAGAATATCTCCTTACAGCATTTGTTTGATTTTAGTGTGTGAACACAGGCACCTCCATCATGGCAGGCACAATTCCTGCTCTGGAGAATGGTGTCCATCCACATTGGAACTCCTTTAAACTTTCTTTGCCATTTTGAGTTCAGTGACCTGCAGTGGATATAGGAAATATTATGTAACAAGTGTGATTCGTTTTTTTAAACCAACTCTTAAATTCTTTGCAGGGTAATTATGCACCCATGCACCTGTGAAGCAGCCCTCAGTGGAGAATTTTCTGTGTCTTCTTAAAGTTGTAGAAAAGAATGTGATGTTTTCTTGCTCAGGCTGAGCATGAAACAAGGTCTGCAGTAAACTGTTACAAAGTCTCTCACAAAAAGTAGTTGCATTTTTTTGTTTTGTTTTCCGATAGGAGCTAAATAGTCTTATCTTTAACTTTTGTTAACCTGTATTGCTCTTGTTTTGTATATTCTTCTCTTAAATCTCTTGCATAATACACATAAATATGAATACATGTATCCACTACAAAATTTTCAGTTGAGCTCCCCACCAACAAAAAAATCTGGGTCCAATAATGATGAGCAGTGGTAATAATACCGCTGTCACAATGAGTACAGAAGTCTGTATCATCTAAAGAGTCTGAACTTGTAAAGACAAGAATATATTTTATTAAACCAACTAACAAACATGGAAAATAACAGAAACTTCTGAACGCATAAATCTCCTACAGGTGCCTGCACAACTTCTCCCTATAAAGGGCTTCTCTTCCTAAACCTATGCCTAAATTGTATCCTCCAGCCTAATGGAATATTTTCACTGATGGTGTATGTTAATTTGGTGACAATATGGTATCTAGATCAGTTTATTGGTCTGTAACTCCCTTCTCAGGAATATGTTTTCTTTCAGCCTAGATAACCTCCAGCCTAATAAAATATTCATTTTTCCACACCGCTGAAATGTCTTACAGTCTTGTCATGGATGACCAAAATTGCAACAATACTTTCATTCCTGTGACAACAGTAAATTCTGGAATATTCAAACTTACTTAAACAGCAAATTGTCATGTATGAAATTTGGCAGCTTTACCTCAGTCAGAAATGGTCCTCAAAGAGTAATCTGCAAAAAATTTGCAAAAATAAAAAGATGAATGCTGTGATGGTCAGAAAATAAACATATGTACTGCTCTATGCTCATGGTTCAGAAACTGTAGCCAGCTATATTAACTTGTAGATACTGGGCACTCTGGGCAAGGCCAGCCAAGATCAAAGGGGCTCCAACCCTGCCAGAGGCTTCATCCCTGTGGTTCCAAGCTATAGGGCAGCTCTGGTCCCAGGGGGCAAAAACAGCACCTCCAGCCCCACATACAGTGGGACCACACCAAGCAAGCTGGCCAGGTCTGCTCCCCACCTACAGGGAGGCATGACAGAAGTGGCTCTGCAAAGGAGGCTTCTGACACCCAGTTTGGACCCTTGTCCTCTGGAACCTGCAAAACTCTATTTGAAAATCAGTTTGGTTTTAGACTTTTCCTTTTTTAGATAAAAGGACACTTATCTCTCTTCCTCTATGAATCTAAAACAAATAGTTAATATTGATGGGAAAGAGTAAAAATTTATTTTCCTGGTCAACAAAACTGTGCAAAGCATTTATGCAGTGCTGGCAATTTCAGCAAAATTATAGGCTTTCTCGAGGTGTATATAATTATTGACATTCCTGTCTCAATTTCCCCTTCAAAACGATCAGAAATAATATTCTGGTCTTTACAGAAGACTTAATATTTTATATATTGTCTTTTCTATCCTGTGGAGAATTTTGATGCAATTTCTAGAAGAGGGTATTTTGCACCAAAGTTGGAGGTTTTTGTTGACCCCCCTGAGGAAGACTTGGTCCCACATGCTCAAATCTCCTGTTCTGCAGCCAGCTTGACCTCTCTGATGCCAAGCAGCTGGGGTATTTTCCCTTAAGGGAAAAAATGTCTTTTGTCTTTCAGTAAAAAAATGTCAGTTTCTCATACACTTCTGTGTCCTATATATTATCTCAGCAGAGCTACACTCCACATGATTAAACTCTATAATGTCAGGCTACATTTTCCTCTTGTGGCCTGTACTGTTCATTTATCAGGAGAAAAAGTATTGATGATAATTCTGTTTTCATTAACTTGGCTGTCTTGTATTAACCAGTTTAATGCTCTATTCTTTCACCAGCTGATAATACTGATACCTGTTCTGAGTGATAATCCAAATTTTATTCTTCTGAACCTTGGAGTGAATATAATTGATAGGAGCAAAAGCTTACAGACGCTTTTAAATTAAACTGGAGATATTTGAGAAGAAAGGAAATGCAAATGTACTGAGAACTTTCTTTTATAAGCATATATCGCTCATTCTGTAAGCAGACCAGAATATTCTCAAAACACATTTTATCAGGAGTTATTTTTTAGTAATTACTCCAGTCAGAATAGAAAGAAATCAAAGTACATGCATTTAATATGTTCTCTATAATCAACACCACATGTTTGTCCACACTTTGAAAGAGTAGGCTTCTAGAAAAGTTAGAACCTACTGTAGGACTGTAACCTTGTTTAGTATCAAATGTCAAAAGATCCCTATAATTTACTTTTTAGGGTACAACAGGATACAAGAATGAATTCAAAATAACAGTCTGTCTCAACTGCATAATTAATTTTTCACCAACCAATAACTAATGGGACATAATGAATCTTTTAATTTTCTGTTTTACCTGAAGTTCATGTCGGAAATAAAAATTATGCTATTTTACTACCCGCAAAGATTATACTCTCTTAAGTACTTATAATTTTTCTAATGTTTGTCGCTATGTGAGGTGTGATGTTGATCTATGTGAGTCTTTTAGAACATCTGTAGTAAAAATTGTAAGATCAAAATGGGAAAAAGAATTCATGGTCAGACCCATACCTCTTTAAATTCTCACAACTTTGTATTAGATGCTCTTGCTGAAACAAAACAAAACACACAACAAAAGAGCCAGAAGAACTGCTGCTGCTGGCTATGATCTTTCCTCCTCAGCCTTATGCCTGAACCTCAAGTAATAACAAGCTTCTCAAGTTTTCATCACTGTAAGGATTTTGAATTAAGTATATTGCTGTACTGTTCATAATTCAGCTACCGTGATTAAAACAATCCCTTCAAACTGGTGTGAAGATGCTGGAATCTATTTATTCTTGCCAGCTCTTAATTTGCTCTCACTTGTGGATTCCCAATGCATTAAGGTAAGAAGAGTAAGAGACATCTCCTGAATTAGTCAGATGGTGGGAGGAAACTGTGTGAGGACACAGGGTGATTAGAACAATTAAGTGACTGAACTTGTATTTTCACTGGGAGAAGGATCTGTTGATGTGAACTAACACAATCACTGAGGTCCAAAGCATCCACTTCCAGCCTTGACAGATATTCTGGGTTCACAGCGCAGCCAGGCACAGAGAGCCCTTCATGTGAACCCAAGTGAGAAGTGAGGCAATATTGGAACTAACAGCACCAAAACCAGACAGAACAAAAGCCAGAATCCCAACGGGACTAATCCTTCTCCAAGATAAAATAGTGCTGTAGTAACGAGCTTTTAATTATTCTATTTTCTCAACTCCATAAGAAAATTCCCATTAAATAGGTGACAGTGCTGCGGCTGAAAATTGATGTGTTGCCAGAAGGGTGCATCGTGAAAAAGACAAAGTCAAGAGAAGAACATTTGAGTAAGCCTTTTTTCCATACACTTCTATTTCTCCACATCTTCACATTTTCTTCTTACACTGTATATTTTTTTCCCAGCAGCACAAAATAGCCTTTGGCATTAAGAACCTATTCTCAGACTAAGTATTAGCTGATGTGCTAATAATTAGTTCTGTGAAGAAGTTCAGTGAAAATTAATTGTAATCTGTGCTGTGGGCTACCACAAAAGTATGCAAATTCTAATGCTATTTTATTATTTTCTACTACTTTGTTTCCTTATGCTTTGGGAAACTTCAAACATCAAGCTGTATCTTAACTTGCAACTTGCTGGGAAAGTAGTGCTGGGCTTTCACTTAATGGTGAGACTTAATCACTAATGACTCTGTACTGGCACTGTCTCCTTATATTTGCAAGTATTTAATTGCTTCTGAAAGTATTAATTCCTCTAACAGGTCAATAAAGAACAAGCAATGAAGACATCTCTCAACTTTAATTCTAATAATCAAAGAGAAGCAGTCTTGGACAAGATCTTTATCCCACATCTATCTTTTTATATGCGAAATGCAAACCACCATTCAAACTATAGTTCTGTACTACTGATAAGACTTTTCCACTCCAGAATGGTAGGCAATTTTCTTGACAAATTGTCTTTTGGGAAGAATTTGAATCAGGAAAGTGATTGCCCAGGTATTAAGGCCTAACATTCAACCTGCTGTCTAAATGTTAAGTACAAATACGTATTTTCACTGAAGTGAAAGAATCTGTTTTTTAGCCTATTAAAAAGAGCAAAAGTTCTGGCTAAGAAAATATGAATTTGTCAAAAATATAATAATATAGTACTTTGTTAGGTGAATTATATTAATTTATCTGATGATATCAAAATGTTTAATGAAATCACATGAGAAAAAAATGCACAGAAATATAAACAACCTATGATAATCGCAGAGATCTTCAATCTTAACTAGTTTATAAGTGCAATGCTTTTAATCTCCAATTGAGCAATTGTTTAAAGAGGTTATTGGAAAGCTTTCTCAGAATTACAGCTTTAATGTTTTTCTATCCCAATTAGTTCTCATGGTTCATTTTTATTAGACTAGACTAAGGCACTGGGTATTTTTAAAGAACATACTTTTCTTGATAAAGAGTCCCAGTGGTATAAGTAACATAATTCTTAAGTAAAAAAATTACCAGAAGTGTATAGAAGAAAAAGTATAAAAGAAGGAAAAAAACAATCAAATTACCATGAACTCCTTTATCTCTTTTTCTTTTTTCTTATTTTCTTTTTTTAAATTTAATTCAGTGAATGTAACCAGTCACCATCATTATTCCACAGGGTTTGTTTTTTCTATTAAGGGCAATGTCTTTGTTCTGAAGAGCAATTCAAATTATATGTGTTAATCTGAGAAAAAAATATTTGTTAATATGGTTGATGAATGTGTTCAAACCTCACTCTCCAAAAAGCAAATAAATCTAGTATCTCTCACAACTGCCATTTAAAGTGAAACCAGCACATGTAAGGTACCTATTGAAATCCATCCTTGAATAGATGCATTTTTTCCATCCTTGGAAAAATGCAAAAGCTGTTTGGACATAGTCCTGGGCAATCTGCTATAGGTGAGGCTGCTTGAGCAAGGTGGGATTAGGACCAAATGACACCCAGACATCCCTGCCAACCTCAGCCATTCTGTGATCCTGTCAAATTAGGCTCAAATGCATTTACTTGTTTTCTCAGTATCCCATCTAGTATCCCAAATCAATACTATGGTCCATTTTCTGTGGAAGTTATATTTTATGTGTTTGGAGGGGAGCATTTCTGACCTTTATTTCAGACTAAAAGTGGCAAGGACAGAAGTTTGTTACAAACCCAGACAGCTTGACTCGTGAAACAGACAAAGGTCTGCACAAGCTTGAGTTTCTGAACTTCGGGGTAAAATGACAGGTTCAAGGGTGGGAATAAGAGGGGAATATGTGGTAGGTGGTTTGGGGAGGCTGTACCTTCCTAGTGCAGCAATGTACTCACAATGGGGAAAGCAAGAGGTCAACATGCATCCAGGAATTTAGGATAAAAGGAGGCTGTGCCCTCTGAAACATCGAGAGAGAAAACCCCACGGGCACGTGCTCCAGTGAACTCTCTCTCCTTATTTGAATGAAGTTGCAGGACTCCTCTCCTCCTTTATGGATGCTGGTTTTTCATAACTTGATTTTCTTACAGGGATATCTGGTTTTCCCCTTGTAAAGTCGGATTTTCAGCTGCAGCCTCTCAGCTCCAGGTGATTTTACCAGTATCCCAGCAGCCCTTTAGTTTACACAACTCAATCTCGTCTAAAAGACTTGACCAAAGTTCTCATCTGTATTCTTTAGGCAAAGGATGATCTATTACCATTAAGTACCAAAAGTATCTCAGCAGGATAGTGGGAATTCCAACCTTTATGTTCCTAGGATTTTTTAAGACAAGAAAACAAAGTTTTAATAGACTTTTGGGGTTTGACAAAACTTTCTTGGCTGTGAATTTGCATAGATTATTGCAGCTTGAATTATTTTTAGTAAAAAGGAGGGAAATAAAGAAATATAAAAACTTCCCAGAATTCCAGATAATAATTCAGAATATCACTTATGCCACATTTCATGCAAAAGACTGTCTCAGAAAATGTCAGAAACATGCCATATGGTTTCTGCTCCAATTAACAGAAAATACCTTGCAATCTTGCAATCACCAAAGTGAGATTTATTGCAACTCAAAGGCAGACATGATCCTTCATACCAGTTAATACTGTTGTGCTAGTGTTATAGGGTAGAATATGGCCCCATCCTTCTAAATAAAAAAGTATGTGAAAACACTTTCAAGACCTGAGGTGTAAATTAATGCTCTTGTATACCATTAATTCACCTGGGGACATGGTTTAGTGGTGAACATAGTGGTGCCAGGCTTATGGTTGGACTCAACGGTTTTGTAGGTCTTCTTCAACTGAAGCGATTCTATAATTTTTTTACTATTTTTAAATGTGACTAAGAGAATATATGTCCTTAAATAATTCAGAAACAAGTTGTCCTGGCTCTGGACAGGGCAGGTTAATTTTTGCAGTACCTGGGAGAGGGCATGGACAGGAGATGGAGTTTGTTTTATACCACCTTACATCATTGCCAGGGTTGGGGGGAAGAGAGTATCTTCCAGGGAGAAGGGATTCCTTCCGGTCAAGAAAATATAGAGGGAGTTGTGGTGCTTATTATAGGGGGATTTTTGTATGAATCGTTCCTTTCTGCACCCTCTCTCATTCGCACTGTTGCTGTTGCTCTTTGTTTTGTTATCTCGTTGCTGTTTTCAGCAAATTGTCCTTATCTCAGCCTGTGATCTTTGCCTTTTGTGCCCCGAGTTCTCCTCTCCAGCCGGAGGAAGGGGTGGGGGAGCGGGGAAGTGAGCGGTGCATGTGTTTTAATGGGAGCGTTAAATTGAACAATAAGATTCCTAAACCACGACACAAATCCTACTGAATTTTATCGGGGCTTGGGCAGGCACTGCAGTATGCCTGTAAGTTGCAAACTTACTACATATGACACTAAAAACTCTCGTGATTTGAAAAAAGTTTTGATAAAAATGACAATACATTGTCAAGCAAGCAGAGAATCAAACATCATGAAAGCTTTCATCCTGCAAATGTTCTTTAACATCAGTTTCACTTTCAATTTTCAGACGCATGGACTCGGTGCCTGTTTCTTCTCCACAATTAATGTTTCTATAAGACAGGAGTCTTACACTTTCTGAGACTTCCTGAATTTTACACTTTCCTCTCCTATGAGTACAACAAGAAGGGAAGATAAAAAGAGCAGAAGGGGGTAATATTTATCAACACCTGAATGTTTTCTTCAAGTCAGTAGGCATACCATGTTTGCTCAAACACTTATATGGTATTGGTACTATCTTAACATGAACATGCTTCAAGAGAAATCTTGCCTGTTTTCCATTTCCAAAGTCTCAGTCATGGAAATGTAAGGTTGACTCAAAATCTGGTGATTCTTTGCTTCCAGAATGTCCGTATGGTGCAAATTCTATATTCTGCGTTTCTATACTTGGGAAAGTATATTCTGAAAATTATTAGCAGTTCTAAGGGTAAAAGAATAATTTGTGTTTCAAATACATTTGCAGTAGAAGGACCTGTAGCTTCACATAATTTTGTTATTCAAAAGATCTGTGAAACACGTCTCCTTAAAGTTAACCTTGCATACTGCAAGTGTTTAAATATCAAATTTATCTTCCTCGATGTGCCATTACTCCCCAGTAAGATTCCTTAGTTAAAACTTTGACGTCACTAGACTTTTTGATAATTGCTGGATGTAATTTCAAATAATTAACAAAATCACTCAGTTTAAGTTTTACACAAAAATTCAATACCACTCTCCCCAAACATCCTGTCAAGTAAAATGTAAGGAAAAGTAAACCTACAGAGTGGGACAGACAGCAAGGAAAATGTGAGGGACTTGTGATTTTGCTGGCATCTGGAGTTATATTTTGGAGTAAGAAGTAGAGAAAGGTTCTGAGAGACAGATGGATATAATAGGCATTACGTTTTTAGCTTTCTGTGAGTCTTTTTCAGCTCTGAGGTGAGGTAGTATTCTCTTTCACTCTGAAGTGTTTTGTAGCAAAAAACTAAAAAACTGGGGAATTCATGGTCAGGATCTGTAGACAAGAACAAGCAAGATGGCAGCCTGAGTGTTTAAATAGCGAAACCTTTAAATGTCACTTTAGGCACCTTCTGAGCACCGGCTTGTTATTGTTTTTGCTGTCAGTGCATCAAAACTGCCAAAGTGACAGGCCCCACAACAGAAATCTGCTGTCCTCAAGGTGACCTGTGCTTCTGAAGTCTGCAGTCACACATATTCAAGGACCAGATCCTTATCTGATCAAATCAACTTAACGTTTCCATAGTAAATGCATTATTTTTATTTATATCAGAAGGAAGGACCTCTGTGGATAAAGAAAACTAGAGAATAGTGCAAGAAAAGTATAGAATTTGAGGAATTGCAAATGTGGTTACAGATTTCCTTGCAGCAGAGTTTCTTAGGGATCTGCAAGGTGTCTTTGAACATCACATTTTGGAAAAATAAGAGAGGAAATCAGTTGGAGACACAAAACATAACTTTCCGTTATTCTTGAAAAACATGGACCTGATCTCTCTGAAGATCTTATATTGAGAAGCTGCATTGTTAGCAAAAGCCCCAAGCTCAGCAGCAGTAGTTGTAAGTAGCAATTCGGACAACAGATTTTCTTTCCATTCTTTGCACATTTCCTTAAGTAGAGATTTATCTAAAATCCAGTTTTGGACACTGTCCCAGAGTACAGGCTTCCTAATTTCTTTTTGAAAAATAGTACCAATAGCTTCACTACACATCTCATATATTAAATACATTCAGCATTCCTCAAATTTTAATGGTGATAAGTGAAACTAATGACCACAAATGGATTTGCTTGGCTTGATTGCAGAAGTTAATTTTAGAGGTTGAAAACATTAATGTCTTACTTCAATGAGATTTTAAAAGCATGGAACATAATGACTTTCCTGTACATTGCTTATAGTATGTTGCTGAATATTAAAAATAATTTTGCTGGATGATAATGTCTCTGCTATCAAGAAAAGTGACCCTGACTGGAAATGTTTCTATCTAACATAATAGATTTTCTGCAATGCTTTCTTCAAA
This sequence comes from Rhabdornis inornatus, assembly GCA_013397075.1. NCBI lineage: Eukaryota > Metazoa > Chordata > Aves > Passeriformes > Rhabdornithidae > Rhabdornis > Rhabdornis inornatus. Next base: position 3,860,009 of record VWZS01007264.1, read on the forward strand.
AGTCATCACCAAAGGAGTGGCGCTTCTCACACTAGACTTCTTCTAGTACATAACTGAACCAAACTTGCAGGAAATAAAGCATAATATTCTTGTGAGTTAATAAACAGGATTAACTGGTGCAGATTAAATTGTTTCTTTTAGAGACCCACCGTGCAGGAAAAAAAATTAAATTACTTTTTAAATTACTCTTATTTCCTCAAGCTGTTTCCTACTGAGTTACCAGACCTACAGTCACACCTCACATCAGGGAACACCCAATTTGGCAATAGCTGCTAAATCTGCTTTTACAGACAAGAATGCAGCAATAGTTTAGATATTAAAATTAAAGGGCTGCAGTTGGGCCACAAAGAAAGATGCCTGTATACTAACACAGTTAATTTAGAATTCTGTATCTCATTTTCATAAGGTCTATGAACCAACAGTATCAGTTAAATCAGGATAGTTAGTTAAATTAGTTAGATAAGCAGTGGAATAAATATTTTAGGAGAAATCAAGGAAGTCTTTTGAACTTTGACGAAACCTTTATCGTCCTAATAAGTTCCATTACTTGAAGCTGCTACTGGCCAGCTGTGACACCAGATTCTCGTGCAGCGATTTCTTTATGTGCATGAGAGCTTGTGATTAGACTTCAGGTGTAATTATGTGTTTAAAAATGTGATCAACGCCCTCTAGGCCTGACATCCTGTCCGTGTCTGCTAATACCCCCTCTCCATGTTCAGTGTGAAGCTGTGCCTGCCAAGGTGATGGAGGCAAGGCAGCTGTCCCTCGAGCCCCCAGTCTGCCCTGCAGGACCCCACTGTAAGTGCATTACCTAGCCCAGTGCTTGAAGCTCCTCTTGCAAATTTCTAAGCACTGTGGTTTTCCTTTGATCTTTTACTCACAAGGTGTTTATTGGCTCATCACTGGACTATTACTTCAGACAATTCAATATTTCATTGCTAACTATGAGGCTTGGAGGAGACTTGACTATGCAACATACTTCCAACATGCTGCAGAAAAGGTTTCCTTGATTGCTTTTTGTAGGTATGTTCCTTGCCATATTTAAATTATGCAAATAAACAGAAATTCTGTTAGTGAACGAGGTAGATCTTCAATTCCATTATCTGCTTGCAGATTCATAGTCTATCTTTAGTTCAATTTTCATGCAAAAGAATTTTTTAATTACAGCAATTAATTCATATATGTCTTTTTGGAAATAAATGTCAAAACATTTTTTATCCCACTGCGTAGTGGAGCATAGAAGTGACATGAAGTGACTTGTCCAGTGTCATATAACCAGTATGTCCAGTCCTATCTTTTGCAACATGCTTTCCTATGCCAAGTGCAAAAGACAGAGAAATCCACCTACTTTAATTTCTAGACAAATGCATTTTCTCTAGAAATGTAAATATCATTTTCTTCTTCACTTCTCATTCTGAAAACCAAATCAATTCTTCCCTTATTGGTCATAGATACCTGCAGCTATATAAAATGCTTTTTAAAAACTAAGAACCAAGATTTTAAAATTAATTTCAAATATAATCTCATGCAAATTTTTTTGTGTGCACCAACCTCAGTTCCAAACTATCTGATCAAGCAGCAAATAAACATTTTCCACTGATATCTCAAATCAGCTTTAGTATTCCATACCTACAGAAAAATTCTTTCTCAATAATTGTCTATGTAGAGAAACCAAAAGAGGATGTAACTGCCTTTGACTCAGCTTCCTCTTCAAGCAGTTTCTGCACAGCACTAAACATAGTTCTCTAAACCAAAATATTTATTTGTGCATGGAGGACAAATGCATGAAAAGTATGTGCAATAACACCATGAGTGAATTATCACCATAATATACATATGCACAAATTTAGCTTTCCATTGTACATGTCTACAAAAGAAATTCTCTGTGGAAATGTGCAGTGATGCAAATTTCAGGATAACAATCTTTGAATCTTTATTTTTAGTTATAACTGAAGTTTATTTATCAACATATTTAGTGTGTCAATAAATAAGGAAAATTTTAATGTAGTTGTTCAACAACCTGGAGATTTATTTCTAATGCTCTGAAGCATTTGTTCAAAGGTTTTGTAAGGAGCTGTGATGACTCAGATGGTCTCCACAAGCAGGACTTTTCTAAAAGTTGAAAACTATGTTCAACTGGTTTTAACATGGTGAGTTAACTTTGGCTAAAGGCCAAACTCCCACTTGGATGCTCACTCCCTCCTCCTACTCAGCAGGATGAAGGAGAAAATAGGATAAGAAAGACTGTAACGAGATAAAGATAGGGGCATCACTTACCAGTGATTGACTGGGAGAAAATTAATTTAATTTATTGCCTGTTAGAATAGATTCAAATAGTAAGAAACAAAGACAAATATTAAAACATACTGTTTCTCCCCACTTGTCCATGTAACTTCACACCTTCACTCTGCATATGAGCTCTGGAAAATTTAAAGCAACTCAGTTCAAAGAAATAATCCTTCTTCTGTATTTCTAATAATTTATCTTCTTTCTTACACACCTTCCAGAAATTTAGTCACTATCACATGACCTTGATAGATTCACAAATTCATACGATAAGATTATGTGGAAGAGACCTATAAGGAACATAAAGTCCAAGTCCTGGCCCTGCACAGAAGAACCTGAAGAACCACATCAGGTGCCTGAAAGCATTGTCCAAACACTTCTTGAACCTCATTTCTCTCTGTGTTAGGTTATGCTGTAAGATAATCAGTACTCTCATCTAAGAAATACCTCTATTTTTCCCCCATTCCAGGGTGATGTTTCCCCAGATTTGACCAAACTTTCAAGAGTTTTGTAAATTAAAGTGAACTTAGAAATTCAAGTGCATAACTGTAGCTGCAGTAAATGGACACCATTTGTAGCACTGTAATAGAGCTACCAAGAAAGCAGAACTATTGAGCCACAGACAGATGGTATCTGAAATTCTGTATTCATCATGCTGGTTACCATCAATTTTATAGGTTTTTTTTCCCCTGGATATAATAACAGCTATATGTTAATAAAATGGCAGTTTTGTGATTTGCCTTGACATCTACATTACCCAGCAGGTTCTGGATTTTTTAACTCTCTAGCACTTAGCATCTGCTGTCTTGGAGCCTCAGGTTTCACGGCATAAAAGATGTCCTCATTTAATTCAGGGGAAAACTTCAGAGTACTATCGATAAAAGGTAAATTTAAAAAAAATAAACAAAGATAGAACCCCATCTGGAACCCAAACTGATTTATAAGACAATTTAGCAGCTTTAGAAAGCTTTGGGGACTGGCAATACTAGATGCAAGGTTCCATAGTACAGCTGTTTTTGTCTTTTTAATTTTTTTTTTGGGGGGGGGGGAGAAACTATTATTTCATCTGATTTAAGACATATTAAATAGAAAAGAGCACTTCTGAAACTTAAATAACTATTCAAGACTAAAATAATAACTCTCTGAAATAATGATGCTGACAGAGCAGAAATTGAGGAGGTTGAAGGCTTAAAAAGAGGAGAGATTTATCTCTGGAACAGTTATTCTTTGAGGAGGTTCAGCAGGTAATGTCGGACAGAAAATAAATATTTTTTCCAAAGAAGACAAGAAAACCCACAGAATTCCTAAGAAATTGGTTGTTATTGCAAAATAGGGCAAATTATGCATAATATATTTTCTCTGAGTCTTACTGTATATTAAAACACATGCTATATATGTAGTTGCAATTATCAATAATTTTAATCAGTTTGGTGATTTTTATAATTTGTACATTTTTTGACCAAAATATTGCTGAATATGTATGTAAGAATAGAGTCAAAGCAAAAGTTAAATTTTAGATCAAATTTACTGACGAGTTGCCTAGGTTGCTCATAAGCACTTTCAGCAAACATAAGCTGGCACAGATACTGGAAAAAGCATTCCTTACCACCACTAAAAGGCATTCCTCCCATCCTTATACCAGCAGAAATGATTGGGTGTACTTGTACAGTATACAGCAAGAGAGCTGCACAGATAAAAATGGAAAAAAGGAGAAGAGGCAAAGGCATAATTTTCTGTCAGATCTGATCCTGCATCCAATTCATCCAGTTGACACATGAACAAATTTTGGGACCATACAGGTAAGGAGCGAGAAGGACTTCTCTGGTGGAAGTGGTAACCTGTAATTGCTGAAATGGCTGCTGAGAAATTCCCATGTGAGAAGTGTCAGAATCAGATTGTAGCATAAGCTTACTGTGCTGGTTCAAATATTTCCTAAAATGCCAGGTTGAGATCTTATTAGCAGGATTTATTTCTTGCAGGATTATATTGGGGAGTAAATTAAACGAATATGCAGTAAAGATCAGAATAAATAACCTGCAATAATCTTACTTTTCTCTTACAGTTAGATTTCTTTTCTGCTATGTTACAGGTTTCCTTCTTATACTTTAGCCTGGATTCCATGATTTTCATCTATTCAATAATACTCCCATTTTAGGATCTCCACCTGGTCATACAGAGAAAGGAGTAAGTGAGGTGTTATCTTAGGCCATTTACACTGAGATGTGGGTTAGTCTAGACCCATTATAGTTCATTCTGCTATATGAGGAATGTCTTTGCTGTGGGGCTTACTGGAGCTGAAGTACTTCTTTAAGTCTATTTCTTACTACTGGTAGAATGACTGAAACTTTTGAGGAGAAATTAAAAGAGGATTTCCAATAAAAGCTTGGTTTCAGTTTCCCATTCTTAAGAACTTACAGAGTACATACTATTCCACTTTTTATAGAGGCTGTGTTTTAAGAGACATAAAGCCATTTTCAAAATACTTGAAAATACACAACATTTCCATACTGTTGGAGCCTCCTTTGAATATATTTCAGGCTTAAGCTAAAAATAGAATTACCTTCTATCTGAAGCACAAGGCCTCCTCATATAAAATTAAATCCATGCATATATTTAGAGGTAAAGATGCATTGTAGCCCTTTAAGAACAGCGGTGACCTTCCTGTGCAGTTTGTTCTCTGATAATGTATGAAGCTGGAAGAGACAATTGTATCTGCTCCTTTTGGCAGTAATCACCATATTTTAATACTGTCATATTTCAAGTCTATCATGCCAACAGCTGAGTATGCATAGCATGTAGGTCTGCAAGTGAGTAGGTGAGGAGTGGTTTTGTGTCCTTTGCTGTAACATCAACACAAGGACAGCTGCAGCTTGGCCCCCCTAGGTGTTCTGGAGATTAACTATCCACTGGTCTTGGAGACAGCTATATCAGCAGCAGTATAAATTTTACTGGTTTGAAGCTTAAATATATAGAGAATAAAAGTGCTGGGGCATAGATGTGCTAAAGCAGAGCAGGAGTAGTTTTCAAGGTACTAAACAGAAAATTTGGTGCTTACAATTTAAAAAAAAGCAAGCAACAGAAAGAGTATCTAGGGTTTGCAAGCTAAATTTCCAATCTATAACAGGAATTTCATTTCATAATGTGGAAAATCAAAGCCCTAATAATTTTTCATTAATCACATTTTAATAGAAAGAAACAATGATAGCTTCATGAAACTATGTCTGGTTCATGTATATTTTAGTTCTTCCAGCGCTGATAAATGCTTGAATTTTTTATGAGCAATGGGTAGCTGCTGGAATGGGTACTGACACTGATACCAGAAAAACTAACCTGTTCATCCAGATGTTTGCTTTCCAGTGGGAGGAACCATCCACCTCATTCTTCTGGCAACTGTCATTTGGCCATTTCTCACACCAAATCAGCTGTCGGTTGAAAGGCACCTCCGTTAGCATTCATCCCAACCCCCTTGTCAGAGCAGGTCTGATTTTACCAGGTTTCTCCAGGCTTCTGCAAGCCTGAACATCCTGCAGGCTGGGGAGTCGGCAACATCTGGGGCCAACCTGATCTTCTTGGTAAAAAGATTTCTTTGTATCTAAATGGGGTTTTCCATGGTCCAGCCTGTGTCTGTTGCCTTTCATCCCACTGCTGTGCACCACCAAGAGGAGTCTGACTGCTTCTTCTCTCTATCATCCCATCAGGGATTTGTAGGCAGCAATAGGGTCTCCCCAGAGGCTTTCTCTTCTCCAGGCTGGGTAAACCCAGATCTTTCTGTTGCTCCCAGTAGACCCCATTCTTCAGCCACCCTGCGGGAGCCAGCCCTGTGAGCACCAGCCTTGACAGCTGTGCCCATCCTGCCTGTGAGGATCAGATAAAAAGGTGGTTGAATTCATAGAGAGGAGAGGAAATTGGGTGAATGGCCATTTGCTAAATCAGCCTTCTCTAAAAAATAAAAATCTTAGGGCCTTGAAATTTTATATCAAGGCTTGCATTTATTTTTGGTGAGAATAATGAAAACTTGTTCCCCTGGCAGTTAGATAACAGTAAGTGAAATTACAGTATTCCTTGAACTGAGTAAACTTTTTGTGCCAAAAAAAAAAAAGGGTCAGAATGGAAGAATTGTGCATATTTGCAAAATTCTAGCCATTTGTCAAAGGCTTTTGCTAAACACAGGTAACTTTGGGCTGATCTTGCAGTGACAGTTAAGATGTAACTTGAGAAAATAAGGCTTGACTTTTGTAATCAGTAAAAATATGAGTTATAAGAAAAATATTTCAAAATAAAGATTTTTGGATGAGTTTTATATTACACTGGATGAAGGGCGTTTTGTGTATATGAGGCAGGTAGATTAGTTATAAATCTATTTTTAAAATTGTGCTCACTACATTTAAATTTATAATGTCTCTTGGAATTAAAATATAAATATTTAAGAATTATGTTATTAATTTCTGTAACAAGTCAGATTTTATTTGAATATTTCTGAAGTAAAACTATTTCCTTGGATAATGGAATCCAAATGATTGAATAAAAATGATCATTTATAATAAATGATAACATGAGAGTTTGTAAATAGTTGTTTCCTTTAGTTTTTATCCTCTCTTAATACCTACCATAATAAGAGGTGAGCTGAAAAAGGTCATTTGTAGTATGACAAAGCTGTTCAGATGGTGAATTAAGCCCTTAAATTATATGGAATATTAGAATAATTTTTTATCTGAACAAATCAAGTTTAATACCCCCAAGAGGGCTGACTTTCTAGACATTAAATAAAACCAAAGGAAATATCTTTAGAACTTGAATGTCTTTTAATCTATTGTAGTGAAACTAATGGCAAATAATTTCTTAAAATGTCCTTTTTATGAGCTATTTTTGTCTGTGTAATAGGCTAAATGCTATGGAAGAAATCTGCAGAGAACTATTACCAAGCACCAGAAATTTACAATTGATTCATTACTAAATTACAACTTAATGGCTATTAGAAGTTAGGTAATACTACATTAATCCTTGTTCATAGACGATATTGAACTACTTATAACTGAAAGCTGTTTAAATCCACTGATACAGGGAGTTGATATGATATTAGAGGAAAAAATGCAGTTGGTTTCAGAGTCTTTCTAGTTCACACACCTGTAATGCATACATTATTATTGACAAAGTTAAAAATAAAAAGCAGCGGTTTTAGACATTAGCCAAATTTTCCAAAATTTCTGTTTGAGACCTCTTCTCTTCTGTATACAAAGTAGACCAAGAAAATAGGCTTAAAAATTAAAATCTACAGCCAGCATTTTGAGGGCATGGTGGTGTTAAAAAAAAGCATAAATGGCTAAATACACAAATGTACCTTTTCCTCAGAAATAAAGAGGAAAATAAATAAAAATGCATAATGAAAAAATCTTCTGGTGCTAGAAAAACAAAACATGATGTGTTTTCTCTCTTTTTTATCTGGAGGGTTTTTTTGGTTGGTGTTTTTTTTTAATGTATCCATTTTCCTAGATAAAAAAGCTTTTTTCCTATATGAAGTTAAATTAATAGGAATATTTCTCAACTTGAAGTGGCAAAATCTTCCATTTTATAGACAAATATTGGCAGATCATTAAAAAAATTACATTTCCTTCTTTTTCTTTTTTTTTTTTTAACAGAACCACCCAATACGTGTGGTTCAGAAGGTGGCACTGTTCTCCCTGTTGAGTTTAAATGCTTGTGTGGCATATTGGAACAGGGAGCAGCTGTCAGATGTCATTTAATGAAATTATATGAATTCCTTCCCCATCCATTAGCACATCTGTCAAGGAAATGGAAAAATAAAATGCGTGTTAACGCTTTCTTTATTACTCACTGATATGAGTCAAGTAATATCCTGTTACAATTCCTGTTATGTCTCTTACCTGCCTCTCTGTACTTTTAGTATGTAAATAACTCCTGTTCACACGATGGAATTACAGACTACAGAACTTCATTATGAATATATTTTCTTAATTGTTTTTCTCATTGTCAGACATTTTTTATATGGTCTATTATGTTCATTCTACCCACAAGTATACGCCAAACACAGTAAAGACAGTAGGCCCTGAGTACCTCTTAACTTACCTACGTAAATTATTTTGTTTTCTCTAATAAAGAAAAGAATATTTACAGTTTTCAGAAAGGAAAAATAATCCACTTTCTAGCTGTAATGCATTAACTGAAAAACTGTAAAATAACAGATGTCAGTGCAGATTGGATTTATTTTTCCAATATGCTTTCAAATGAATGAATGTGAAACTGTTTAATACTTGTTGTATCTCAGAAAGTTGGTTATATTTACACGATTTTAATGTCTGTTTTTTCTGATGTTAGAACTGCAGTCACGAATGTGGGAGGTAACTGGCACTTTCCCAAAAAAGGCTAGCTGTATGAGCTTGTCATTTAGGATGACGGGCGTCTTTTCTTTCCTATTTATTTTGTGATTTCATCAATCAGATTCTTTTTTTTTTTTTTGTTGGGTTTTTTTTTTTTTGCAGTTGGATACTGAATGCATATTTCTACTCACAGTAGAACTCAATAATTAAATTGAGTCTAACAATGCTTTATGGGCAATCAGGTCTAACAATGCTCTGTGGGTAATGAAAACAGGTATCCTTTTCCAGGAAGAATGACATTCTAGTCTCCTACACTGGTGTTTCTTATACTGTTCTTGAAGCTGTACAAAGACGTTTTCTTCTTGAAGCAGATAAAGAAACACATTAATTCATGGTTCATTACTTGTCAGTATCTTGAGAATGTGATAAATTGAGATAAAATAATAAACCAATCTGCAGAGCTTATGGTCAGGAAAACTAACATTGTAATGTTATTTTCCTGTTACTCTGAATCTACACTCCTGGATGCTGTGGAGTCACATGTACTTCCATTAATGACAAAGACTTTTTTTTTACTTCTGTGTTGTAGTATCAATACAGTTATGGAAGAATGACCTGAGCTGGTATACAGCTTTCCTTTTACATCATCCACACTGTCAGCTTAGCTCTGTCTGCAGAGTCTTCATTAGAAAGGGGAGTGGAAGGAATGAACAGATTGCTTTTTTCAGATTCCAGATGGAGTTTGTAAATCTGACAGGTGAAAAAGAGAAATGAGCTGGAAAGAAAAATTTTCATACTTGTGAAATTAAAAAAATACGTATAGAAATTCTTGAGAAAATGAATAGTGGACAAAATGGGGTTGTAAATTACACCCTTCCTGAACATAATAGCATCTGAGGGGTTAATCATTCAAAAATGCTTGAAACTGACACACAGATAATCTGCAATTGTAAATATTGATGATGATGATGAATACCAGCTGATCCTTGTCCATGAACAGATTATTCTGCATAAAGACTTGTGCTCTAAGGTGTTTTGTAAAATTTTACTCAATTTAATATGCTGGGTTCCTTTGTGACCTTGTAAGCATGAGGCTGTAATTTTCCAGATATGTGTATTAAACTACACTGCACAGGTGTCTAACCAAGTAGCTCTCTAGCTTCAGGTCATTACTTATTTGCTTGCTTGATTCATATCTGACTGTGCTGCTTATTTGAAATGAACCAGACTTAAATAAATACAGCAGTGAGTTTATATGGGATCATACTTGCCATTTTGCACATTTGCAGATATTGCAGGCAATGGGAAAGAAGTCAGCTTGAAAGCTTAAAAGCTAAGGTTTACATTATAAGCCACTAAATTTCTATATTTTCCCAATATATTTGAAAAGTAAAAGGTAAGGAAAGAGCATGGGGAAAACCAATTAACACGTGATAATGAAATAAATAAGACTGAAATACTAATTTTCTTTATCAGTGTGAGTTAGTATGCAGATATATCTGACTGGTCTCCAAATCCAAGTTAAGCAGCTATGCAAAACTACTGGCAGCAGCAGGTCGAGATGAGATATAAATTATTAAATATAAATACATTATACACACAAATATACATATTTCCAGTTTACAGGCTACAGGTGATAGAGCCTTTAGCTGGCTTTTAAGCCCCTCCAGAGCATAGGAAAGTAAAATAAATCATAGGTAAAATAAATAGCTATATGTCACTGTGTTTAAAGCACTCCAGTACTTTAGAGCATTTAAAGACTAACACTACAAGTAACTCACAGAAAGTCTTTCATATCAATTATGATCCAGACATGGATGATAATTTCATAGAAAGAAAATTAAATAGATTCAGAATATGATGATAGGAATTAAGCAACTTAATTCTGCACAACAATACATATGTTTATAGAATTACTTCAACATATTAAGAAAGAAACTTATTTTGTTAGCCTCTCACTTTTGTATTACACCATAAATATTAAATTTAAAAAATGAATCTAATTTCCTTTTAAAAATTTTCATGATTTTTCCAGGTTTTGTATACCATTATTCTTTAAATAATTTATTAGTTTTGCATTTTCTTATTGTGAGTGTTCTTATTTTTTGTTTCACTGGACTTTTCACGCAAGAGCTGAAAATTGAAACAAAAAGAATATTCCATAGGGTCAGTGCAAATGTTTATCTAATCCTTGCAGTGGCTGAGAGTGCATGCAGAAGAGTACAAGAACCAGGGTATTTATATGATCCTTTCTCTTTTTGATTCTGGATTTTGGATGATCAGTAAAACTAGAGGTTTAAAAGAAAAATTTTATGTTTAACAGTGGAACAGTTTATAAGTGGAACCACCTTCCAAAAGTTATCTTCCCCTATTGTCTTTTAATACAGGAAAAAAATTGTTTATTTTTCACTTATAGTGCTTTACCTTCCAGCCTTTACAGCAGAGACTGAATCAAGATGACTGCACATTCCCCTAAAAGAACAGACCTAGAAGCTGTGAATCCATCAAATGATGTCAAAGCACCTAGAAAAAACTGATATGCAAAAAGCTATTTCTATAGTCTGAAATGGGTTATTGTCAGGGCTTCAAAATCTGGATATAAATTTCTTCTGATCACAGAAGGTCTGCATCTGGGTCAAAGTAGACCAAGTGCTCTCAAGGAATATGAGATTCATGATTTTGCTCTCAGTGGAGTGTAAACTGCTAAAGGCTGCATGCCTGCAGTCTGCATTCAGAAAGAACTCTGGCTCCTTTGTATTTGCCGAGGGGTATCAGACTCCTAGATGTCCTCTGGGGAAGAAATATATGTGTGCTGGGAAAATAAAGGTCTTGTCTCTGCCGCAGGAAAGTATTACACTGATGCTTTTATAAACTGTGGAAGGATATTTGTGGCCTGCTATGCTGTCTTGTACACCATAAATTCTTCAGGTTTTTGTTACAAGATGTTATTTTTGCTTTAGTTGGATTTAGAAAGATAAAGTACTTTTAAGGCTAGCATTTCACACCTCTACTGTCTGCAAAGTATGCAGAAAAAAAAAGATTATTTACTCATTGAGTCAGAGAATGCTAATTTCTCTTCCCATTTTTTATCTTTATCCCTTAATCTAAGTTCTTTAGGAAACAGCCATATTATCTATTCTCACAAAGGCTCTAGGCAGAGATCTATTAGCAACATACTTCTGAATTCTTCAGATTAATATATGACTGAAATGCAAAGTACCCTTACTGATTATAGAAAATGCAGTTCATATTGCCACAATACAGCTTTTTTCATTTACTTAAGACAGAATCAAATTCTGCTGCACTTGTATCCAGAGCATGTATTAGAGTTAGGTAGTAAGAACTACCACAGTTTCATTAATTTTGTTTCCAACCAAGAAAACATGCATTCTAAAAATATACTTAAAATATTACTTGGGCAGCCTCTAACAGTGCTTGGCTTTGAATTAGTCACCAAGTATTGAGAGATAATTATAGCACTTAAAGTGAGTGTGAGGAATTGTGGTTCTCGTTGCTGAAGCAGAGATAATTGCTGTGAACAGACTCTCCACCCGTGCCATTCTAATAAACACTCAGTTTGGGAGAGTGGTGAAGAGATTGCTTAGATTATTTCTGCAAAAGCATGTCCACGAGTTCACAGCCTGGAGCATTAAGAGAAAATTTGTTTCAGTGAAATCAGTGGTAATTTTTTTCTTCCATAGCTTTGTCTTACTCTACCAAACTATCTGAGGCTCCAATGCACTTATCAGTCCATCTCCCCAATGTTAGTACCATGCATCTGACACCTGCTTTCTCCAGAACTATCCCCACAAGCTCATCACGTCCTCATGACCCTCCCCTCTCTTTCCAGTTCAGTCCCAGATGTCCTTACAAGCACCAAAAAAGCCGCACAGGAGCTGAATTAAAAAGTCCTCTTCTTTCTGAAGCAAACCCCATGTTTCTGGTATCTAGCAACTGGCTGGCACGCATAGGCCTCTTTTTCCTCAGGATGTGAATGCCTCCATCATATACCTACATGGGAATATTTGGCATGTAATAAGTTTTTAGGTGGTCTCCACATGATGCCTTGATCACCAACATACCTTTTCTCCAAATTTCATCAAAACTGGAACTGTGCACAATAGCAATTTGCTCTATGTAGACTGCAGACAAAAATGCATCCAAGGACTCAAATGTTTGATGAAGATGCTGCCTAGGCTGGTGCCAGAACATGTTCTAGAGAACGTGCTGTTGTTTCTCTGTCCCCTTGTCAATCCCACGAGCATTTTCATGTTTTGCTCAAGATCACTCTTCTCTCTTTCCCACTTTCAGACAGGCCAAAACACAATTCTGAATTTGGCAGCAATTCCCTAAGGAAAGAATTCATCCATATTTTTCTCCAAATGCAGCGCAGTGTGTGGGGATATTCTGAAAGAATATGGAGAGGGATTTCACATAGAAGAAAGTATGAAAAAATGCATAACAGCTGAAAAATTCCCAAGTAGTAAGTCATACATGTGATAACTCAGCTGGCGTAAGGAACTGAAGCACTCAAAGCACCTCTGTTTCAGGTACAAACACTTGGACACTGATGTCAGATGTCCAACCCAGTTTCCATGATGGCAAGAGTGCAAGGAGCTTGTGAAGAGCTCACAACCCATTCTCACTAGGACAAACACAACAAATCAGCAGATTTTCTTAGACCAAGAACAGAAAATGGAAGCCCTTCCTTTCCTCTTTCCCTATACTTATATTTCTCAGCCTTTCTTACCTATTTAATGGAATATATAGAATAACCATGCTCTCTCCTTCAGAAACCTGAATCTCTAGTGTGGAATTCAGCTACCCGAAAGACCAGCATCTAAAATTCCTTCTGGAAATAAAAATAAACCCCCATAGTCCCCTATCTCCATCAAAGACAACATAAGAAACATTTCAAAAGTAAGACCACATACGGAAATTACTTTTGTGTCAGACACAATAGCCTATGAAGATGTTTTAAAAACACATTTCTGATTCAAAGTGCTCTTCATTACCTGAGTATGGAATTTTTGTGTTGTGATTTTAGTATCACGTAAAAAATTCTATTATTAGACTTGTTTCACACTGAAAACTGAGTTTGAGTTTGTGTCCCATCCTCCATTTGATCAGGAGAGTGTACATTATTTATCATAGACACAGCATGTTTTTAAGGCAATTGCATCTTATCTGCAGATTTCTACATTTCTGAAAAAAAAGCAAAACACAGGCTTAGTACTCTTGTATGCACATTAAAAAAAACATATTTTAAATATTTGAGAAAGAGTTTTCATATGTGATGTAATGTCAGGAAGTGGTTTTTTTCAACCCAGTCAGAAAAATTAGGTTCTAATGGAATTAATTATTCCTCAAATGAGAAACAACTGCTGGCAATGTGGCATCCCAAGAAGCAGAAGCATAATTGTAAATATTATTGTGATATGCTTTTTAATTAAAAATCACATTACTTAATAATATTTATTGTCTATACATAATTTTTATTCCTAGACAAGTTATTTTAACAAAAATTTTAAATTACCAACTGTTAAAAACATGAATTCTTTTTTTGTATTTTAAGTTGTTTCCCCTTGAAATGACATTGCTAAAAATATATTTTTGGGAGTAGTTCTCAGTGTTTTTCAATACTATGTGTTTCTTCTGCAGGGTTTTCACCTAAAAATAACTACCTACCTTGATATCTTCACACTCTTCACTCTATGTTTTAAATGTTTTCTGCACACTATAAAGTGACAGTATATTTTTAAGGAGATACATTCAAGGTCCTTTGTTACTATATCCTGTTTGCAAGGATCTGTAAATAAAAATTACATAAAACTCAATAAGGTGATTCAGGGATTTTTCTTATTTCTTCCAGCACTTACCCAAAAGCAATGACAGGAGTATCTGTACCATTTATGTAAAGAACTTCAATAATTTTAACTTAAGGGAACAAGCTCATTCCAATATTTAATAGCTAAAAGGTGAATTCAAAACAGACTCTGTTCGGCTTGCTTTGAATTTTCAACAATTAGTTGATCAGTTGTGGTTTTTGCAAAATCTAATTACAGTCTCAGAGCTGTAGGATATCTTGGATTTTTTAACGAATCCTTATGTAATGAAAATCTCTTTACTCATCATGAAATCTGAATAAATATTAAATAAAATCTTTATATTTTAGTATAGAGTCATAGAAAAATTTACTGAACCACCTTAACTAACATCTTGAAAATAGAAAGTGCAATAAATATTGACAGATTTTAATGTTGCTTTGCTTTGGACTGTCAGGATGACTAGCTCTTTAAAAGAATTCCTTCATGAGAGTTTGGGAGATCTATAAAAAACACCAGAACATCTGGGTTAGACCAGCTATAGTCAGAGTAAATTGTTAGGTTTTGAGTAAGTGGTTCCCCTTCTTCTGAGTGCTGATTGGTGAAGAATTGAGAATTAAAAAGGACAGACATGACAGGCAGCATCATGTATGTAACCCAGATACAACTGGGGTGAGAACGCACAGATGATCCCTTCTATATCTGTCACTCACAAGGATGATGGGCAAGAGCTTTTGAACTGGTGAATGCTACCTCCTGAATTACTTTGTCAGATGATGGTCAACAGTAGGCTTTCTGACTGCCAGAAATGTCAGCTGTCTACCTCATCAGCTAAAGGGGGAGCTCAGCACAGATTTATGTGTGTGGGCATGGATTCTCTCATCTGGAAACTGCCCCTTCACTGATGGCCACTCTGCAGTGCTCAGTCAGTATTGTCCCCAGGCTCCAGACACTACTTGGTGTTGGGGTCTGGATGTTTATGAGAGAGACATCTGGCAGTCAGATGCATCAGCTGCACTGCCAGCTCTGCTCCCTGCCTACCACTCTGCAGTTTCTGGAGAGCTGGAAGCTGTTCCATGGCTGCACAGCTCCATTCCCAAAGCCCAGCTGCTCTCAGGTTGCAGACCAGAAAGGCTTTTAAAGAGTACACTGAAAATTACTGCGCCAAAAGGCAATGGTGTCCTGATAGTGTTGTGTTTCTTTATCAGGGGCTATTTTTGCGGGGCTGAGCTAAGAAGCAGGAGAGCCTAGAGAAACCAGCTGCTGAAATCCTCCTCAATGTGCCATGCAGACAAGCAAAGGAAAAACACCAAGCAATCTGGAATGGCTCCCACATACCCACAGAGCATGCAGATGTAAATGCCATAGTATGAGCTTTTCTGCACTCATGCCTACTCCTATTCAAATCTGCACTACTCAGTGATCTGAGGGCATAGGGATCCCTTTTAAATGAATACGAATGTATGGACCTAGGTACTAACAGAATCCTTTCTCTCCTAAAAGTTTTTCCCTAGTTTAATTTAGTTTTGTTTTTTTTTTTAGTGTTAAAAACTCCTTCTAGCTAAAGTTCCCCAACTCAGAGTTCTCAGTATTAACACCTGAGAACAAAATCACAGATCAGTATTTTGAAACCAAAAGTGTTCTGAAAACTGTCAAGAGATCCATGACGTTTTCAGTTTAGCTTAGTTTATTTAGTTTAAACTGTGTTAACCTCTTAAAGGATACACTGTAGTTATCTGTATGCAGCATAGGATTCTATGTATTCCTCCAGTGTACCTTCTTATCTTGGGGAGCAGGCTTTACCATTTTAAGTATTTGTATCTGCACTGTTGCACAGAAGACTATTAAATACATGAGAATAAAAGATTGCAGCTGGAAAGAGAAAAATGTCTTTTGTATTCAGTTTACTGACTGTAAGCAGCAGAAGAGTGTTGGGGGTTTAAAAATCCTATATATATATATGTATATGAAAAACAACAGCTGAAAAAAAATGTTTTTCCAGTCATAGAAAGATGTTTTACTGGTACACAAGGAAAGTACTTGCTTTCATGAAAGGAAAATGGACAAAAATAGTTTGAGAAGATTACAAGATGAAACAAGAAGTAACTCCATTGAAATTAGGCAGCTACAAGAACAGAGCAAAGTCAAAGTGCACATTTAAGAGAAGGGCCAGCACATCCTGATTATCAATATTGATATGCAATGGAAAAACACAATTTAATTGCAGTAACATTCTCATTCACAGGACACTAAAAAACAGAGTTTGGATATTAACAAGAGTGTATCATTTCATGGTTTTCTCTTCCTCAACTGGCTTTTATTTTAGGAATTTTTGACCTGACTACTTTCTTCACTTCCCTTTAAAAGAAATCAAGCCTCAGGAGGCAGAAGTTGCACAACATGGATATTTCATTTCTTCTTCTTTCACCTTAAAAGCCAAAAGTTTACACTTAGATACAAAAGCAAAAAACCACAATAAATACCCAACACTTTTTTCACTTTTTTCACTTGGATAGGATGGTGGCAATGAAAAACTTTTTTTAGAGCTGCTTATTTAGACACTAAAGTGCCCATAAAAGAGAGAATTTATCCTAACTCTTCACCAGAGATATGCAGGTTAAAAATAGCATGCTAGTGAAGCAAAACACATGATGACACTGTGCCAGATGACAACAAAATGGCCTAGCAATGGAAAATAAATTAATTCTATATACAGTAAGTTTTTCTCAAGTGCTCTTATTTTCTACACAGATTTTCTTTTCTCAGTTATCCTGTACTACAGTATGACTCAAAAGCAGAATAGGTAACAAAAGAAGTGTTAACTGCAAGTTAGAGATATGCTGCTAGATCTGGGTGATTGGGGAGGTGGGAGGGATTGTTTTGTAGGGAACAAATTCTAGATTTTATCTATTAACTGTCTTCATCATTATTCCTGTTAAGTAACAACAGAATTTGTTAACAAATTATCAAACAAAAGGCAATTCTAATATTTTGTAAATCATTAGTTTAAATACTTCACAGAAAATATTTCTGATAACAGTACCCAATGTGTTTTGAGAACTGAATTTATTCAAGAGTTTGGTTTTCATATTAAGTCATCTCTTTCTCTTGTAGACAGAGAATGTTTTATTATTTTTTTCTTCTCTTGATTTGCAGAAAGTAAAAGTTAAGGAAGAGATACAATTTAGAATCCATTTTTTAAAAAATTAGGTCATTATTAGAAATGTTAAACCTAAAGCCTAATAAAGGCAAAGTTTAAAGTGCCAAGAGGTTCTTTCTAACTTATGCTGAGGGATGTTTACAATGAACATCAATAAATAAATGAAAGGAAATTAATCTAACTATTGTTACTATTATACAGAGAATGAAAGCTTTTCAGAATAAACCACTCTTTAAAATTATCTGAATATTTAGAAGAGCAAATTTCAAGTACTTGGAGACTTTACGATCCTTCTTAAAGTTGACATTATTGGCCATATATAGGTGCGCAATGAAACTAGTTTTCTAATACTAAGGAAAAGTATTCTTTTTTAAATCCTCAAAACTATAAATTTTTAAAATACCTATCCATTACATGTAGTCAAATCCCTCAAATGTAGTATTGTCAATACAGGAACTTGTCCCTCCCCAAATTGATAATGTCCCTGTATATTGGCTACAGATATTGAAACAACATTTTTAGTATTTAAGGAAACCTGATGGTGTTATCAATTGTATTATCTGGTAAGTGATTTAGGGTCAAAACCACAGTATTGATCAGACTCTATCTTTGAAAGAAATATACAAACAGAACATCTATTGCTTTACCTTTCTGTGCATGTATATGTGTGCGTCTGCACACATGCATAGCTGTTTATTTTGACAAACAGGGTTTTATTTATCCCCAGAAGAAATGGTGCCATGAATCAGATAATTATGAGTGCAAAACTATCCACTGGGCATTTAATTAATTGTGAAAGTATCCAAAGCCATTTCACCTAACTGATTTTTTTAATGGTTAAAGAGGCTGAGTACTATGCTATGTATGGGCTGGAAATTGATTATCTTAAATACAAAATGAAACCCAAAAATTATTAAGTATACACGCTTTCTGCTTTCCTGTTTTTTCTGTGTAGTGAAACCTTTTTAAAGTTGGAGATGGAGCTGACATTGTGATCCCTATTGCTCCTCCCAGTGTTGGTGGGACAGAGAGCACACACTCGCTTTGCACTGCTCAGGCCGTATTGCGAATGGCTTTTTCACCTCTGCTGCAGACAGTCTCAGGGCACTTGTACTCAATCTTTGAGAACTGTGATTATTTCAGAAAGGTGACAATCTTAAACAGTATCCCCACAGAAACATACGCATATGTAGGATACAGATATGTATTTAAACATTTTAAAAATTTATTAAATAACTTATTAATTTCTTTCTTAAGACCTCTGATTTGACTCTTTATGCCTCTGAAGACAAGATTTAATTTACTACCAATAATTGGGCAATGTATCTTGCAGCTTTCAGATTGTAAGTGGGTTTCTACATAATAATTCTTACTATTCTAAAAAATGTTCTTCAGCATTCTCCTACTTTCATAATTCCCTATCCAAGTAACCTGTCCACACAAATTATGTCTAATGTAATTTCAGTATAACCTCTGTAATTGATAAACAGTGAATGTCTTCTAGCGTTAAATGCCTTAACAGAGCCTGTGACTGATTTTACCACAGACTCAAATCTAGCCCTGAATTTAACATTATTTTATATATTAAGTCTATGACAACTTTGAAACTATTTTCAATTTGATATGTCCTCACAAAAGGCAGACAGAAGGTCAGTTGTAGAAAAACAAAGAGAAAACCCCACAGGAAATCTATTTCAATGTTATAAATCTGTATTAGAAAAAAAATGTCAACACAATTCAAGGTGTAATGATGCACAATTATTTCTGGAACAAGTTTTTTGTATCTGCCTTCTTGTGTCTTATTCAGACTGGTGGCAGTAAACAAACTCATTAGAACAACAACTGTGAGTTCCAGAGAATAAAGCCTGGCAAGATCTTGAAGCTTCTCAAAGATTTATGTTCTTCCACTATTTGACCGATGCTGAATCAACTGCTCTGCAGATATGGATTTTCTGATTTTTTATGGTTTAATTTGATGATCCTTAAATAAAATAAAATATAATAATCAATACTGGCAAGTGAAAACTTTTATAGTTCAGTGTGTAATTCAAAAGCATGTCTTATCATTGTGTTATGCTTACAATGATATTTATAAGCAGAGGTTTCATTGTTTTTTTTACGATTAAGTGAACCCTTGCAATTTTTCTTACGCCTTACTCCTGCTTTGAAGATTCAGAAATACACAGTTTGGAAAGTTCCTTGGAGGATTTTATGTGGGATGTTACAAGAAATATAAGAAACTTTCTCAGTCTCACCAGACATCTGACCACCATGATGACAGAGCACAGCTTTGGAGAATTTACTGCAATCCAGGTTCATCTCCTCATGTCCCCCCCAGTGCTGTGTCAGGAAAAAACCTTCTCAGGCAGGTTTTGAATGTCCCTGCTGGCCTCAGACAGATCCTACTCCCAGTTCTTCGGGTGGACACTTGAATCTAACTCAATCATGGAATGACAGGAAAATATTATTAGGTTGAGACCTTCAGAGGTAATTTTGCCCAGACTCAAAGCAGGCTCATTTGAAAGACAGACTTGCCCATTCTAGTGACGGCTATTCCACTGCTCCCCTGAGCAACCTCTCCCTTGGTTATGAGAGTGTATCATCATTCTCATGCCCAAGAATTTAGTTACAGATGTGTCTAAGTACAATACTGTAGTTGAGGCAAAATTATTATAGTTACATCAGTAAATCTCATTAAAAAAACAGGCCCTTGTTAACCCCAAAGTTACAGAACAAAATGTACTGTTTCAAACCTACTAGCTGCCTTGAAATCATGGCCACACTTCAAAAATATACTTCTAACTTTACATTTCTTATTCTTGTATATTATTTTCTGCATTTAAAAATGGTTCTTCAAGTCTAAGATGCAGTTTTTTGCATATCTGGTCTTTGCTTCTTTACTTGAAAAGGTAAAATATACTTTATAGACTATTATGCATGCCATTTGTCAAAAAATTGGAGTAACTGTTTATTGGTTTAGAATGGTGAACTTAACCTGTCGTTCCCTCCGGATTTTCACTAAAAGCACTCTTTTCATCTTCAAAATATCTACAACTACTCTGGAGCATATGTTATCCACAGGTCTCATCCATGGCTCCACTTATATCAGAAAGTCAGTTAATCTCACAACTAGAAAACATAGGATCCTCTTCTAATTCTGAGTTGTAATCATACATGATATATGAGATGCTTGGTTTTTAGCAAGTTTTCAACAATGTGCTATTAAATACGGATTCCTTTGTATTGCCAATTTTCTGTAAATATTTGTGTTTATAGCTTTGACTCTCTTGCAGAATTACACTTTAAATGGAATTAAGACTCTGACTAACATTTTTCTTTTAATTAGAATTCAGAGTGTTTGTGCATATATGTATGTATTGGCTATGAATCCAGACAGTTGCACACACAAGCAAAAGCATTCAGACAGTTTTCAGAGCCAACTGAAAGGCAAGGTGATTTGACCTTAATTCGTCATTTCCATATGCAAAAATAAAAGTCAGATTGAGGAAGCTTTGAAAACTTTGCATCTTCATAAACAATTGGGAAACCAACAATATGAAATTGCTAAAAAGACTACAGTTTCCAGAAATCTATTTTCAATGCCTTCTCTAGCACATAGTAGCACATATCTTCAGTTACCTATGTATATGGTCTTTAAAACTACCTGTCATTATCATCAAGCTATTTCAAATAAAGTATTTCAAAAATAATACCTATTTGAGGAAAATATATTTCATGTCCATTTTATATTTCAAATACAAAACCATGTAATGGTTTACACATTAAACAAAATTAGGGTTCATAATCACTGAAATAACAAAAAATAGTGGTTTTCTGGAAGAACAAAACTTTCCCAAAGCAATCAGATTTTTCTCTTTTTTTTATTCACAGCTGCAAGTTGAATAGAAAAATAAACTTGTTTCTTTCATTTGTATTATCTAGTCTGGGACATAATTTAGGAAAGAATACTATGGAGCTGATAAAACATTACACAAGTGCTTTGTACAGGCATCACAGTAAATTATACAGTGTTGTTTGCTTTTTCTCCCCTTTACTATGAAGGGCATTTTTTCTGTAAAATCTCTGAGAACTCAAAGCACACAGTAAAATGTAAAAATTTTTAAATTAGCTGTCATGAAAACATATTTCTGACCTTTCTGAAGTCCTTGGATGTCATACTCAGACCCATGATATTTAACACCACTGTTCACATGGCTATGATACCAACCATTAGGTGATGATAAACAGTAAGGCATGCTGAGCAAATGATATATAATTTTATGTTGCATTCCCCATACCCTATTACGAATCACAGTAGAATTTCTGTGGTCAGGTCATATACTGTGCTAGGCCAGGCAGCATGTGATGTCACTCCCCTGATAATCATAAACCTTATGCACAGATTTTATCTACTGGTCAAAAGAAACCCATAATTAGTGACTAAGCCAACCAGATCTAACAAAATGACAGGGTCTTTCCAGTCCTATAAGCACAGACTAATCAAATCCCTTAAAAGCTCCCACTGCTGCCTAACACATTGTATGTCTTTTCAGAAAAGTGCGTGTTCTAAAAAAACAATTTAGGAAAATATCACAAGCATTTCCAAGATGTCTGAGGCTAATTTGTGCCCCTTCACCCTCCTCTGCCTTGCTGTGCCTGAAAGTTTTCTGAGATATCACTGGTCAATGAAAGCAATTACTCATTTTCACATGGTTATTTTTAAACTGGTCCGTGCATGTTGATCAGCAAGATCCAATACCTTCACTGCAGGAACTAGGACAATTTTAATGTACCCCAGTAATTAGGGATTTGGATTTTCCACATATAGATACACACATATCTATCTATGTCTCTGCATATCTTGATGTTTTCTTAATTAGATTTGAATTAAGGGCTATTTATTTTGGACAGTGCTCATACTTAATTAAACATTTTAATTTTCAATTGGCAGGCATAGAGAAGATCTGAGTTTGCAGTTAGAGATATTGCTTTTATTGTAAACAGGAAATGAATAAACAGAAGATATCAGTGAATGAAAAGTGAACAGAAAAATGGCGACATTTTTTTTTTCTTGCCTCATTTTGTCCATCTTAAAGATAAAAAAATCTTTTGAATGTAGAACATCATTCCCCACATACTGTTCTTTTTTTTTTTATTGACATATTGGAGTAGTGAAACTTCCTGCTCTTGTTTTATGGTGCCATAAGATGAGGCCCACAAAGAACCTCCTTTGCTTCACAAGTCCCATAGATCCTGCTGTGGAATATCTCATATCCTAACATGATTTTTTGCTCAGCGTGTCTTGCTTCCTATGCTCAATCCTTGTGGCTGTTCTTTCAGCTGCATAGAAGGAATACTTTCAGGGAGGTATTTGAGGGGGGATATGTTTTTATTATATGGGAAAGGAGAAGTCCTGAAGACAAGAGAGAAGGAATGCCTCCTTTGCTACCTGCCAATGCATTCTGCTGCAGAAAGAAGTGCAGAATTCCTGAATGCTCCCTCCATGGGTAAGAAAGGACTGGAAGCAATTTGTCAAATGACCTTACTATCACCAAGAAGTCTGTGTCTATTAATATAGACATCAATTTTGTAGTGCATAGATACATCATGCTTTTTTTGCAAACAGTAGTAAATCATATTAATTCTATGGATTGGGTTGTACTAAATTTCTTTTTGTTAAGCAACACTTGCTTATACTGAGAACTTCTACAAGAAAATATGACACAGAAAGGATCATGGGAAATATGTTTTTATGCTAAAATTTTATTACCTTTTACAAAAATACAAAAGTAAACCTGTCCGTTTACTTCTGTACATATGGATGCATCTTTCATCGTTTGAAGATGATGAAACCACTTATTTCATTCCGAAGCAAGATGAAAAACAGTGGTGGTCCTTCGGATGACACACTGGGGATGTGCTGTAGTTCTGCAGTACGTATGCATTCGTCACAGATGAGTAGCTTCTACTTCAATCTATGCTGTACAAGGTTTTCCCCCTCCTGCCATCAGCCCTTCAAAGAGCTCACCTCTTGACCCTTCATGACTGGCTGCTTTCTTACTGGGCAACTGGAACACTGGCTGCTCTAGAGACTGCCCCTGCCACCACCCAGTCCCTGACTCTCTTTACTTTTAGCCAGACTTGGTGGATTTGCTATGAGGGGTTTTATGATCTGAAGACTAAAAGAATTAGCTACGGGGGCAGTGTGTGCAGGTGACTCAGAACCCAGTGCTGCCTCCTACAGCACTGGAGCCTGAGAAATCCCAAAGTCCAGGGCACGGCTCCCCTCTCTATATAGTTCATCAATAAATTGTATCACACACTTTCTTATGATTCATTTTCTCTGTCTTGCAACTGTAAAACACTTAAATTGCTTAATGACTTTAGCTATGCACTAAGCGTGAGGTCCAGCACTTGTCATTAGCAACCTTGCACATTCAGTTTATGCTGCATATCTTTAAACAATACGTTTAAAGATTATTTCCTATATAAGGCTTCAGGTGTCCTGCACTGTTAATGCTGTGAGGAATTGTAGATATCCTGCTTGTTAGTCCTTTATCAAGCTGCTTATCAGTGACATTCTTTGGTTCCACTGCATAACTATAAAGGTCAGACTTCTGCTCTCCAGGCCCGCAAAATGTTTCTTAAGTCTTAATTTTGAGGTCATGTTTCTCAGAAACAGTTTATTATCTGGATGTAATTTTAAGTATCTTGCACACAAACTATTTCAATAGCCTCATGTGTTCCTGGAGCAAAGGCTAAGGTTTGTTTTTGAATACTCAGATGAGTCTTACACACAGATTACCACCAATATCTCTATTTCATCACTATTCCGATGGAACTGATGAAAAGTGAACCCTTCTGAATCTGGACCTCCCTCCTGATCCCACAGGATTACAGGACATACAGGCAAGCTCTGAGTTTATTTCTCAGATCTCACTCCTGCAAACACTACGGTTCTGAGAGATGTGCTTTGGTACAATCATTTAAAATTATTTAAAACACTATCACTTCCTCGGTTTAAGCTCTGCCTCCTGGCCAGAGATTGCTGCAAGGAATGTTTAGGTTAGAGGTGAGGTTTGTTTGTACTGAGATAATACACTATGAATTGGGTAGGAGAGACACAGACATGTCCTGTTCTACTATGAAGACAGTAAGCTATGTGAAGAAGTCTGGCATACTGCAGTGGTCATTAACTTTTCAAATTTATTCACCTAATTGGACCCCTTAGGCACTCAAATAATTTTACATGGTTGACTGACACATTTTTTTGTGTTCTTTACAGCTACTTCCATGTGTAAACCCACTTGCTTTCCTAGACCTCTTTGGCATGAAGGCTGAAAACTGCTGGACAGTTTTTCTATGCTAAATCTGTCTAACTAATAAATTTATCCAGCTGTAGGATGAGAACAATGGCTTAGCCCAAGCACACCACTCAGCCTGACAAGCCCAAGGACACTGATGTTTTACAAGAACAGTACATGTCACTGGAGATGACAGGCTATATCCTTAAATATAAACTAAGACCATCAATACAATTTTGCATTTCTAGCAGCACCAATCCAGTAACCCAAATTAAATACTATCAGTTCAAAAGACAATAGAAGCAAAAATGAGAAAAATTTGAAAAGTCTGAGTAGCTGCAAAAATAAAAACTGGACTTCAATTTTTACTCTTACCTGAAACACATTGCCTGCCAGAACCTACACGAGGAAAAAAAAATCCAAAAAAACAGAAAACGAAAGAAGAGGAAAAAACCAAAACCAAAACAAAACAAAAAAAAACCCAACTAAACAAAAAAATTCCCAAAACCCAAAGCTTGCTAAAATACATTAAAAAGTGAAGGAGAAAGGGGTGAAAGGTTGAAGGGCTGGAAAATGTCATTATTAGTGTTTGTGAACGCACATTCAGTTTTTCTCTTCTTGGTTTCTGTAATCAGGCAATTAAATAACCATTGCAACTTCAGCGTTACTAGTCTGTATGGCTGCAGAAAAATTAGAAAATAACATTTTAAATGACTTGGCATTTAGATAGTAGATAAAAATGGATCACTTATCTGGATGTTCCCAAGTTTATCTTTCTAAGAAAAAGTCATGATGAACTCTTTGAAGGTCTCGATGCTCAGATTCTGCAGGAAAAGAAAAAAAGTAACCTTGTTTCCAACCTTGCCTTTCCTAACTGCAGCCCGTTCTCCCTGTTTTCTGTTCATGGCTGTGCATCTGGCCTGAGGTCCACAGACACTGGAGACACTGAACTCTACTGGCAATCATAACCACAGAAAAAAAAGGGATCTATCTTTTGAAAAGTTGATTTTAATATAGAGGGACAGCTAAAGGCCACTGGGGGTTGAACTTTTTGTATATAAGATGGGAAGGCTTTTGTAGGAGGCTGTTGCCTACAACAAAAGTAGATTGGCCTATTTCCATTATATCCTTGCAAAATTTATTGGAATAAATATGAGTCACTGAATCGGTTTCATAGCATTTCTAAGAGAGATCTAAAGGAACAGCAACGCGACTGAGGCTAATGGTCTGAAAAACAGGCTGTAGCAAACTGCCACTATGTAACATCAACAACCATTAGATTACATGACAAGATCAAAATACACACCCCCTGAGCAAACAGTCAACTTACATTTCTATTAACGGAAGTCGCACCAACTACAATTCACGTTGACAATCATAAAAAACCTCAGTGTTTTAAATTAAACATTGTAAAATAAAGTACAAAAATATTTTGCTATGTTGTGAATGTTTATTTTCTAACTAGCCAGCTTATTATTTCCAAGCATTACATTCCCAGCATTGCCACAGTGTACGTACAGCAATGTTGCCCAGAATCTGGACACGTCACTGACACCCAATGTAGAAAATACAATAACAGAATTTGTTTCCAGCCTTATCCTCTGAGTGTGGAGTAACAGCCCTCTCTTATTGGTGTGACGCTTTAGCAGGGAACAATGTCTTTCGGGAGCCTCGCTGGGGGCCTGAGCAGCCATCGCACACCTGACCGATCCAAGGCTCTCCGCGCTTCGGCTCGGCGCTACCGCGGGCCGCCGGGAAGAGCCAAACGCGACTCCCGCCCCGCGGGTTTTCCGTGACAAGGTGAGAACGTGTTTCTGTTCCCAGCCCTTTTAGCGCTGCAAAACTCGCCAGAGAGCTAAAAGGGCGCTTTATACGTTAATTTTGGAGGTTTGCCCGTCTAAACTCCCAATCCCGGCGCCGGGCGCCTCC
The DNA here is from genome assembly GCA_013397075.1 of Rhabdornis inornatus. NCBI lineage: Eukaryota > Metazoa > Chordata > Aves > Passeriformes > Rhabdornithidae > Rhabdornis > Rhabdornis inornatus. The sequence continues at coordinate 3,886,848 of VWZS01007264.1, forward strand.
GCCCGCCCCAGCGGCTCCGGCGGGACTCCGGCGGCGGCGGAACCCGGCCCGCGGGAGGCTCCCCGG
>VWZS01007264.1:3887118-4067399 GCA_013397075.1 Rhabdornis inornatus
CGCGCGCGGGCGGAGCTCTCGGCGGGAGCGGGGCGGCGAGTTGGCGATCAACTCCGCGCTGGCGTCCTCCGCCCCGGCACGGCGCCGGGACTTCCTGGGCGCCCCGGGGGTGCCGGGCCGAGGCAGCCGGGTCTGCACCCCGGGGCGAGGCGGCCGTTCCCGCGGAGCTCCGCCGAGCGCCGTGTGCGGTGCGGCTGGGGCGCGGCGGGCGGTGCGCCCGGCAGCGCAGCCCTCCAGCCCTCGCCCTCGGAGGCTGCGGGAGCGGGGCGGCCCCGGCCCTGCAGCCACCCCCCGGCACAGGAGGCTTTGCTCTGACACCGGCCCCGAAGTCTGCGCTGCCGGGAGGCGCTGGTGCAGCCCGGCGGTGGTCGGTCCCTGTGGACCATCCTCGGGAGGTTCTGCGGGTGGTGAAGAGCAGCACGGAAGCTGCCAGTGAACGTTAAGCAGAGGTACTGGTCCCCCTTCCAACACGATGTTTCAGGAGTAACCTTGACAGTCCAGTGAAACGACCACCACCACCTTCCCGGCTTTCTGCTTGAGCCAGCTTTTCTAATGGAAAAGTAAAATCTACAGCAGCTGTCGTCTTTATCCAGTTGTCTTGTGCTGATGCTGATGAAATCTGAAGTTCAAGGAAATATTTACCATTTTTTAGAGAAATACGTTATTCTTTTTTCATCATATTTTGCCCCCTGTCAAACAGAGGAGCTTGTGTTTTAGGAATTACATCACTTTGCAAGTCCCTCTATCTTCCTCTATATATAAACTGTCTTTTAGGATGCCTTCAACTTGGCTGTTTTCCTTTTGTGAGTCAGAGCTAGTGTTACTGCTTTTCATTGCTTGAACAGGCTCCACAGACCCATGACACCTCTCTTAAAGAGTTTTAAGAGTTGTTGCTCATGTGATGGGGATCATCTGGCAACTCTGCTTAACATTACTGAGGCAGACAGGACCTTTTCCAGCCTGAAATACTGGAAGATGACAGTAAGGTATCTTGCTTCTCTTTTGATTATGACATCTAATCAATGCTGCAGTGGCTAACTGTAGGGAAGGTCTGTGACCTGCCATCGTTTGTAAGGGAGGAGTAAGCAGAGGGCAGGGAAGTTGCATTTTGATGGTGATGCATTGAGTTAGCTCAGGGCTTTATTTTTCACATCTGTAATTTCCAAGCACACTTTACCCCTGATTTTTTCTGTAATTCTAGTAAGTGATTTTAATGAACCCCTAAGAACTTAAAACGTAATGAACACAGAAGAATCCTTGTGTGTTCATTACGTTTTAAGTTCTTAGGGGTTGAGTTTGAGTGCAGTAATCATAATGGGGAGTTGGGCATTATTTTTTTCCTCCCATGCTCTGTGCATAGGAATTTACAACTTCTTGCCCCTAGAAAGAATGTTCCCTGTGGGACTGATGTTAGTCTGCTTGGTAAATACTTGAAAAAGGCACTTTCAGTGAAATGTTTAAGGCCTTTTTGCTTGAGGGAATGCAGTTGTAGTCATTCCACTCCAATTTCCCTTCTATTACTCTTGTTTTTCTTCAGGACTATGCCTTAAAAGTTGCATGGCACCTTTAACAATGAAAATAAAAAGCACTGTAACATTTCGAGTGAAGAGTGAAAGCACCATTTTGGAAGTTAGCCCAATCACCATTTTGTGATAACTTTCTCAGGTGAAGGAATTTCCAGGTAAAAAAAAAAAAAAAGACTCTGAAGAATTGTGCAATGGAAAGTAAGGGCTATCTTACCCTCGAGTAAGAGTGTCTGCTGTGGTGACTGTGATTTCTGTTAACTTGCGCATGTTGATTTCTCATGTCTATTTCATTTATCTTCAAGTTTCTGAGTGTCTCCTAGACATGGTCTGGATAGGAGCATGTAAAGTCAGGGAAGTGTGATGATAACATGGTGTTGTGAGCTATAGAAGGGTCAAAGAGAAGAACTTTACAGTTTTTTTTTTCTTCCAGGTTTATGTTCAGATCATCTCAGTCCTGTGTGCATGTGGAATGTTTACATAGTGAAGATAATATAAGCCATTTATAAAGTCCTCAGTATGAAGGGGTTTTTTTCCTCATAGTTGAATATTTTTTCATTGTACTGCTTAAGGCTACTTATACTAGGAGTTCACTTTTTAAATAAGATGAATTCATCAATAGGTACTTCTTGTGTTTGTAGTGTTGTTATTACATTAAAACATACATTTTAGAAAGCTTAAATAGACCTCTAAAAAAATGAAGCTTTTAAGACTATATGGGATAAAAGATGTCTTCTGTTTTGTTATGAATATAATTCTATGTAATGCCAGCTCTGTAAAATAGTAGCTGTTAGTCTCCTTTGGGGAGAAACATGCTGTCTAAGTAGTAGTGCATTTGTTCTTTCTTTCTTCTTTTCTTGTAACTTAATGTCTATTTCCGGTGTACAGCTGGTAAGCTAACATTGCCAAGGTTGTACGAAAGTGTTTTAATCACAGTTGTTTGGATAATATGATGGTAAGACAAACTTGTCTTCTGTTTTTAACCAAGCAGGAATGCTATAGCTAATGTGTGGAGAGAAAAATCAAGCCCTTCAAGGGAACATTTAATTTGCCTAGCCCTGGATTGGTGGTCTCTAGTGATGTTGGGAATTTGAAAAATGGATGAACTAAAAAGCCTTGACATTAATTTATATTGTATCCAGACATGCCAGTGAATTCATTAATACACTTTTGCATATGACTGCAGCAGTTAGTGCTGGTTTAACTGTTTAGAAGCATGTTTAAATTTAAGCTTTTAGTTTGCCTGTTTCTTGTTCTGAGTCAGGACATGCAATTAAGATGTATCTAGTGTTTTATCAGGTCTAATAAACATTGCCTGATTGTTTACAGTTTCTTGTTGTGTAGCATTCCTTGGTTATACAGATCTTTAATTTTATCCCCAACAAATTTCTTAAGCTTAGGGAAAAGGAGAGGAAAATAATAATAATTCAAAACAAGAACTATGTTAATAAGAGATGGGACTATTGGTTTTCCTGCCTAAATGATGTCATAGAACATTTAGGCTGTGGTGTGCAGGGAGTAACTCTGGTTTTAGGAGAGTGGGAGGAAGGACATTGCCTCTTACTGCTTTTTTTTTCCCCTCCTCTGGGTGATCTACTATCACAGAAATGAATGATGATTTCTCAAGAGCAAATGCATTTCTGAAGCTATATATAGCAGAAATTAACAAAATGTGTTCACTGGATAACTGAAGGCCAAAAAAAAGATCAGACCGTTTAACAAAATCATTGTATTCAAACTCTTTCAAAACTGCCAGTATCCTCTTTCATCCTGAGAAATCTTTTCCCAGTAGTCCATTGTCTTTTTCCGGTATACATTTTTTGGAGGCCCAGTCGACTTTTGGCATGTGTTGTTCATTACGATGCTCTAGAGCTCATAGTTGAACATTAAGCTGCCTTTTTTCCATTTTAAGTTTAGGCAGACATCCTCTCCACCTGAGGTTTTTGACACAGTTCTGTGGGGCTTCTTTGTCAGAAGTATAAAAGATTCCTTTGTAAATGGGATTGCATGACTGGGAGTTAGCTTGATTTATTATATATTCCTACTTTCCTTTCATAATTTTTCTTTGCAGATAGTTTTGGGAGAGAATTCCTGCTGTGCTGAAGGGCTGCAGGTCTGGGAGCAGTTTGGACTGTAATGCTCCTGGAAGGATGGGCTGTGTTCTCTACAAGACAGCACTTGTTTTGGATTTCTGATGCTTGGAAGATCCAGTTTATATATCTGTGTGTTGTCAGTTTCAGACTTATATGTAGATAAAAGTGGTAATCTACTGTCAGAAGCCCCAAGGGAAAAAAATCCAGACATTTCTGTTCTGTAGCATTTTGATTTCCTTTATAAAACAGGAGCATTGTGGGAGTTCAAGGTTCCTCAGTGGTGCAGAATTCTTACCGGTGGCTACAAATACAAGCTATTAAAGGTTTTACTGTCATGAACTGCAGATGAAAGTCCAGCACTAAAAGCCGAACTTGTTTGGTTTTGGTTTTTTTTTCCCTTTAAACATGGTTCTAGTCATGCTGTAGACATGAGAATGGTGCCAGCTCCAGGAATCTTTTATTTTTTTTTTTCTGCCTTTACTATCTCGTATGGTTTTAAACTTCAGACACTTTCACTTCATTGTCTCTTCCTAGAGATCTCACTTTTTTTATAAATGTGAAGTGTAAAACACGTGTAATTACAGACAGATCCATTAATAATAGGGGAAATCCCAAGATTACATATATCTGTATGAAACACTTAGGATGGAGAGACTTTGGAAGACAGGTTTCTGGGTAGGTTGAGTTTTACTGTCTGTGCATAAAACAGTACAATGAAATGTATAACAGTAATTAATAATAAACTTGGTTTGGATTATATTTCAATATAAGAAATTAACATACTCCTACTTGAGTTAAACTGAGCAATGGTTAAATTATTAAGATTCTGCTGCTGTGGAAACAATTCCTTTTTCTTGATGCATCATCCTAAGATAAAACTGGAAATGTAACTTTTGTAAAATTTGGTGCTTGCCTGCAATTTATCTGCAAAAAATCGATACTTATAATTTCTTCTTGCTAACTGTGCTGGACAAGAAGTTTGTTATTTATGCATTTTGGTTTTGGGTCTTCTTTTCACAAGCCATTCTGTGCTATGCTTGCAGGCTGGTTTAGAAAACACTCTTCTGTGTCTTGCAAATGCTTGCTTGGAGAACCAAAACAGTAATTCCTTTACTTGACTTACAGGTTTTTTTCAGGATTGTTGAGGTGCAAAATTGAGATGTAATCTAATTTTGTTTCTACCTTTCCACTTGCTCGTGTATTTAGGAGGAGGGGAAGAACAAACAGCTGGCCATATGCAGGATACATTTTGAAAACGCCCTCTTGGTAATTAATAGAAATTCTAGGATATTCACGAGCTTCCTCTTGAATTATTTGCCTTTAATGGGCCGTTATCTGAGCATATCAACTTTCTGTATTCATTTAAAGGGACACAATGCTTTGTTCAACATTGTTAATCATATATGGAAAGAAAGAAGGAAATAATATGATCAGTTATTGACAGATTGGAATTACACAGTTAGAGTGAGTTCCTGGTAGTTTATTTATTTCCTTGAGCTTGTGTGGCAGGTTCCTGACAGTGTAGTAAGTGTCCAAGTGCTCTGATATGCCCAGAGGTTAGTAACTAGTCTGTTAGCACCTCTTTGAACATGGCAAATAGTTTTTTGAAGTGGTGATTTGTTCAGTGTAGGTTAGCAATCAACTCTACCCTCTAACAGCATTGTTAGGCTGTAGGACTCTGTGCTGGGACCTTAGGCTTCCAGGCAGCATGGAGAAAGGAGGGATGCTCAGAGATGTGCTCAATGCAAAGGGGTTTCCTTCTGGCTTCAGCTCCTTGCTGGTAGGCATCCACTGCAGGTGGGCTCTGCACCTACGCCTTGGCCACGTTTTTAATTGAATGAAAGTTACAGGATTCAGAGAGACACAAAAAAGTGTCTGGTGTCTTTCCACAGGAAAAGACTAACAAAGAGCTTGTATTCAGTAGCCCTTAGTGTCTTAAGGACAGATTTAAAGGTAGGTGTTAAAACTCTGAATTCGCAACTTAGTTTTGTCATTTTAAAATCTAGATCTGTGCTGAAGGGATTGCCTGAAGGAAGCAGTCTGCCTTTAAAATACAAAAACCCTCAGAAGATCACAGAACTGTAGAAGAGCTGAGCTTGGATGGGACCTCTGGAAGCTTTTTATCGTTTTATTATACAATTCTCTTTAGGAAAAAAGCTGTGTTAAGCTTAGCTTTTTTTGGACAGTGCTGTCAGGCCCAGGTGTGATTCTTGGGGTTGTCTGTGCAAGGCCAGGAGTTTGACTTGATGATCTTTGAGGGTCCATTCCAAGCCAAGATGCTCTGTGATTTGTTTTGGGAGATGTAGAAAGGAAGTTGCAGCTTGTAAGTATAGAGGTTCACTAGTGTGAGGGGATATCCAACAAAGAAGACTTTGTTTTGTAAGCAGGCAGCTGAGTGAAGTCAGAGGCACATTCACAGATGGAATGGAGTTTGTGGTTACTGGAACTGAAATTTTCCTAACTTATATTTTTTGAACCTTAAATGGGGACTTTTTCAGAATCGTCTTACATTGTGCCTAAGCTACTACTTTTTGTCTCTATCAGTACAAAATTTCACTTTCAGTATAAACACAGTTTCAATATGTTCTTTGAAGAAGCGTTATTCTTGACTGATTTTAGTAAAACTCACAACTTAAGAAAATTAATGTGTCAATTGTTTATTTAAAACATTGGTTTTACTGTAGCCTGTGTGCATTTGCAGCTGTTCAGAAGTGACTGTCACAGGAGCAAAGAATGATTCAACAGCATATGAAGTGCTGGATGCTTCTTCCCACATTGTTGGTTATTTATGATCTGTATTTGAAAAATGCAACCAAGACTGAATATTTATATATTTTAATTTTTTTTCTGGGTGACTGACTAGTTTGACTATAATAACAGACTGAGTTTGCTCTAAGTTAGGGTATTTGGATTACTTTCAGTTTACCAGGGCCTGAAATATACATACAGAAATTCAGGACGGAAGTGTTTGTTTTGAAGATTCTGATTTACTTGAACTCCTGTGGAAACTAAAGGCTGTAGCTGACTTCACTGGGACTTGAACAGAGCAGGTAGGCATGGTTTTGTCGCATAGAGTTGCTTTAATAGTTCTGTCTCCTATGTATTTAGTAAGGCTTCAGATGTTCCTTTAGTATGTAACTATAGGACTAGGTAACATGTTTCTTACATTCTGAGACACAGTTACAGTATATAATCTGTTGTTTAAATATCCAAATACAAGATTAAAGATTTGCCATAGATGATCAGTTGTACCTTGCAGAGTTGTTAATTAACCCGCACTTAGACACAAATTGTGCTTGTGATTCAGTCTGGGCTTAAAACTTTTATGTCAGTTCTGCATTGACTTGTGAGTTAATGCTGTCTACCTAGGCACCTGATTATCTTCTGACCTGAGGTGTCCGCATTTCCTGTCTAGTTGGTGGAAGGAGTTGAAAGCCTTGGGGGCATGAATCACGGCGTTGTAGTGTTTCAGAAAATAGTAATGACATTACTTCAGTAAGCAGTATTAAAAAGCATGAACAGAAATAGCTTTTATGTGAGTTGGGAGTAAGGCAGTACAATTTTGTGACTGTGTTAGCTAAAGGTAGCTGTGTCAGTTGCGTTACACCTCATTTACACATCTTGACACACCACTGTCCCTGCATGCCCCAGTTTGCCAAGGTCATACTGAATTATGGATGGTTCTTGTCCCCAGCCCAGGAAGTCAGTTGCATGGGGGGTATCTCTCGAGAAAGCTTTGGGAAGGTAAGCTAATTGATCATCTGTGAAATTTTTCGGGTGGAAGCTAGGACCTAGGACCTCTAACTTACTTTAATGATTTGATGGGATCTGAAATATGACATTTAGTGTCTTAAAAGTAAGTTCTTTGTGTCGAATATGATATTTTAACTCAGAGCCCTTATCTGTCCAAAGGCTAATGTGACAGCCTTTAAAGGATTAGGGAACCAGTGTGCCTATACCTCGATTAAGGAATTTAGTAGATAGGAGCCATGAATAGGGCACCTTCAGATCCTCATAAGAATTACATAAAAGACTAGTTTCAGGTTCTGTTTGGTTGCTAGACTATGTTTCATTTTAGGGGAAAAGAAGTATGCAATTAAAAAATATTAGACTTCAGTAACTTCTAATTTTTTTTTTTTGGTAAACATTATGCATTTTAACCTTCTAAAAAGAAAACTTCAATGATAAGCTCTATCAGTCAAGACAGATTTAGTCATGTCACGTAAAACAGCACTGCATTAAACTGCCCTTCTTTATCTTTTGGTAAAAATTGTATTGTTAAAGATACAGCAGTATTTTGGAGTGGGAGTATAAGGGCTTATGATGGTTCCAGATGCCTGTGGGTCCAATTCTTTTCCTAGTTACTTCTGTATAAATCTTCTCATTTATTCTTGTGGAAATGACTGCTTATTTGTGAAAGTGGGCAGGTCTGGGCTGAGGCAAGGCTTGATCCTGTTGTCCTTGGAGTACAGTAACAGTGCTTCTGCATTACAGTTAAGGGAGTGATAAGACCACGTTTGCAACTCTGCTTTCTGTTCCTTTCCACTAGTTTGTTAGAGATCTGCTTTGGTTTTCTGGATGTTTGGGTAAAGAAAATTGGGAATTCTCCAGTAGTATCAGACACTTGTTTGTCCCCTATGGAAACTTGTGAAGCAGGATATAGTCAAGATGCTAACACAGCTTGTGATTAGTTGCTTGTTTCAAACAGTAGTAGCTGATGTCTTCAAATATTAACTTCAGAATACTGACTGGTTTTGTGTGTGAAAGTAGGCTTGTTATTCATTCAAAAGCTAAATTTGCAGTTTTGTTTTTTGTGTTCTGTTTGGTTACAGTGGAAAGTACAGGAATGGATTGTCTTTGACAGTAAGCCAGGTACCACTCTGGGTGCTAAGTGAGGCTTCCTTACAGCTCTCTCTGAGCAGCCATCAAGCTGAAGAATGCATTTGTGCAGCCCTATAACTCTGACCTGGTGGTCCCATGAGAGTTTAGCAGATGCTGAACTCTCCTGAACATTCATGAGCTGGGTGTGGTGACTCCTCATTTGCTGCAGAAGGAAATGATCTTAAATGAGTTGTTCAAGGTGATATCTGTGCTAAAGCTGTGGTAATAATACATCTTTCTAGTTCTGTTTTTAGATTATCACTGTATTAGACTTTATTTTTATCTTTTAAGCAATTCAGTAAGAAACTTGTAATCAACTAAGTATGCATTTGAAGTCCTCTTGGTATTAAAATTTGTGAATTTATCCCATGGAGAATCTTGCTCAATGTATAACACAAATATTTTCTCTTTCCAGTTTACAACAAACTTGTTACTTAGGTGTCTAGAGTAAAACAGGCAGTGATGTATATGAACTGTTTTTCTGTCTCTTTCATTCTGCATCTGTTGTGTCTTCTTCTGTGTCTGACATAGTCTGTGCATGTCTCTGCACAGAAGGAAATGAATTTTCACCGGTGGAGCAATAAAAGCCACCCTTGTGAAGGTGCAGTGTCTGGGTGTTTCATAGGGAGCTGGTTTGGTGGCCATGAGCATTTTCTCACTTCCTGCTGGTGACAAAGCAGTAAATCCCAGGTTATTTTTCTATATGTTCCCCCCACTGTGTGGATTTATTTCATGTTCTTGCAGCACAGGCTTATCAGAACTTCAGGATGTTCCCAGCTTTGACATGAGTGCTCATACTTATTTTTGCCTTTTAATTTAAACATTTCTCCTTCCTCCCTTTTCAAAAGGGTGTATGAGGTAGGGTTGACAATTGATGTCTGTTATGACTAAAGGGAGCCTTGCTTTCCTGATAGAGGGGTAAATATATAATTTAGCTTGCAGTAAAAGGAAAATGCTTTTCATTTCACTTCGTGAGCTATGCTGAGGAGGGCATAGTAGGGATCAGAAAAGTGGAATCCAGACTGTGATATAATGTATTGTAGTATGTTATGTTGAATAAAATTTTCTGAAAATAGAAAAGAGATATTATAGGACTTGCAGGAAGTGCAGCGGTCCCCCTGGAAACATGTCTGAGATGGGAGGAAATGAGAGTTCAGTACCACTGAAACACAGAGAGGTGCAATGAGTTGTCTTCTGAGGTGTGGGAGCTATGGGAGGTATTTATCTGATTAATGAACCAGTAGCACTGGTTCAGCTGTCTTCCTTGGACAAGGATTATTTCTGTAACATAGTCTCAGCTGTGTCTAATCTTACTCTTTGTTTTCTGCCTTCATAATTTTGTCTGTTTCTTCCTCATTTCTCACTATTTCTTATCTTAGCAACTCTATGTGATTTTAATCATGAGGCTGTTCTCTTTGAAACCTCACTTAGCAGTTCCCAGGGGCTTCTTAAAGGACTTATAGGTGTGTACTTCCCTGTCATGCATCAGTTTAAACATTAACTTTGGCATCTTTGGTCAAAAAAGTTGACTAGAGATTGATTTTCCTCTATTGATAGGTGAGTTCTGACCTTTCCTCATGTTCTTATTTCCTCATTTAAATAACTGTACTTTTCTGGCTTATCTTAGAAACAAGGTCACTTTTGTGAAGAGTAAGGTGTGACCCAGATCACTGGAAAAGGGGAAGCATTGTGCCCATCTTGAAAAAGGATAGAAAGGAGGATCCTGAGAGCTACCAACTTGCCAGCCTCACCTCTGTGCCTGGGAAGGTCCTGGAACAAATCCTCCCAGATGCCATGCTAGGGCACATGGAGGACAGGGAGGTGACTTGAGACAGCCAGCACACCTTCACCCAGGACAGGTCTTGCCTGATCAAGTGGCCTTCTATGTTGGAGTGACTGCATTGGTGGACAAGGGAAGCTACAGATGTCATTTTTCTGGACCTTTGACATGGTCCTCCCCAGCCTCCTTCTCTTTAAATTGGAGAGAGAAGGATTTGCTGGGTGGACTGTTAAATGAATTAGAAATTGGTTGGATGGTCGCATGCAGAAGGCAGCGGTCCATAACTCAGGGACATCACTGACTGTAGCCATGGAATGGGGTGTTAACCCCTTAGATGCGGCGGAAATAAGATACACAGCTACATGGTCATCTCTCATGGCAGGAAAGAGAGAGAAAAGTTTATTCAGAAACACACTGGTTTTTATAACATGACTCGCAACTCCAAGAGCAGAAAAAGATGATTGGTTCAGAGAGAAGACACCTCGTTCCCAAGGCCTGGTCACGCACACAACAGGTGTTCTATCTTGTTATTAATTCCTCTCTATTGTGACCAGGTTATCATCCTGGGAGAGATTTTCCCTGGCCTTCAGCTGGACCAGCTTATCAGGCTGGGAACAGAGCTGAGAAGCTCTGGCCTGGAATATTTTTCAGGCTGTAATTTCATACTTTCTCAATATGTGTCTCCCTTAGGGATCTGTAAACTGTGTTGTTTAGTATCATCATTATTGATGTAGACAGAGGGATTGAGTGGACCCTCAGCAAGTTTGCAGGTGCCACCAAGCTGAGTGGTGTGGTTGACACACCTGAAAGATGAGATGCCATCCAGAGGGACCTGGACAAGCTCCAGGAGAGGTCCATGGGAATCTCAGGAGTTCTAACAAGTTGGTGCTGCACCTGGGTCAGAGCAACCCCCGGTATCAGCACAGGCTGGGGATGGACAGATGCAGAGCAGCCCTGCCCAGAAGGACTTGGGGGTGCTGCTGGAGGAGAGGCTGGACATGACCCAGCCACGTGTGCAGGTAATCTTCCAACCCAAGCCATTCAATAGCTCTGCAGTTCTGTGACTTAGTTTGTAGTTTCCATTTCCCTCTAGTTTCAATTCTCCCCTTTCACAACCTTTCTTGTGAGTTGCATACTCTAAATGAAACAGCGAAGTCATTGATGATAAGGGATGAAAGGTAAGTGTTCTATAAATGCCACTGTGGTACGTTCTGGATCTTTCCAGACATGTTATTACACTCTGTGACAGGATATGAAATATTCCACACACATTGAGTAAATAATAGCTGTTATGAATAAAAGCTTTTAAATTAGCAGAGCTGGATAACTTGTTTCTGAATATCTTAAAATTAAAAGCTGGAAGAAATGTAGATAGAATAAGGAAGGACCTGGAATTACGTTAGATATCTAATTAAATGGTTGTTTCTTATTCTGTAGTTGAACAAAAGAATCCAATGCTTTGCCATTGCTAAAGGGTCACTGAAAAGAAAAAGACAAATTTGAAGTGGTGGGTGGTTGTTTGCCTCAGTATGGTGCTGGCAAGTCTAGTATAATTTATGTGTAGAGTATTCTGTATTTAATTAAGTTTAAAATTTGAATAATGTACGTTCAGAGGCAAGAGCAATCCATCTGTTATATTTTCATCTTTCATTGCATGGAGCAACTGATTTCAGTGTAGAATTATCTGTATTATAAGGTACAGGACACTGAAGGGCTGCTTCTGCTTCTGGTTGGCTTTTTTCACAGTTCTAAAGTGTCTGAGCGCTTTAAGTATGGGTAATATTTCTATTGTGCTTTGAATTTTCTATTGTGTTTCTTTAAAATTATTGGTCAAAAGTTATCTTTAGTATACATAATTTGTAAATTAATTACATATTTATGTATATGTGAGATTTTTGCTTTTTAAGAGGTGAATTTGCATTCCTTCATAACCACAATGTTTTGGTCTTTGACCTGAATGGATATTTGAAGCAAAAAGGTTTTTGGAAGGTTTATTAGCAGTAGATCTTTGCTTGATTCCAGGTGGTAATCTTTAAGTTCTCTTGGGGGGGTCCTATGAAATAGTTCTTTTCTGCAGTAATAAAATATATAAATGATGCTAGAATTGTCAAGCTAAGCGAGCAACTAAAACTAATGAGTTGCAAAGAATTCCAAGTCTGCATCTGGCTATTAGGGCTATACCACAGTTTAGTGATATCTTTATTTGGGAAAACATCTCTTGCTTTCTTTATTTGATGTGCAGATGGCTGTACAAAAGATTGCTCTTTGAAGAAGGAAAGAAACATCAGTAGGCATAGTAGCTAAGAGCATAGAGTGCACTTAACTCTCTCTTTCTTAATTTCAGAATCTTTCTCTCTCATGAGGATTTAGAAGCAGCTCTTATAATGATGTAGCTTTTGAGAAATTAGCATCCTTGTAAAATCTAGATGAAAGCCTTTTACGAAATTGTAAGAACAATATTTGAATATATGTACCATGGGCTATGTGCCTACACTCATGGCTCCTTTATTATGGATGCTGGTTTTTACAGTTGCCTGTCCTTGAAAACCTTTCTGTATGAAATTTTCTTGGAGAGACAGAAGGTTCTCAAATACTAGTAGATCTTGTAGTCCATAACACATGTGTGCTTTGCAAATGAAATACTTCTTTCTTTTTTCAGCAAATGGAGTAATGTGAATCCTTTTTTGAAGAAAAAAACCAAAATCCTAAGCTTCTCCTTCCTTCCTTTTCCCTCTGCCCCAAGTATTTTGGGATATTAACTTTAAAAATGTAGTTTACTCCTCTTTTCACCTTTGAAAATTTTCTAACATGTAGACAGGAATAATAAAAAATTTTGATTACTGCAATCCTGATAATATCCCACTTTTTAAAAAGTGATTAGGTCTGTTGGACTCTTGAGAGCATATGAACTTGTGGGAGACTAAGTTCAGCTGCCTTAGCAAAGAATGACCAGAAGAAAGCACATGTAGATTCCATCTAGGGTGCACTAAGACCCTAATAAGGATATTTTTAGTGGGTTTCTTTGTTTTGAAACTTCCCTGCCTATCTGTATGCACTGTGTTTCATTGGTGGCCTCCCTGTACTTGGCAGGCTGAATAAATGCTGTTAGTTTATATTCTGATTCAGCATCACTCCTGAAATGCATACTGTACATCTGCCTTGCATGTAAACTCACTATTAAAAAACCCCAAACAACTTTTTAGTATTTCTTATATCTACCAGGGCTTGGATTCAGACCTTTGAACTTCTGGGTGGATTACTTTGTTCTGTTTAAAGACTGAAACTTACCATATTCAACCCTGAGAAACTGTTGTGATGGTAACATGATTGCTGATACTTACTGGGTGAGGATGAAAATGTTACTTGCAAAGTGAATGTGTGCAAAATCAAATGGTTCTGCCATATTTCTGCGGGGCATGGGAAATTTTTTGTTTGGATTTTTTTACTTTTGTCTTTTGTTTATACTGTGTTTAATGTATTTTATTAATGATAACATCTATGATAAAATGCATGGCTGAATCCTTGCATAATGGAAGAGCTACTGAAAGAGCTATTAAATAGAAGTAATTATCTGTGAAGCTTTACCTACCTGTCCTGAAGATCTCTCTCAGGGATTTCTCCAGTTGTTGAACATAATGAGCACAGACCATCATTAACTCTGAAGATACTTGTGTACCTCACAGGATTCTGTGTCTTTGTTGAATGTGTGACACTTACTGATTTTCTTCCTCTTGGAGGAAGATGTTTCTCTTTTAAGTATGTCCTGTCACTGTTGCACATTTGTCTTCATATAAAAATTAGTAGGGATTCCCTTCCTTTTCTTGTTTTTTCCTTTCCTATGTTTCTTTCTTATTGTTCTGGTGTTACATACTTGGATTGCCTTTCTTTTATCTTCTGTTCTATCCCTTCACCAAATTTCACACAGGTATGAGTGGTTAAAAAGACTGTAGTTGCAGCAGGTTGCCTACTCAGGTTACAGCATGACTAGTGTTAAAGCTTAATATTAAAAGGAGAAGATTTCAGAGAAAAGTGTTAAGCTACCAGCAAAAATGTACAAAACCTTGATACTTAACAAGGTGTAGAATGCCATGCACATTGCAGTAAAGAGTACTAATCACAGAAGTGTATTAGTAACAATCTGGGTAAGATTTTAACAATTCTAGAACAAAATCCTAGTTGATGCAAAATTGCTGTAAAATATTTTCCTTTTGACTTCAGTATACATTCTCTCACTTTTCTAGCCTTGCCGCTGTATTGTAACAGGGCTTACACCCCCTGAGTAAAGCCATTTTGATTCCTTTCAGGAATTAATAGAGGAGGTGATTGTGTTTCTGATGAAGACAGAACTGTGTACAAGGAAATACTAGATCTGAATCGTTCTTATTACAGTTGTGAAAAGGTATCAGAGTGGTAAATAGTTCTGTTATATAGCAGGAAAGACAAAGGACAGTAAATATTTGTATTTGATCTTGAATCTAATTTACATAGTTTATTTAACGAGGCTATCTCCTTTGATTGCAGAAGAGCAGGAACTTTTGGTGATAAGGTGAGTAGCAATTTGAGTTTCCATTTATGCCTTCCTCTGGTGCTTGCACCTTGGGCTTACTGGATGTCAGATACCTTGAAGCAGTTCACATATCTGCAAAAGCTAGGAGAGGAAAACTGCACATTTGAATGCTCAGCAAACATTTGTGCGTTATTTTAGGAAACCTGACAGGTCTTAAAGTAAACTTAAAAGTGACCAAATGTACTGGTACATTGAAAACACGTCTCCTCAGTGTGAATACAGCTGTACTAGCCTCCTAACTACTAGGAGATAAGATCCTGGGAAGGGTGAGTTCTCCTAACAGAAGGCAGAGAGAACCTGGTGATGTTTGAAGGACCTAGTTCTTTCTGTGTGTGAACCCTAGTTAGCATTATCTTTGCAGCATGAGGAAAGAGAGAATGACCTTCTTGTGAGAGCTCTAGAGAGCATTGTATGAAAAAGTCCTGTAGTTTTCTGTCCCAGCAATAGTATAGCCTGGCAGTAGGGCTGAAGACTACCTTTAATATCTTTGGGGTGTTGACAAATTGTAAATGAAAAAAGATTACATGGGCTTGAAGGGAAGATGAAATTAATCTTCTTTCATTGTCAATTGCAGCAGAAATAGTCAGAATAACATGTTACTTTCAAGTAAACTTTCACTGTAGATTTAAAAGCCCTGAAATACATAGAACCACACTTGATCATGAAACTTGGGTTATTTGGAGCAAGTTGTGAATGTTGTTCTCTCTTTCATCTACACCCCTCTATTCATATTTTGAAATTGTATTGGGATCGTACCACCAATTTCAATTGTGTGTGATTGCAGTGTTGTAAGTTTCTGCCTCTCCTTAAACAAAGGTAAGAAAAATGAGATCATTCCGATTCTCAATAAAAGCATGTTGTTGAGTAATAACAATGAGGACATTTTATTAAAGCTGTAAAACTGTCCTACATCTCTTTCATCAAAACATTGTTCTTCAAACAAAACTGAAATACTCCAAAATGTAGTCTGCTAGTATGTGTGAACTAGAGGCCACAGGCTCAAAGATCAGGCACAAAGTAGTGTAAGCACTTACTGAAACAATGTAAAAAACGGTAGTAGGTAATTTTACATCTTCTTTGGGAAACACACCCAAAAAGCCAATAAAAACAGACCTGTGTGGATTGGAACTCGTAATATTCCACAATTATGGCATTCAGATCCAACACTTTGCCCCTAATTCCTTTTCTTCTCTGTCACCTGCATAGTACTGTTTGCTCCTACCTCCCCCCCAAAAAAATACATACTGGAGATCCATAAATTAGGAAATTATTTCATCTCCTGTATCCAGTTAAGTTCATTATCACTTCTGTGTATTCAGGTTGTGGTATGAAGTTTGCAGGTTTGAATTGCTCAAGACATTCCTCAAAAGTATATCAAAACAATAAGCACAGGACAGGAGTTACAGCTTAATGGAGTTGAAATAGAGATGTTGAACAGAATGTAGTACTGTGGTGAAAAAATAATTTTGTGCCTGGGTTATAATAATTTTAAAGGATATTTAAGGGCTGATTTAGCATAGAGATGAACCTTTTTTCTTAAACTGCATAATGAGAGGAAGCATTGCAGTAAGAGACAGACAGACGGTTCCTTCCAGACACTAGAATTATGACTATATTGATAAAGTTAGTTGGGATGATTTTTTTCCTTTCTAAGGTGGAGGTGGTGATTCCTCTCTTAGAATATGATTTCTGAGATCTTCTGTTAACGTGTGCAGCAGTGAGACTGTCAGAAAATGGTTCTCTAAAAATGCAATCTCTAAAGTCGACCAAATGCTTCATTACAAGCAGTTTCTTTTAATCCACAAGTCAGTAGGCATCAATCCTGTTTAGTGGTTTGAGTTTTAAACAAAGAACATTGATGTCACACTGAAGCTTGCATAATGCCAGTGGTGGCTGCCTAATACTTATTATTTCTATGAGCTGTTCTAAATTCTAGACTTCACTGGTAGTGCAGATACTGTACATCATTTTCTGGAAGCAGAAATGAATGCTCTTCTGGATACTGTTTTCTGCATTACTTTTCATTTTCAAGATTCAGAGTGGCTGAAGAACGTCCTTTTGCCTACTATTTTCCACCAGTGGGCACAGCAATGTTTCTAGATATTTCCAATTTAGCAAAACAAGTTTATGAAGGTAACAAAGAAAAGTAATTTTGAAATAGAGCAGGAAGAGAAAGGGACTCTTCCCCTATAGATACAGTCCCTGTACTCGGGTGAGAATGATTTGGAAATCTGACCTTTGCATACAGGTTTGCTTCTTTCTTTTTTCCTTTTTTTTCTTGTTGGTTTAATAGAGTGGGTATACTGGAGATAAACTCATGTTAACCCCTCTGTTATAGTATGTGGAGTGCTGCCTCAGAAGTAAAATGGAAAGAGGGAACCTTATGTGGCACAGCAGGATACAGTTTATAAATGTGAGTTTTAAAATCTAGTGTTTTATTTTAGTATACTTTCAGTTTGCATCTGTTCATGTACTTGGTACAGAATTACCACTCATTACTTTAGGACTGACTGTTCAATTGTTTTGGTTTTTTTAAATTTTGTATTTTGGAGCATTTTGTATTATTAGACCAGCTAAAATGTAACTGTTCATCAGTGAAGTTGGTAATAGAAGTTGGTAATATCTTTTGCTGCTTTGGCTTGAAGGAAGAGCTGTGCTCTCTGCTCATTGATAACCTCTTTGTTTTGTATGATTGTGCTAGAAGGTGGCAATTGGCACCTTGCTTTTTTGTGCTATTTAAGGGTGCCTTGTAATTAATATAATTTGCTGTTCTTTAAGGTAACTAATTCACACATGCAGTAATTCAAGGGAAATGGAAAGGAAGTTACATGGAATTTCTCTTTTGGCAGTGCTTAGTAAGCATGTTACATCATCCCAGAAATTCTGTTCAGTTAAAGCCTAATTTTGGAAAGAAGGAAAACTGTTTCTTGTCTGGAACTTGCTTGATACAAAGCAAGCAATTAAACTTTCTGCCTAAAGACTTGTAATTTGTGTTTGAAAAACTTAATAACTGTAAGGGAAAATTCAATAGGAGTTGGAATCTTAGGTTTTTCATTTGATTTCAACTGTTGCTGAAGGCTTGACTGGTTTCATTTATAGCTTCACCTAACCTCTTTTTATGAATATGTTCTATGTTTCTGCTTTCCTTCTCCTTTGGGAATGCTTGATGGCTGTCATTGTGGGTTTTTAGCTGAGTGAAAATGACAACTTGAATATAAGTGACAGTTTTCAAATCCACTTTTAAATAGATACGAATTTTCCAAATTTCTTGTAGATTATATCAATCCCCTTGCAGTGCTTTTAATGGGTCTGTGGGATCTCTTCAGCAGCTGGCAAGGAGTCCATCTTAAAACACTTGTCAGGATCACCATTTATCCTTTGCCCATTGTACTATCTGTGGTTTGCTGCAAAAGTGCTGAGCTATCTCAGCATGGATAGGTGTGATTTATGAGTCTGTTGCATACATCCATCCTGTGCACAAGCCCTGCAGTTACCTCATGCTTATGTGTCACAAGCACAGGCATGAACCTGGTGTGTAAGAAGGAATGCTCAAGTAAGAGAGGAGTGCTTGGCGGAGCAATGTAATTAAGCGTGGCGCAAACAGGACATGTCCGTCTGTCACATATGAGCTGTATATGCTGCAACCAAAATGTGCAAGTAAGTGCTCATCCTTTGGATAGACAGATATTTAGCATTTTTGATCTGTCAAATGCTAAATGACAGGATTATCATGTGCTAAATAGAAAACTCTTACTTTTTGCAGTTTTAAATCCAAATTTTTAAGATTTAGATCTGTATTTCTTCTAATGCTGTTCAAACTAATTTTGTACATCAAGACAGGGACAATACTTTCTGATTTTGAAATGTCAGATTGCTAGTTTCACTACTACTTTTTAAAGCATTTATGCACTTTGGCAGTGTTTGTGAGTTTGAAGTATTATGCCGACACAGCTGAGGTATAGATCGTATAAATGACATTAGTAGTATGTTAGACTAAAGAATATTAAAACAAGCCAAGCAATTGCTTGTTCCCTTTATTTATTTATTTATATCTTGTATGCTTAACGTGGGTTTCCTTTGGTTTAGACAGATGTAGCAATGACATTTCCTGATTTCATGTCCTGGGGCAAAAAAAAGCCTTTAGAAGGAGATTACCTTGAGCTGGTGTTAACTGCTTTGTGAAATATCAGGTGTAAATAATGTATGTTTGAGCTACCCCCAGTAGGGACTGGATCTTTTGAAATGCTTTCAAAATCAATTTTCAGTGTTTCAGTAGAGTCAAACTTCTTTCTGAACAAAAACTTCCTCATTCTCCTGTCACCAGAAATAAGTTGATCCATTGTTTTTGGTGTTCTATTATGAGTAAGTCTTAACTGAAATTTTGCCTGTCATTGGTACCAGTTTATTTAGGTTTTATTGATATTTTCTGCTTTGAATTTCAAAATGTTGCCTCCTTATGCAACAGAGAAAGCTGAAAAGAATCTGTTTTATCTAAAAGTGGGTATAAGAGTGCTTGTTTATAATGGCCAGTTGTGCTTGTCATTTTGTATACACACTGACCGAATGGGGAGAAAACCTGTGGAGAATAATGAAGCCTTTGAAATTCAGCACGGTTTATTTTGAAATACAACCTCAAAATTTCTCATAACTGTTCAGGGAGAAGTTGTAGTCTTATTTTTTATATACCCAGCATTTTGAAAGGTAGAATTAAAGTATTGAGGCTTGTAGCCTAGTGTCTTGTTGATAGTTACACGTTCTAGTATCTGTGAAACTGCTTTAATTTTTCCTGAACCACTGCACAAATTGCTCAAAAATCTGTTTTTAAGTGTTAGTTCCACTGTTATGTGTACACAATAGTAATGCTAGCTATTTTAACTTTTTTTTCTTTCTGTTTAGATGTGCTTAGAAGTTCAAGGATTTATTTTCTGCTTTAGTTTCAAGTTTACAGACTAGAGTCTCCCTGAAATTCAGATGACTGCTTACTGGTGGCCCATATGGAGCAGGAACCATTCTTAACTGTAAGCGAGACCATTTTGAGCACAATTCTCCTTTTTGGCCTGCTCTATTTATCATCTTACTAGAATGGGATTATGCTCCCAGGATGTTGATAAATGTTGATGAGATGTAGTCTGAGCACTCATTTCTATTATGCATGAACTGTTGTATTTGAATAACTAGGAATTTTTATTGACACATATATGATGTGTTTGGCTCTCTTATCATACTGTTGAAATGGTTATCTTGTTGTCTTGACTTAGAGTGGAAGAACTGGCAAGGCTTGGCAGCTCCTTTGCCTCCTATTAAATTAGGGTTTATTGCCAGTGTCACTGAAGCAATTTTTAATGTGCTCTTATTAGACTAGAATTGCTTGTATCATTTTTCTTTTCTAGTAAGTCTCAGAATTTGTCACCAGGACTAAGTATGTTCTTGTGATGCTGGTGTCTCGAAGGCCATCATTAGTCACTTTGGCTCTGTGCATTGAGGCTTGCCTGCAGGAGGGGTGGTGACTAAGGGAGATGCTACAGCCTTTCTAGGTCATCATCAAATCAGGCTGCTGCTGTCATTCTGCAGAAGTTTTGCAGCCCTCCCTCTGAAGATCTCCATCTGCAGTTTTGAAGTCCTTGCTGCCCTTGCTAACCACATACAAGCAGAAAGATTTTTGATTCAGTGGTATAGCTTTTCAGATGCATGTTGCCTTCTTTTCCACTGCTGAGCAGGGCAGTCTCTTGCATAATTACCTTTTATTTGAAGAAGAAATAGCTCCAGCTGGCTACTGCTGCTGAATTACTGTGTGCAAGCAATGATTAGGTGTTCTGACTTTCCTTCCTTGTGCTTCTCTGCTCTCACCATTTTGCCTGTCCTTTGCTGGTACCTTCTGCAGTAGTGTCTCTTGTGACCTGCTATCCATTTCTTAAAACCTTCTAAAAGCGAGTAAAAATCAGTTTTGCTTGCTTGATTCCTTTGTTTTCCCTTTCCCTGTCCTTATGAAACTTGGAATAACTGCAAAAGGCTTGAGTAAGCACAGCCTTTGGATCCTGTTTGCTGCTTAGTCGTTTACTCAAGCTGTTGCTGGTGTTCCTTGTGCAAACAGCTGCTGGTGGTTTTAAGCTGATCTTTTGTTTCTCATGCTGGTTCAACCTGCCCAGGTGCCCTGGGAGCTGGAGGCTCCCTGTGGCTGTGGCACCAGGAGTGGTGAGGGCTCCCTGGGCTCTGGGCTCAGCCTGGGGCGCGGGACAGCCCCCTGGGGATGAGCCAAGGCTGGGCTACCAGCCCACCAGCAGGTGGGGGGGGCTGGATCAGTCCTGCTGAGCTCACTTGTGGTCACACAGGGCTCTGGGAATGGCCTGAGGCCACATTGGGATGTGGGACTGCCTTGGTGGGGCCCATGGCCATCTGGAGGGAGCTGGAGACAGGCCCTTTAGAAAGGAGTAATTAATGCAGGAATATGACTGTCATGCTTTATCTTCTGCATACAAAGTAAAGCCTATTTTTTTTTTTTTTTTTTTTTTTTTTATAAGCAGGATGTACTAAAAGAATTGATTCATAGACAAAACATCTGTCTCTCCAGCAGTTTTTTTGCTGGGATTGGAATGAGTCATGTGTTTGGGAACTGTGCTGGTCTCAGCGCAGTGAGATCACCAGAAGACTTAGAGGTTTTTGCTGTGCTTTCCAGAAAAAAAAAATATATTGTGAAGTTAGTAAAACTTACCCTCCTTTTACACTTGCACATGGCCACCCATTTTTATGCCTTTAAGATACTGGGAACTGTCTTCCAGGAGAGCAGTTTCCTTTTATTCTCCAATAAAAGCATTGAAGGGACTTGGACAAAACTTCCTATCCTAGTAGAAGTTAACAACCTGAATGTGATGGGAGAGAATGAAGAATGTCAGGAGTGGTGAGGAGCAGTATGTTCTTGCCAATTCAGATTTGGTCTAAATTTACATATGGGTAAATAATATCATTGAGGGAAAAACAATGAGTTGACTAACTAAAAATAGTCTAGAAATGTTTCAAAGAAAATCAGATTTTAACTGTACATGACTTGAAAAGCAGCATCATGGAACTAGGACATGGAAAATAGTCATTGAAAATGAAGCTGTGGACTTCTGCATTTGCCTTTTCTCAGGTTTTATTTATGAAATGTTAGCTTATTTATCTAGCTGACTTATGATTTATTTACAAGAAGAAATTGAAGTATCTCAGTGCTTTGACTGCTGCTCAGTCAAATTGAATTGACTCAATTAATTCCTTCTTACTTTTGTAGGAGTTGTAGCAGGTTTTTTAATACTGTCTAGCAAGGCTATTGTATCTGTATTCTCTAGATTTGGTGCTGTAGTTCTTAAGGTGAGAACAGTCAGTAATTTTGTTGGCAGAAATGCATGCAGTCATGTTAGCACAATCACTTTGCACTCCCTTCCTGACACTTCATAAAATTTTCTAAATTTGATTTGTGTGGAAACAGGTCCAGTCTCAGTCCCTTAAAAGAATCTGATTTGTACCTTAGCTGTTGGGTCCCACGTTTCTGAAATATTACCAGGGTGGTCAGTGCCACTGTCTCCATGTCTCTTGCATGTATTTTCACTCTGAGATTCTCTGACAATCTCATTAAGCAGTGGGCTGCTGTGCTCCATTTATTAGTAATAGGCCCTTGCATAGTTTTATTTCCTCTTTAGGGTGTGATTTTCTATGGGAGTTTTAATTTTCAAAGTTTCTTTTATAAACATTAATATGTCTTAGATGTATAGAAATTGAGGCAGAAGACTTATCCTAAGACTTTTGGAGCATGAACAATTACTTTTGTCCTTAGCAAGGCTATTTAGGGCACAAGAGTGAACTGCTTCCCATGTCTTTCTGTCATTCCCTAATCTAACCAGCCCGTGGCATGGCTGTAGTCCAGCATGGTAGAGCCCAGTCCTGGATTTCACCACATACACTCACACTCCATAGTACAGCCTGTGAGGACCACCTTCAGTGCTTCCAAGTGGAGGGGCTTGGCTTCCACTAGCACACGAGTTTCTGCAGTAAAAGAAACAAGCAATTCAAGTTCTGAAGCAATAGCTTTGTTTTGTTTAGACACTGCATGTAAAAAAAAAGATCCGAGGTGCTGAAAGTCAAGGTTTGGCATTCTGTAAGTTGAGTTCAGTGTTGGAGAGGGAGCAGCTTTTCTGCAGGTATTCTCTTGAATCTCTAAAACCTAGTCAGGGATTGTGCTGCCTTCTTCCACTACTTGATTTCATATCCATTGCTAGAGAAGAATGAAGTGTCTCTCTTTCCTGGCTGGGTTTGGATCTTTTGTGGCTGGTGTGTTTTTCTCTCATCTTTAGGAGAAACCTTACGTTCCCGGCTGCGAGCATCTATGGTTGCACTCAGATGGGAGAACTGTACCTTTTCACACAGTCTCAGCCTAGAGGTCAGTTTGAAGGAGAACTAAAAATTACTTTCATATTCTTGTACCTGAATGAAAAGCATAAAAGTGGGAATATTTATCCTTTTTACCTGGCCAAGAGAGACATTTTGGAGTAGAATCCATTTTAAGTCAATAGCCTTGAACAGTGGGTTTAGTTTTCTACTTGGAAGTCACTAAGTAAGGATAACATTCAGTGAAGTTCTCCACCTTGCAATTCCTTTGCCTGGAAATGGCAAGTTATTTAATAAACAAAATGGTATAATAACTGTACACAGACTTACTCACTGAACTGTCCACTACCACTGTTTCATTTGTTCACAGAATAAACTATGAGAATAAATGCCAGCTACCGGAATTGCAACATACTGTATCAGAGTGTGACAGAAGTAGAGTTCCTCAAATGTTCTGTAGATAGTCTTCTCATTTTAAAGTGCAGTTAAAAAGCATAAGACCAAAGCATATAGTGCACACCCCTACATATCCTTGACCATATCCTCAATGCTACAGCAAGTAATTCTAATCTTTGTCATCTCCCCTGGGTAGCCTAAAGATTCAGCCTTCTTTACTGGTGTTTTTTACTGTAATTTTTTTCATTCTTGGGCTGAGTTTCTCTGCCAAAGAGTGTAGAGAACTAAAGTCAGCAGTGAGGTGCTGGTAGGGCATGCAGGTGCTGGTAGGGCATGCAGGGCATCACAGTTGAGATCAGGTGTGAAGGCAACAGGATAAGTGATAAGAGACAGAATACATTTGTCTCCCTGCATTTCCCCCTCTCATTTTGGTTGAAAGATGTCATAGATGCAGGCTCTTGCATTTTGTCAGTGGAAGCCATTTCTAGGCACAGGAAGGACAAGAAGGCAAGTAGTATGAGCTGAGGTGGTAAATCATGCTTGATGAATCTACCTTCTCTGGTGAAACATCTTCCTCAGTGCATGAGGGAGGCTTGGGGAGGCTGAACAAGATACATACTCCCAGTGCAATGTACTTCTCTTCTGATGTCATAGCATTTTGAGAAATGGGGCTTTGTCCCTCCACTTGTTATCATAACTTATACTGAGTTTATTTCTTCTGGTAGGGTTTGGGTTCTTTCTGCTCTCTGCTAGGAGATGATTATGTTATATGGGCTAAAGAAGTTTTACCCTTTTGTCTGGAATGCAGAGACATCTTTGTTAACCTCCTGTGGTAAAATAGTTCGTTACTGTGTCATTTGCCAAATGCTTCTAAATCAAGGGCCTCTTGCACTTGGAGTTATACTTGATTTTTACTGTTCTTGTTAAGGTATATAAGTTTTTATATACCTTAAGCACTCAAGAATATTTTAGATGTTGGAAGTTGTGTGTATTGTGAATTTAAAGCCATCTGTGTGAGTTCTTAAGCTTTTTTGCCTGTCCTGTTAGCTGTTATGAAATCAATATGTTTGAAGTAAATTGTAGAGTGATTAAGTCTAATGAATGGCCAAGTATCGGGTTATAAAGTCATGTTTATTTACCTACTAACAGTGTGAAGTGAAAAGTAAAGGGTAAAGTGAAACTTCATTGAATCGTTCATGTTAACCGTTCCCTTTTAAAGTAGCTGATTTCCAGGTGGGTGATTTTGAGGAGTTACAAGTCTGGAGATTATGCTACTGATATATTTTATGAATTTTATGCCTTTTGTTGTTACTATGTCTGCAAAATATATGAAAGGAAAAACTTACAGCAAAAAGACCACTTGATTTAATATAAGATGTACTTATAAAATTTTCTGGGTGCTGTATGTAAGCAGTTAATTACTGAATTACAAAATTGCTTTCAACTACTTATGTTGATTATTGGATTGCAAAGTAGTTTAATAGTTTTTAATAGAGGAAGGTGTTAGGATTAGTAGAGATTATGTGTCCTGTTGAGTAAAGAAAGAAAAAGATAACTGCAGAGGAATCTGTAAGTTCATTGTAAGAGGACATATCATTGTCTCTGAGATGAGTTTGGGATTCAGAAATAATGAAGTTTAAGAATGTCATTTTAGGGCTTGGTTCTAAAGGAACATGCAGAGATGAGGGTAAGGTTTGAAGAATGAATTAGTGCAGTGAACTGCAAATTACTGCCAAGAGTAGTGAATATTCCTCCCTGAGTCTCATTGTGTTGATACTAATATGCAGCTGCAAATTTTAGTATAGGTTGAGAGTTCTAATGAATCAGGAAAATACTGGGAGATGAAGGATGTTGACCCCTTCATTTGGTAACATCCCACAGTTTATCTCGCATAAGCACTACTGAAAAGCTTCTTTTGGTTGAGGACAAGGCCAGATTTATTTCTCTGTGAAACAGTATTCCTATCTGTAGCTGGAAGTTTCTGTCCTTGAGCAATTGTACGAGTTGCTGCTATTGTGTAGTGGTGGTTAGGTTTTGCACAGGTGGAGGATTTTCATAAGGCTGTGTATGCTAGAAAAAGAATGATACGTTTGAGATAAACACATCTGTATCTACATGAATTTGTTTTCTAGGCTGCACACCACAACCAGGGCTGTGGTTGTCAGTTGTTTTCCTGTACCTTGTATTCAGATGTCTTAGTTAAATATGGAATATATTTCTTCCTGTTGTTGATGCAGAATGTATTTGTGGAATAAAAATCATAATTCTTTATGGAATATGTGCTTGTTCTTTTGGTTGGATGCCATTTTATCTAGGGGTGTGGCCATGTAAAATATGATGTGGGTTGTATGAAGTTGATTTTGGCACAGAATTTTTGCAGAGGATTTGTTGCTGTGGATGTTGTCAGTTACTATACATATGAATCTGATAGGGGAAAATTAAAAATGCCACTCAGTTTTAAAATGTATATTTATCAATCAATTGTGCATTTGGTGTTAAAGTTACCTTTTCATAAGCCTGTGAAGATATATTGAGAGATGTTATTTCAGGGTCCGTAGATGTGCCTGCTCTTTAGAGACAGCGTAAATTATTCATTGTAAAGTTGCGGTTGACATTAAAGTTGGAAGGGTGTCTGGTACATTGGTTGAGCTGGTGTCTTCTGGGATTTGTCTAAAGGAAGACATACATTGTATGTCTTTTTTGTCATGTTTTGTTGTTTGTTGTTTGGTTGGTTTTTTTTATAAACAGCCCTCTTACTTTGACATGTGACATGGGTAGATGCCTAGTGGCTATAAATCTAAGTTCTGCCTGCAATAAGCATGGAATCACGCCTGAATATATGAAGTGAATGATATAGGGAGTTTGTGTTGTATTGTCTTGCCATGTCCCTGCTCCCTGGACAGGATACTTCTTACACAAGTGTAGGTGTTACTCTTTGGTCCAACTTCTCATGCCCTCATATTGTATTGTCTTAGTTTCAGGCATGCAAAATGTGATTCTCCTAATGTTTTCACTTGAAATAAAGGCATTCCAGTCTCTCTCTTTCATGGTGAAATGTAAAAACAAGTAATAGAAATAGAGAAGGATGTTTTTTTGTTTGCTTGGGCTGTCTAGGTTACCATAATTCTTTCGTCCTTCACTGTGCTGTTATACTGTTGTTCTCAGAATTTAATGTATGACTGCAAATGTCACTATGTGTTTTACATGTATCCCATACATTGATTAATACCACACTGATCTGTAAGAGATACTAATCTAAAACTTAATGGTTTTTCCAGATCCAAAAACCTGATGAAATCTTCCCCATCTTCAATAAGTTGCTACTTGTTCCCTGCAAGGAATCCAGAGGGGAAAATGGTGTTTTATTTATTCTTTTATTTTTATTTTGGAAGAGGACTGTCTTGTTCCCAACAGGCTATCACTTGGCAAAATTTCTGCATTACCATCTCCATGTTTGATGGAAACTTTCTAGCTATTAAAATAGAATAATTCTGCTACTGATCACTGATTGCAAATTACTATGAAAATAAATGAGGAGGACTTATTTGAGAGGAGAGGAGAAAAGCCAGTAGTTTCCTTTCTAGGTTTTTCTCAGCTTTCTCTGAGACTGAACAAGTCAGTCATTAAGTCAACCAAAACCAAAAACCCCCCAAAAAACCAAAACAGACCCAAGAAACCTCCACAAAACCCCATAAATTTCAAACATCTAAGGTCTGTTTGCAGTTGTGGTTTTCTTAACTGGATTCTGTCAGGAGAGCAGAGTTAAGCTATCATAGTGGGGGCTAGAAGCCATGGATGACATTTTTAATCATTTCTGGGATTATAACATGCCTTGAACAAAACACTGGATCAGACCATTTTATTTTTGTTTTTAATTTCTTAGGTTTGCAGAACACTGCAATTTTGCAAGCTTTGTGGAACTCACCCATTTTGAAGTGAGTGATGCTTGTAACTGTTGGAAGATTCTTGGAAAGAAGTTTGCAGCATGTCAGGAATGTGTTCGGGTTGTGTTATTTGCCAAAAAGAAAACTGTATTTATTTAACTGCTGCAAAGTATCGGGACGCTGCCAACAGATGGTTTACTACTTTTACATAGTACTTGTTTTTCCTCAAGAAAAGCATTCATATAGTTGTTCAGAGGTGTGTCTGCTCTTACAGAAATTTTAATATCCCCAGAACTGCATCTATTTCATTTTTAAAACCATTATACATTTTGCTAGTAAGTTATTCTTCTTAGGCATTTGGAGTGATTGAAAAAAAAAACCACTATTTATACATACAGGGAAATGTTGATTCACCTTGCATGAAATGAAATGCTTTAATACCTTGATGTTATGTTTTACTGTCATCTCCCAATGTATTACTGTGCTTTTCTGCTTTTCCCCAGCATTAGAGTAATATAAAAGAACTTTTTTTTTTTTCTGATGTGGGTGTTGCAGGTTTTGAAAATAGCATTTAGAAAATTGAAAATATTCAGCCTGAGAGACCTGACTTTGTTCCCTCCTTCTCTTTTGGGATATTTAATTTAATGGATGACTATAAGATGCAGAAATTTGCAGCTTGTACTGATATGAGTTATGTGAGGAGGAACGGAAATGGAACTGGGAGGATTTGTAAAACCTGATTTCAGAGCATACTGAATTATGCTAGTTAGAGAAAGCAAGTGGTAAGAGTGCTATGTGCCAGCTGTTAGCTCAAACAGTTTTGTGGTTTTTTATTTTTCTTTCTTTAAAACACGTTCAGCTGATACTGTAGGAATAACCTGTCTCTCTCTGGCAACCTGTACACTAAATTAGGAATCCATTTAATGTGTTTTTTCAATTATCAGTACTTAATAAGTCAGAATCTGCTTCCTGTGAGATGTCTTGGCAGAGTAGGAGATGTGAGTGTGTTGTAGTTATGAGTTCTATACTGCAGCAATAGCATTGCATCGTATGTTTTGTATATTCCTGTAGGCAACAGTTCTGATAGCAATGTAACAGAGCAAGACTTTTAACCTTACTTTTCACTACATCTCTGTTTAACCCAACCAATAATGGAGTCAGTATACCAAGAAATTTTATGCTATCTTGAGCCCCATTTGTTCTTATCAGGAAGCCCCATATGAACTCCTGTTTTAGCACTTTTTAGTAAGTTTGGTTCTTTGTAGTAGGTTTTGATTTTGAAAAATTTTGTCTAGATTGGCTCCACGCAATGTCTTCAGTCAGTGAGTTCAATATTTGATGAAGGTACATGATATTTTGGGTTCTCTCTTTAAACCACAATTTCATGATCCTTGTAAGCTAACTGCTGGGGACCCACGGGAGCCCTAATTTTACCACCTGTGCTTCATTCCCATGTGCTGACACACAGCTGTGGAGTGCACTGTGTCAGGGAGCTTGATCTGAGTAAAACCAGAGCTAATCACTATTTTTTTAAAGTTAGCTTAAAACTGGATTAATTCTCATCTAGTTCACTGCACTACCACAGAAACGTTTATGCTGTCATTAGGAAGAGAAGCACAAAATGAATCAGTAATTTCTGCCAGTACAAGTGCTCAGGGTGGTCATAGTTAAATGAGAAACAACACAAACTACTGAAAGAAACTGTGCATGTTCTAAACTACAGTTTTTTCAACTAATTCACAATAGCTCAAATGCAGCTTTAAAACCAGTTGATTTGGGTTTGTGATAAAGTATTATGCCATGTGAATAAGTTGGAACTGCTTTAATGGTGCTTCTGATGCTGTCTTGTGATATTAGTCACATTGGGTTAACTAAGGAAATTAAGTTCACATGAAAGTAGCATAAGATGTATGAACACAGAAATTATTTAGAAGTGTATTCTAAGGAGTTGGTATCTTTAGTTCTTACTGGAGAAGTGAAAGGAAGGTGTATTATGTCTCAAACAATTTTAACTGTCCAAAGTAATGGCACACAGAATGTACTTTCTGACTTTTGGTGGGTGTCAATCTACAGAACTGCAAGTGTTAAAAGACAGAATTGGACTGTAAAACTATTGTACAGTAGGAGAAATAGTCTTAAAGCAGTAAGTACAAAAATCCCCTGTTAAGTTGGAATAATTAGTTGTTCAGATATCAAATGTCTTTTTGCTTCCCCACAAAAAGATTGTAGGACATGGTAGGTGTTGAACTGAAGCTCTTGTGTTTTGCTGACTATGTATGGCAGTAGCTGTATAACAAGTATTCATTCCTTATAGGAGTCTGTACATCTTGACTTGGTAGGGGCCCATACAGGTCACTAAGTTCAACTCCTTGCTCCTCACAGGACTACCTAAAACTAAACCATGTGATAAGGGCATTGTCCGGATGTTCCTTGAACTCTGACAGGTTTGCTGAAGTGACCACTTGGGGAGCCTGTTCCAAAGAACCAGACAAATAGTTCTTTTAGTTGTCTCTGGTGCCATCGATGAAG
Organism: Rhabdornis inornatus; assembly: GCA_013397075.1. NCBI lineage: Eukaryota > Metazoa > Chordata > Aves > Passeriformes > Rhabdornithidae > Rhabdornis > Rhabdornis inornatus. The sequence continues at coordinate 3,917,130 of VWZS01007264.1, forward strand.
CGGTGAGTCCAGAGTTGAGGATTGCATTTCAGGAAAGATGTAGGTTAATGGGAAAAAGTCTAGAGAAGTGAGGTGTTTGGAGGAAGAAAACTGTGAGGAATGGCAGAAGAAACTTTGACAGTCCTTCCTGCAAATGCAAGTCTAAGGTTGGGTGTAATAACTGGTCTTAAGATCTAAACACTTCTGAAATTCATAAGGATTAAGCTAACCTCTTAAGACTATGATTTGCAGTGCTGTAATGCAAAACTGGTAGTTCTTATGCTGTGAATGTCCCAGTGTCCTGAGGGCAAATTTCTACAAATGCTAATCTGGTCTCTCTGTGGCTTTGTTATAACATCTGGCAGTTCCTAAATTTCATGGTGAGTCTGTGTGATTCAGAATGCTCCCGTTTCAAAAGGATGACTCCAGCACCATCTTCCCTAGTTCTTGACTGACTTGGTAAACAGTTTTGTAGATTGGGTGGTGCTGTTTAATGTGGTGTTGTCCATCTTAATTTTCAAATTCTTACATTCTCAAAATAATGACTTTTGGATTGTGGGACTCTTACAGAGAGAACCTGAGTGGGTCTCCAGCAGTTGCTCTTCACACAGAAAGACCTGGAGAGGGCTGTACCACCTCTGCAGAGATGCTTTTGCCTTCCTGGGGTAACTCCTAGAAACACCTCCAGTTTTTCATACTGGTTCCAGGGGAGGGCACATTTAGGGAACACTGCTGCTTTTGGCAGTTAAGAAAATGCTGAAAGAACCAGTGTAGACTGATTCTTGTGTTATTATTTTATGAATTTCTTATTAATATCATCTTGATCCAGAATGCTATGAACACATAAGCAGAAATTAATTTTAATTTGCTGCAGTTCTTGAATATATATTTCATTTTCTTGCACATATATTTAAAATAATCTACTAACATTCTGCAGCCATTCACACACAGAATCACAGTACAGAAATGTTATGTCTTGTATTTGAGTTGGGTTTTCTCAGATTGCAGTGTTCTAGGTTCACTTCAGTATTACATCCTTTTTGTGAGCTAGGACATTAGCTTCTAGATCTGGAATTGCTGTTTTCTTTCCAGAACAATAAAAAACTTTATGACCTGGAATATACAGTAACCCATCCCTCAATGTCTCTGGTGCCCTCTTATGCCACCTACTTAATTTTCCCTACTGTTTGGAGACAGTTTAGGGGCACAGTCAAAAGAACCAAGTGATACTGCCTCTTCTGCTTTTGCTGCATCTGCCTTGAGGAAGTACAGGTATTACTTACCATGATGCTCTGGGTATGTATTTCACTCAGCAGAGCAGAGTGCAGAAATGAAAGCAGCTGCTCTGTCTTCCTCATTAAAGTGGGACTGGTTCTCATTTTTCCATTTGTGGGATTTCTGTGATGTCTCTGATAATCTGTCTTTGTAAGGAGATGTTTGGGGTTCTTGCTGGGTGATGGAAGAAGGTGTACAAAACTTCTAGGTGTATATTTTTTTTAAGGACTCTGTTACAGGTGAAATAAACTCAAAGGTGCCTTCCTTTTATTGCATCCCTTTTTTTTATTGCCTCTTTATAAATATATTTTCCATTCAGAGCTCTTTATCTCTTTAAATCTGTAGGTCCATGTAACTTGGACAGAATTAAAATCACCTTCCCTTGTAATGAAAGGTTATAGGAATTGCTCAGGGCCTCAGGCTGCCTGCCTCAGGTGAAGAAATGAAGAATTGAGGTCTTTACTGCTTTTGTCTGACTGACTGATCTTAATCCTATTACTGTGCATCTCCCCTCTCCTGTTTTGTTTTTCTTGACCAAAAATACCACATGTCCTCAGGGTGCACAGTATGGTAGCCAGTATAGTCTTTCCTGTTTCTTTTGGTCATTCTAGGAGCTTTTGAGAAATTCAGTGATTCAAACAAGGCTTCTTCAAGGTTTCAGTAAACAATGCTGCTAAATTCCCACAGTCAAACAAAGTAAAGGCTTGTATTTCAAATTTACAGTAAATTCTGCGACGTGTTGGTCTTGGATTAGGTGGGGTACAATATAAGGCTTTACTTAAAAGACAGAAAGCATGTAAGACTCAAGTTTTGCCTTTAGGAGCTGCTGCTCTCTGAAGTCTGCTTATGTCCTGTTCAGCTTGATTGGGCAGTTTATTTTGTAATTACATATGTAAGTGTAAACACATTTCTTGTTTCTAGTTTGAACTGCTACCAATACAATTCCAATTTAGTAATTTTCATATTTTGGAAGTAATACTTTATTCAAATGAACTAGTCTTAGATGAGAGGTTATTTGGAAAAATAAATTGGAAATGTGACAGCCTACAAATAACTCTGGAGAATGATTGAGTTATTTTCCAGCAAATACTTCTAAAAGTCATAAACTCATGTTAGTAGGAAGTAATAGAATTTTTCTGTCTGCTGCAGTGGCTGCTGCTATTGTCCTAATTTAAATAAATATCTTTCAAGCAAAGTTAGATTTGGAAATAGAAGGATGACAGAAGATGATCTGATTTTATTTTTAAAGATTTCACCTCAACCGTTTCAGAGTAAGGTTGATCTGTTGATTTGATCCTTGTTTGCAGAGCTTATTAAACTTGGTGTTATTCCTCTAGGATAAAGTTACGCTTAACAAATGTATTGCAAACCAACTTTTAGAGCTTGTATGTTCTAATATTTGTTCTTTAAAGATTTATTAATTAGTTCCCTTGGGTTTTAAATGATATTTTGCTTTTTCCAGACTTGTACCGTCTATTTTTTTGAGATTTTTTTTGGTACAGCAAGTACAGGATTTTGATGGCCTATAGTATTTAGTATAGTTTAAACACTTCCAGCAAGTAAATACCAGGCAACTATCACAATAGCAAAAGCTGTTCTTTTGGCAAGTGTCTTGCAATGATTTCCTAAAGTAGACATCATCTTTCAGGATAGTGGCTTTATTAAAAGCAGATTTGAGTGCTTGCTAGAGTTACTGTTCCAGGAATAGTTGGTTGCTCAGATGATTTCACACTGCAGGCAGCATTTCAGTGGTTAGCCTGTCTTATGAGTCCATCCCTGTTTGTGATTAAACTAAAAATCCTTGAAGACAGCAAGGTTTAGCATACTGAACATTTTTTCCTTTTTTTGGAAACCATTATGTCCTTTTGCATATCTTGCAATGTATTGTAACTTACTCCTATTTGAATTCTGTGTGCTGAGGATTAGTTTTCCAGTTCTTTCTGCATACCTATACCTTCAACAAAGATACTGTAAATCTCCTTTTTTCCACTTACTTGCTTAGAGTCCTGTGAAGCATGTGGGTGTAAAGATAAATTAGCCATTTACTGGCTGTGTGCCTGAAAACAGTCTGAGATTTTGGCTGACCAGAAAACTGTCCAGTTTTTTTTGTTACTGAACATGTGGGGTCCATTAAGGATTCAGCTTAATTATCCTGCTTTTATTTAATCTTCTTTTCAAGAAATTGCCTTTAATTGCTGTCCTCTCATGTACTTTTAGAGGGATAGTCAGCTGTTCATAGAGGGAGTTTTAGTGATAGAAATATAATGGAGAAGAACTGTAGTGGAGAAAGATGTGAGAAGATGCAAATGAGCAGCGCATTGCAGGCACTTTTTCAAATCCACACAGGAATCTTCCCTCTCTGTGTTTCGTGTGCTGGGGGCACAGTGTAAATGCTGACATCCTGTTCCATAATGCTAGAATAGATGGAGTGAAAAATTGCAGAAGAAAAATGGGGTCTTTGTTTAGCCAAAAGCATCATTATAAAAATTTGAGTGGAAGTAAACGTGGAACAAAGCATGTGAGGTAGGAAATGTGGACTCTCATTCTGGACTCTTAGGTTTACTGAAACCTTTAAATCCCCCCTATCTCAGAGGGGTTAATGTTACAAGGAGTTAATGTTGCACTATCTCAAAGTGCTCAGAGATCCTCCAGTAAAGTTTCTTTAAGGCATTTTATTTTGTATTTGAGTACAAATGGGAGGAAAAAGTTTGTGTTCCAGTGCACGAGTTCATATGGGCCTTGAGTGGAAACTGCTGATGGTTTGAATTTTTCCTGGAATGTGCACCAAGAGAAAACATTATTGTGCAAAGAAATATACATATATAACATGAAGTTGTGCATGTACAGGCAGTGGTTTGGGGTTTTTTTTAATGAAAAGAAGGATTTTGTTGGAGAATGGGAAAAATGAGACTTCTTTATGTTCCTTGAGGAAGTCTTACTTTTTCTTTTTTAGTAAAACTGCCAGAGATTATATTATCTCCACTTGTGAAAACAAGGAACATTGGAAGGCTTTACTTATTTAAACAAAGGTCTTTTGCATACATCTACTGGTACATAGGGAGAAGGTTGCTTATTTGAATTCGGCTGCTGATTTTTTGACCTATGAAAAACAACTTCATCTAAACTATATTGGCATCTCAATCTCAGAAGTCTGTTTGTACACAGGCACAGTTAGTTATTTTCTTCTTTAAATAAATAAGCTTTTGTGGTTTGTATTAGTGTCAGTTTTCACATCAGATTTGGCAGTTGTGTCAAGTACACATTGTGTTTAGATTAATTGTTTGAATATGGCTTCTGAAGCTGTTGTCAACCCAAGTTCTGGGAACAGAAGGATCACAATCTCTGAAGGCAGGAGTCCACATTTGGAGGTTCCAGTCACAGCCCAGGTATCTACTGTGTCTGTGTTCAGATTCTGGTAGATGTATACAAAGCCAGCTTAATGTCAAAACCAATAGCAGCATGCAGCAATAAATCACTAACATTTTATGATACTGTAGGTAAGAAAAACTTGCATCTTCTCTTAATCCAGGAAGCCTTTACATCCCTGAGTTATCTATTTTACAGTCCGTGACCATTAAGGAAATGTCTGAAAACATGTATCCAACAATTCAGTTGCAGAATTAACAGCATCAGATCATTGCCATCTGGAAAGCACTTTTTCAGTTGAATGTCACTTGAATGTATTTCTGTCACCTGACAGCATTTCTGTGTGTTTTCCCAAAAAGCTCTTAATTGAAAATTCTTTAGGCACATGGTGGTCTGGATTTTGCAAAGATTATCAGTGTCTATCTCAGTCAGGAGGAGGTCTGTGTGTTTAAATCCATAGTCATTAATGGTGGCCTTGAATTTAAAATAAAAAAAAAAAAATTAACCCAAAAGCTAGTTGCAATATTCCAACCGTTTAAGTGCTGGTATGATGTGCTCTGCAAATATTTCTATAGCACAGAAGAGAGAACTATGTGATGAATGTGAAAACAACACATTTTCTTTCACTACTCTTTTCTGAGTAACTACCATGTAAGTTTATTCTTTTGATTCTGTTTTCATGTTGATATATTCATTGTTAAAGGATAGGTAACTAAGATGTCAGGAGTTATGAGATCACACCTTGTCAGGAGCTATACATTCTTTGTTCCTTTGAAATTGGTCTGGATTTTTCTTTTGATGAGACAATTTTTAAATGCAATTCACTTTTGTAAAAGTTTATGTAAAATGACCTGATGCTAAAACTTGTCAGAATTCAAATACCTCTGTGTTGGTTAACTCAGATATACTGTTACAGATTTTTTTGGTACAGGATTCTGTTTGCATCGCAAAAGTAGCAGGTGGTGAATTCACTTTCGACTAAGTTATGCTGTCTCACATGCCCTTTTTTTTTTTAATTTTCCCTTTTTTTTTAAGGTAAGGGAATGTCATAAATAGTGACAACAAAACGTTCAGACTCAAAGTATTAAGATAATTACTTTGCTGGTAGTACGCAAAACATAATGGATCCATTACTCTCATGGTTTCATAAGCTAATTTGACTGTAGTTTATTTACATTTATTTCAAATTATATATCAGATATCAAATGATCCCACAGGCAGAATTATCAGGTAGTTCAGGCCTGAGTAAAACCATCCTCATACTGAGAAAGCTAAGGATGTCAAAAAAGATCTGTCAGCTTGAAAGTCTTAGTAACATAGAAATGTATAAATTAATGTATGTGCATTGGAGCGTCATTATATTGGAACAATTAAAGGTGTCATTCAGCAGTTTCCATGAATGGGGGCCTGTGTATGTATTACAAGATGTCAGCGCAGAACTAATTGGAGTTACAGCTTGCACAAAGAACCTCTTAATGTCTCCTCTGAGTTGTCCCTCCTTTAGTTAGGCTCTTCTGTAAGCTGCAGTGAGGTTTGTTTGCTGGGTGAGGTTTGTTTTTTGGGATGTGCATGGCTACGCAGCTTCCCTGCTCCCTCCCTGTTCCCGACAATAATTTTTCCTCTACAAATGTGTATGTCTCTCCTGAGATAAATGTCTCTCCTAAGCCAACTGTGCTGTTTCGTTGCGAAACACGTTTAGGAACTGACCTGGGTCAAAATTGCACAGCACAAAAGTAGAGGTGTGGCTTTGTCTTCATTGACCCTGGTGGTGTCTCTGACACTGTTTCCTGTGCAGTTGCTCAGTCAGTAATTCCAGAGTTGAGGGGATGAGGTGCTAAAGCTGCAAGAGCTGTGCAATCAAGCACTGTCACCAGGAGCAGTGCTCCTGAAGGAACAGCCTCACCGAGTCTGAAGCTTTCTCTGTCTTCTGTCAATGTGACTTCTTGTGTGCCAGCACAACCGTGGTGCTCCTTCCCTACGCCCTTGTGTTTGCAGGTGGGCTGCGTCACCCTTGCAGTGCTTTCCCTGTGACTGTGGGACACAGATCTGAGTTTCCCCGAGTTGTCAGAGGGGGAATTAATGAAGCTTTTATGCTGCATGAAGTTAAACAGGGTGTTTCTCTGAGAAGATTTTGCAACATACTGAGGTGCTAGTGCTTCTGCCCAAAACAAGCTAAGCTAGTATAAGCAAATATAAGAAGTGTGCAGGACAACTTCAGTGAAGACACTTAAATACTTTGAAAATACTGCCTTTAAGAAATTATTTCCTAAATTCTTTGAGGCATTAAAAATCTTCTTTGAAGGTCAGAGTTTTTAATGCCCATGTAAGTTAAGTAGACTTTGATATAACTTAAGAGTTTCTAATACTGTTTTATATTTATGGTTTTATTTTTAGAGAGAAGCAGCCTGCTATACCTGTGATCTACAATGAATGCCAAATCTGCAATCAGCAAAGAGATTTTTGCCCCACATGATGAAAGGATGCTGGGAGCTGTGCAAGTGAAAAGAAGAACAAAAAAAAAGATTCCTTTTCTAGCTACTGGGGGTCAGGGTGAATATTTAACATACATCTGCCTGTCAGGTAAGTTTAATGACTTTTGACATCCAGTTACTTGTTTAGGTTTATCTTTGATTAACTGAGTAGCCGTTGTCTGTAGCCATAAGGATCTGGGTGATTCCAGTCTTCATAATGTAATGAGAGAATAATACCACATATACCTTTTGTCTTGAGGAACCACATGCTCTAGGCTATTTATATTTATATACTATAATAAATTGAACCAGTGGTTTCATTGTTTAAAAACCCCTAGATGTTCTCTCACAGCACAGCTGCAGAGTATGAACAAATAGAGTAGTTGGTAACAGTCTTTCCTTAGTCAGATTAAGATTTCTTAGAAAGATGAACTTTTCAGGACATTAAAGTGATACGTAATTTTTAATGCCATGTTTCAGTGTCTGCCAACTGAGTGTGTGAAAATATCTTTGGTATTTTAGTGTGATTTAGTCACTTTAGTTTTTAGGAGTATCAGTTGGTCCCTTTGAGTATGTGCATCTTGCTGGAAGTACAACTAGTGGCCAGAAGAAATGTTCTGTGACTCTAAGATAAGTACGATTATTTTTGGACTAAATGAGAGAGTTTCATGGACTTTTTCAAATTGCGGTGGTTTTTTTTTAAATAATGTTAAAACTTTCAAAGCACAGGAGGTAAAACTCAATGACTGTACTACTCTGTGTTCTAGCACATCACACATCTGCCCAAAAAATTTACTGGATGTTATTGGATGAGATGTTGTTTAGATACATATGTACAAATACTTATGTTAAAATACAAGCTGCAGAGGAAATACACATGCATATTGAAGTCAGTGAGACAAAACAGAAGACTTTCATTTACAGCTGAGTATTTTGCTTGTCATTATAGGATCATAGAATATCCCGAGTTGGAAGTGACCCACAAGGATCATCGAGGCCAGCTCCTGGCCCTGCATTTTGGTAAAGCCAAAAATGGCGCTATGTGTCTGAAAGCATTCCCAAATGCTTGTGAACTCTGCTGGGCTTGGTGCTGTGACCAGTTCCCTGAGGAGCCTGTTCAAGGGTTTGAACATCCTCTGAATAAAGAGCCGTGTTCTGATACCCAGCCTAAGCTTTTCCTTACAGAGTTTCATGCTGTTTCCTCAGGTCCTATTAGTGGTCATGAGAGTGAGGAGATCAATGTGTCACTCTCTGCTTCCCCTCCCAAGGAAGCTGTAGACTACAATGAGGTCTTCCCTCATTCTCCTATTTTCTAGGCTGGACAAGCCAAGTGACCTCAGACATTCTCCCCACATACAGAGCTTCAAGGAAGGATTTAAAAATTGATTCCCCTAGGCTGTTCCGTAGACTTGTGGTTGGGATACTCTTGTTTGGATGTAAGAATTGCATGCTTCAGTCTTCTCAAGGTGCAGAGGAAATTGGTCCAGGCCTCTCAACTCTTAAAGAAATGTTCAAATCACTAATATTTTTAAGCAAAGCTGAACTCTTCTTTTGGCAGTCATATTTTTCAAATGTCAGTCCAATTTTTTTTTTCTAAGTCTTCTTGTAAAGAGCGATCATGTTCTAGGTCCATGCAGTAAGTTTTGGGATACACAAGTGTTTGATACACATGTTCATGATTAAAGGTCAGAGATGTGCTCTGTGCTTACAATTTTCTGTAGGCTAACTCTTCAATAGATGGATTTTTTCCTTTTTCAAATTGCCATTCCGTAAAACTTAGGCCTCCTTCAGGTCCCCCATCCCATATTCATGTGTATCAGTCAACATGGATTTTAAGAGAGTGAATGGTCTTGAATGCATTTCCTGTTTTACTGCCATAGCATGTTATGAGTAAGGAAGAAATAGGCGATGTCCTGACTTAAGCAGAGTTTATCACTTATGATAAGGAGAAGCATTCAGTATCTGAATAAATTACTTTGTGGCAGACACTGAAAAGTTGAATATTGGCATTGCAAGAACCCTCATGTGTGGCTCACTATTCATGCTGTTTTGCACAGATTTGAGACCAGGTTTTCTCATATACATTTATAGTTTATATTATGAGAGTACAGTATGATTGGTAATATCAGCAGGCAACAAAGTGACTGGGGAGAGGACTGCCTGGCTGTGTTTGATGTCACATTCCAGTCTGATCAGAAAGATTATGCAATTCAGTAGGGTGAAGTGCAATTAGTTATTTAGTCAGGAATCATCAAAGGCACAAAACCAAGCATTGGGGAGCAAATGTTTCTGCTATTGTCTTTTTAAATAAATTGTTATGAGGATAAACTGTAATTTTGGCCTATTCCTAATGATTGTGAAGCAGTAATGGCTTTAGTTGCAGCAAGAAGTTTACAGGAAAAGTTTATGTTTAGTGAGGCTAAGTTAATGTGGGCATGGCAATTTAGCCCCAAACTGTCCAAGATGGACTGTATCTTGGGACAACAGAATATACCTGCTTACCTTCCTTTTTTGATGTAATGTGTACAGTGAAGCAGACACAATGGTGGCTAGCTCTGGATTTGTACTTCTCAAGCAACATGTGCTGTACTGCTGTGTTGCAACCTCTTCCTTGGAAATGCCTTTATCAGCCTTTTACTCTTGTCCCATTTTTGCCAGGTTTGCTATGTATTAGGTAAACAAAGTGACTGGAATATCTCTGTGTTCATAGTTTTCATGGACTAATTAAGTTTGGCCTTTGCTGAAAGGAATTTGATAATTCACTCTTTAGGACAGAATTTTTCAGTTGAAAGAATAGAAAGTGACTCCTTATATACTTAAGGGATATAAATATTTGGGAATATAAAACATCTTGTCTAGTTGTAGTTTCATCCAAGGTATGGTACAGAAAATGAAGTATCAGCCACTGCTATTTACTGCTCACTTTGTAACTGAGAAATTATACAAATTGTTATAACTAGAGTAAAATGTTTTCCTTTCAGTGTTGAACTGAAGTTTGGTGCTGAAAATGCATTCTATCGTTGTTGTTTATTTGAATTTCTGAAAGCATGGATAGATATGCTGAGCAGGAGGAATGCCCTTAGGCCTCAGAGGTGGGACAGTGTACCATTAAAAGACTCAAATATTGAGCAGAGCGAGATGGGAGAGTAGAGAGATTCTTCCTTAATATTGGTATTTGAAGTATGTACTGAGGTTTTTTTTATTTTATGATACTGAATACTGAGTTGGTTAGAAACAAACATTAATGCTTGAAAGAGGTATACTTAAAGCCTAATCTGAAGCTGGAGACAGATTAAATTAAGAAAGCTGTAGCAAGACTGCTTGACAGCCTGGTGGAAACCAAGCAGCTGGGTTACCTGCAGCTTTCTAGCCTGGTGTTGGAGCTAGCCAAGTTAAACTGGCAAAAAGAGCCAAGACAGATCTTTAAGGAGTTATTTAGTTGAAGAACAACAAGAAAGGAGTAGACAGATGGGAAACACAGAGGTGGGGTGGCTGTAGGCAGAAAGAGAAAATGAACACTGGGATTTTTTGTAATGTGTAAGAGGATTTATCACAGAGAAAAGACAAGAAATTCAAAGCTGAAAGTGGGTATTTATCACCTCCTCCACACTAGCAGACCTAGTGAGAGTTATTGGATCAGGTCTAAGTTTTAATTTTGTTACCATTGTCTTATGTAATTGAAACATAATTGTTTAAAATAGTTCTTAGGCTTATTTAGAATTCTGAATTAAGTATAAAATACTTAAACAGTCACTTCAGAAATATAGGTCATTGGCCTACTTGCTTGTGCAGAGTTCCATGTGTGTTACTCCTTTGACACTACCATTACATTTTTAAAATAACTTCTGTTATTTAAAAGTGTATTTAATGTCATAATGAATTGAAAATGTTCTAGTTTGTATGTGTGGATGTTGTGTTGACCTTTCAGGATTAAATATCTATTGCAGTTGTGGTGAACTGAATGAAACAGGTGGTTCCTTTTGAGCTTGAACTCTCGTGTGTCATAACACTCAGTTTAGTTGCACCAATGTTTCTAGTCCTTCTGCTGCAAACCTTGGGATTGGAGTGTAAAGTTGAAGTTCTTTAAAACCAAGAGTGAAGCATTTTCCCTCTGTGGTTGTGACGTTTAATAGTGTTCTTTCTTTGCCATCTCCAAATTAAATTAACACTGTCAGTTCAGGGCTCTTTTTGAACGGCTTTGATGCAGAAGTACAATATATCAAGAATGGTGCTGGAAAAGCCTAAAGGAAATGCAAAGAAATCATAAGAAATAATACACAAAAATAAGGTGCACCTGCAGAGGGAGAGCATGTTGGGCTTTCCCCCTTCTTTAAGAGTTAACCTTATTGACCATATCACAGACTTCTTTAAAAGATGGGGAGTCAATAACAGAAAGCTTTTTGAATTTACCACAAAAAGCTCTTGGCTTTTGGGGTGTTTTTTTTCCTTCTGTTTCTGAGTATACAGAGAGACAGAGACTTGATTTATGGAGTTAAATAGTTCTGTGGATATCCTCATTTGTATGCTTACAGCTGATACCTAACCACACCACTCAGTTACACTTGCAACATGAGCTTTTGTACTTTGGGATCTTGGCTGTAAGGTCATGGTGGCATGAAATTGTTTTTCCAATTACAAATTTGTTGTTCCTTCCATAGTGGCTGCTCATGGAATAGAATGTTACCCAGGAATGACCTATATCTCTTGCTGCTTTTAAGGTCACTTGATGTGGCTGCCAGAAACTGGCTATAATTTTATGGGGAGTTCAAGGACAAGTTAAGTGCAATTGAGTTTTCGGCATGGTGGCTGAACTGAAATTGGGAAGTAGTGAGAAGGAACTTGTTACCAAAATAATTAAGTTTTCTCGTAATGTGTTCTTACTTTCCATTTGAGTTTTACTGAAGTGACAATCTCACAGTTTGGGGTTTTTTTTTCAGAATTTTCTTATTGAAGAAAACATCCCATTTTCAGGAGCTTAGAGTGCAGAGGATTCTCATGTTTCCTTTTCAGGACATGAGAAACCAAGTAAATGTCATTTTCCGCTGACTTTCCAGGAGAATGCTCTATTTGTCTGCCCATAGGGTTTATTGATTTATTAGTGAGTGTTTTGTAGGGTGGGGGTAGAGGGTGGTGGTGGTATTTTCCCCTCTGTTTAAATGTTGTGAGAATATTACTTCAATGTTCATCATATTCACTTTCAATCCAACCCACTTAGCTATCAGACTCTATTGAATATTTGACTATTTATACAAACAAGTTCATGACTGGCATAAGAGATTTGGTCACCCCAGAGAGCACACCAGCCAAATGGTGGTCCAGTCTTCTGCAAGCTCTGACCTGGACAGCTGTTTGCAGACAGCTGCAGGCCAGTTGTGGTGCTTTGCCCAGCCCCATGGACCCAGGCTGGACCCAGACATGGCTGAACATCTGGGCTCAGACTAGGATGTTCAACAAGGGCTGAACAAAGTCCAGTACAAGTTTTGTATTGTGTTTTGTTGTAAAAATTCAAATTCCTTTTTTAAGACCAGAGAAAAAAACAAACAAGGTTCTTTCTTCACTATCTTATCTTGGTAATGGCTTCTTTAAGGTGTTTGTTTAATCATTCAGATATCTGTAGGGCAGATAATGTCTAGCTGTTCTTGTTGTGTGCTCAATGACCTATATTTACTGCTTTAAACTGGCCATGAGTTGGATAATGGAAAGCACTGATGTTTTTCAAATGGTTGCATAGCATGGTTACATTCATGTACTGTATTATGTGTGCCTAAATAAATATGTATTAAATATACACATACAGCATGTAGCTTCTCGTGCTAATATTAAGCTGTCAAAACATAATTGCCTTCATCTACTTAAAATAAATTACTGTGATACTGGATATAGTTCTTAACCAAGACTCTTTACCTTTCTTTGTCTGAACATACTTTGTTAGGTACTTCTGGTATTTTAACTCCACAGTTCCCATAAGGAATTTTATAAGGTCAAATATCAGTTGCTCATAATGATATTAAATTTTAAATTCCATTTTATAAAAGAAATTTAAAAATCTTATATTAAGGGTCTTTGAAAAACAAAACTGGTGCATTTTGAGTGGAAGCCAGATTAACCTTCTCTTCTTCATTACTGATCTTTCTGTGTTTATTGGAATAGAAGAGGGAAAATGATGAACTGCTTTGGAGGGTAGGATGCATTTTTTGATTGTATCCTTAATATGTCTTGTTGCTCTGATCCCTCCTCATTCTGAGTTGTCCAACGTAATGTAACCACTCCTTTTCCACAAGAATTTTGTGTAGGAGGGCATCTTGTTACAGCAAAGCTACATAATTATGTATTCCAAAGCATTTAGGCTAGTTCTGTGTTCCTGTGGTTTGTGTTGTGTGGTTGTGTGTAAGATTGGTGTGTTTTGGTTTACTTTTTTTTTTCTCTTCTTAAGGTGGAGGAGGAATGTTTGTGTGTTCCTGTGCATCTTCCCAATACCCTGCTTGATATTATTCACGTGCAGGAAATATGTTCTAAATTGCAAGCTGAAGGTTTTCAGTTATGTGTCTGCTGTTTAGTGCTTTTTTTTTTTCTTTTTTTTTTTTTTTTCAAATTCTTCAGGATAGAATTGTAGCAGATGGATAAATCTCAACAGTTTACCATGCATCAGTGGTGTTCCCCAGAGCTCAGTATTACACCCAGTCCTGATTAATATCTTTGTCATCTGGATGAGGGGATCAGGTGCATCCTCTGACAGATTACAGACAACACCAAGCTGGGCAGGAGCGTTGATCATCTGGAGGGCAGGAAGGCTCTGCAGAGGGATCTGGACAGGCTGGGTTGATGGGCCAAGGCCAGTGGTGTGCGAGTCAACAAAGTCAGGTGCCAGGTCCTGCACTTGGAGCACAAGAACCCCAGGCAGCACTACAGGCTGGAGACAGAGCAGCTGGGAAGATGTCAGGTAGAAAAGGATCTAGGAGTGCTGGTCAACAGCTGGATGAACATGTTCCAGGGCATGCCCAGTTGGTCAAGAAGGCCAGTGGCATCCTGGTCTGTATTGGCAATAGTGTGGGCAGCAGGGCCAGGGCTGTCCCTCTGTGCTCAGCATCTGTGAGGCATCACCTCAAGTCCTGTGTTCAGTTCTGGGCCTGTCACTGCAAGGAGGACATTGAGGTGTTGGGACATGTCCAGAGAAGGGTAACGAAGCTGGTGAAGGCTCCAGAGGGTAATTCCTATGAGAAGCAGCTGAGGGAATGGGGGTTGTTTAACCTGGAGAAAAGGATGCTCAGGGAAGATGTTACTGCTCTCTACAGCTGCCTGAAAGGAGGTTGTAACAACATGAGGATCAGCCTTTTCTCCCAGGCAACCAGTGATAAGGCAAGAAAATGGCCTCAAGCTATGCCAGGGAGGTTCAGGCTGGACATCAGGAGGGGGTTCTTAAACACTGGAATGGACTGCTCAGGGTAGTGGTGGAGTTACCATCCCTGGAGGTGCTCTAGAGAAATGGCCGGATGTGGCGTTTAGGGCCATGGCATAACTGACATGATGATGTTCACACAAAGATTGGAGTTAATGATCTGAGGTGTTCTACAAACTAAATGATTCTGTGACTCTGAGCACTTTCAGTTTCTTAAAACAATGTGTCAATACACAGAATTTCTGTTGCTAATGCTGCTTTCAATTCTATTCACACTTGATCTCCTGAAATTGCTTTTCCTTCCATCTCAACTAGATATAAACTCCTTGGAAAGATTTTCAAAATCTCAAATGAGATATCTTGGAAAAATAAGAAAGGAAAAAAAATGTGAACAAAACAGAGACATTGAAAAATTGATGGGAAATGTGAGGCATCAGGACTATTTATTCAGTCATGTGTGGATTTGCAGTAATTAAAAGGGATAAATTCAATAGTCGTAAATACGAAGCCAGTTTTGATGCAGCAAGTTTTTGTGCATAAAACAAATTGGTTGTAAAACTGTGGACTGGATGTTATGCCCTGGGAGCTCCTTGTTGCCCCTTTCATCATAAAGGAAGCTTGATAGATTAGTACTCGGACTTTGTGGCCTTTTTCATGGACATATGTGAAAATTACTACACAAAGTAGTTATGTTGCAGACCCCCTCACTCCCCTCCACATTCAGAAGAGAATGGGGGCTCTGTAGAGCTTTTTTACATTTATTGTAATTACTTATGCTGGGTAGGTTTGTATTCCTCAAGAGCTGGCAGCACTTTACTTCAGTGGTGATGATGTGTTTCAGTTCCATGTTTTGCCCAGAACACGGCAGATGCTTGCATTAAGTTTAATGCCAGGTTAAAATGTTTGAATGCCATGATGTCTTTGGAAGCAATTTGTTCATTCTTTATCCAAATGAGGCTTTTGGCAGGGTTTTTTGCTATCTTGCATGTGATAAAAATGCAGAGGTGTAAAGTAAAGCTCTACTTAACGAATTTCCACGGTAGCTCTCCCTTCAAGTTGGAGTACAGCAACCATGTGCATAAGATGAGTGTGAGTATCCCCTAATTGCTAGCCTTGGCAGAAGCTATTCTTGTGGTACCATAACAGTTAAAACTGCTGTATTTTGCTTTGCACTAGGATTCATTCTGAACAGTTTTCTTAGTTTTTGTGGTGCTGGAGTGTATGTACAATACCCTGACTCATGCATTATGGATTGTTGAACTTGAATACTGAGCAGAAAACATCTGGAATGTTCCCTTGACATTGCATGGCAGAAAGCATTTCTGTTGATTGCTGTATAGTTCTGCTCTTAGAAGTAATATCACCTTGTGAACAAAACCAAAAGTTCTCTTTCTCCCTGATCACTGTGTACTGTATTACAAACTCTTTTAGTAGATAAACATCAGATTAAAATCTTACCCTTTTATAGTACTCCAAGATGTATGAGTCAAATCCTGTAAGTTTTCACCATCCATCTGGCCTTTAAATACTGTAGTATTGAATAATTTTCAGTGCAGAGCAGCACATAAGACGTACTTAACAAAGGAACTGCTAGGCTGATTAGAATACTACATCAAGCTTCTCTATCATTAGGTAGATTTTATTGTTGCCTTGACAAAGAAAAAGATTAATAATGCAGTTCTGATGTCTAAATATTTTCTGTTTGGGACTTTAATCTGTAAATAATCCTTTTAAAGCAAGTTAAATTGAAAAAGAACAGATCAGAAATGATGCTTGATTTTCTGGTGTGTTTTGCCTTTATCCCCCAGTTTATGCGAACTGCTGCCAGAGGAGCTCGTGTACCAATCAAGTAGCAAGACACACCTGAAAAACACAGTAGGGAGGAAATTACTTACTGAACTAAGTCTGTCAGATCTTCCCTCACTGTTATGATATCTAAATGTTTCAGACTGTTGCAATAAAAACAAGCTCATATTCTCATGTATGCATGTATATGTGCTACTGTGAACAAGTGCTCTGCATTTATAAAAGGCATTGTTTTTCCTCCAGTCTACTTACATTTAGATTTTTAGTAACTTGTTTTTTGTACTCTGATTATGCATATCCTAACAAGAAGGAAAAAACAACATATGAAGGGTGGGGAGGCTGAAAGAATATAAACTATGCAAAGTTTTGTTGGCCTTGTATTAGGGAGGACCTACCCATTAGTCCAAGTTAAAACAATCTCTAGTAACTGTTTAGCTGGAACAACTTCACAGAGAAAGTCTGGCACACCCAGTCAGCTGCTTTTCTGTTCATTAGAGCTCAGCAGCATACAGTAACTCTCAGTAGCCTCAGGGAATGACAAAGTTAAAACCTTACAAATTCTCTAATGTTACTATTTTAAAGAAAACTTCATTTGAGTGAAATTTTTAGGGGCTGAGTCTGAGAAAACTTTATAACATTGTGGAACATACTTGTCAGGCAGTGAAATTCCTTAGGCATTTTTAGCCCCTAATTCTAAACAGTTACTGGAAAATTACTTTAAGCATTTTGTTCTCCTTTCATATTATGTACTTAGACCCGTCTTCAGAGGACAAGCTCAGCTGGAAGGGAAGCTGCAACATAAACATCTTGCTGGATGAAATAACTAGTAAATGCTTTTTGTAGATAATATGATATCAGCCCCTACTGTGATAGTTTTCTTAAATCTGTGCTTCATGCCACTCTGTGGAACATGATAGTAATGGCAAGAGCAGTTTTCTGTGCCTAGATCAATGACTTGGAAGAAAACAGAACTATTAAAAGAGCATTCTCTTCTAGCAAGATAAGTGTTTACAACGTGCATTTAAATCATTTACACAAAGTATGCTTTTTCTGAGTGAGGCAAAAAATTCACTTGCATTAATGACAGATTGCTAAAGAAAACTTGCCTGTTTAAGTATCTGGGAATATCTAAAGTTGTCTAAAATACTATCTGAGGAGATTTTAGGCATCTGAAATTTGTTGAATTCACTTCAAAAGAAAACAGCTTCTAGGTAGAGAGCTCTTAAAAGTTCTGGAATGATTTTTGTTTTGCTTTATTTTTGTATTCACATATCATGATTTCTTTTAATAGTTTTCTTAGGTTTAGCACACAAGTTTGCCATACAAATACTCAAACAATCCTTCAGCTGTACCATTCGAGGGAATGTTCTTTTTTACCCAGTGTTCAATCTGTAATGAAAGGTAGTTGGGAAAAAAAAGAACAAAAATTATCTTTAACTATGGGGAATGTAAAACGGGTTGAGGAGATGCTTTGAAATTTGTTAAGAACTGGAAAAAGAGAGGGTTTTTACAGTGGCATTAGGAAGAGTCTAAACTGATAAACCACTGTATATATTGACTGATAAAATCATTCATATTTTATTCATCTGGACTCCTAAATATTTTGTAATTTAAATTTAAAAATATGTTTTGCTGTCATCTCCTGTTTTCCCCTGACCGCCCACAGATTTAAAAAAAGTAAGCAAGTTTGCCTTTAGATTTTGTGTTGTACTTTGCAAATACTGAATCACATTATAATTTAGGTTGGGAAAGATCTCTGAGATCATTGAGTCCAACTTTGACCAGTCATCACCTTGTCAGCTAACTTGTAGCACTAACTACCATGTCCAGTCATTTTTTCACACTTCCAGGATGTGTTCTGTGATCTGTGTTCATATCATTTTTAACCAAAAGTGAGGTTTGTTTGTGTTCTAGCTAGAACCTGATGCAGCCTAATAAAATATTTTTGTGCTTAGGTCAAATAGCTTTTGTTTTGGCCAGGGAGAAGGGTCAGGAGGGGAAGAGCAGAACAGAAAGAATCAACACATGCAACTACACGAGCTGGTTGAACCACATACTTCTCTTGCCTCTAATGATGTGTTGGAGCATGATGTTGCCATTTTGCAAGTTAGGGCTTTCAGTCTGTACTGGGATACTGTGAGGACTAAAGTATGTATTGGCTGTGAGTGCTTGTGATCCATGTGATGAGAAACAATTTTTCATTAAAGGCTCTAATTGGCTTTTAAATTGATAAAAATGTTTCCTTGTTTAATCATTTTTTTGGTCCTGATGTTACACTAATCAAGAGAATGGCAGAACAGCCCAGGTTGAAAGGAGCCTTAAAATAATCATCTGGTCCAGCCCTTATTTGTTAAATTATATACAAAAAAAATTAGTGTGTAGTGAGGCACTGGTGTCGTTCAGACAGTCTGCTGGAATTATCCAGAGCAGCAGCCTAAAGAAGCAGAAATGGTGTCAAGAATAGTTTTAACTGTTCATTCAGGTAGGTAGCACAGTCTCAAAGACTTGAATGACCAGAGGTGTACTACTGCTTTGGACTCAAAATTTAATGTGTAGAAAATCTTGTAAAAATTACATATATCTGTGACTATCCACTGCTCTGCTTTTTCTGTTGTGTTTATCCATAACCTGTGGTTTCTCACTGTTTCAGCTCAGTCACTTCTTTAAAGGATTTAATATGGTTTTCATGTCTGCTTAATGTGGACCTGTTCAAGCAGTATTTCTTTTTTTCCATTTGCTTTTTTCTCTTTTTAAAAAACACCTGCATAATTTAGGGCAATCAGCTTGATTTCAAGATGTCTTTCACCTTTTTGCATATTTGTAATGCCTTTAGAATGGTAAAAATGTTTGAAATTCCCTCTTTCTGTGAGTAGCTCCTATTCTAAAACAAACCAGTTGTGGACAACTTCTTTTAGTCTTCCAATTTGTGGAAGTTTTACTTTGGCAAGGTTTCTCTTTGTTACTTCTAAAATATTCGTTTTTCTTTGCTTTATGATTAATTAATTGTATTATATAGCCATGGCTATTGCTTCTTGGAGGAGTTTCAGCCACTAAACAGTTGCTTCACTTTAAGTTAATTCTTGTTTTAATTTTGCGCACTTCCTTCCTGAATGTGAATATTCACTAGTAACAAGCCATTGTCCACTTGTCGCTATTTCTGCTTAACTCAATCTCCAGCTGTCCAGCTCTGTGCAAGAATCTATCCTTTTTTGAAACAAAACATAACACTAATCCTCCTTTGCTTATGCCAGCTTCTTCTGTTCCTAGCACACACTAGTGATGTTGCTGATTGTTAACTGCATGTGATTATTCCATCCCCGTTTATCTTCCTGCTCTCTTTAAAGAATCCACTTTCTGGCTTTTCCGTCTTGCAGTCAAGCTCTTAATTTTCAATACCTCGTCTGCTCTTTTGGACCATATTTTTGTTTTTCTTTGTTTTTCCTTTTGTTTCTAGAATCCAGCTGCAGCGGTAAACTCAGGCTTCCGCTATGCCATATCCGTGAAAATGTGATATGCTATCACTTGGCTTCATTCCAGGGGGAATCACTTGGAATGCATAATTCCTATTTCTTATTTTCCCTGAACACTTCGTCTGCACTTTGGTTGGATGTTTGCTGCTTCTGGCGGGTTTTGTGAACTCCGTGCTTTATTAGTAATTGTCTAATAGGAGATCAAAAGGTATTCAGTTGATTTGTGTAATGTTTGATTAAAGCAGTCCTAGGAGCTGCTTGTGAGCTCTGTGCAGGAAGCTTCTGCACGTAAGAGAAGGGCAGAGAAACGTTTTCTAAAAAATGTCTGGATTTTTTTTTGGCCACGGGGCTAGGTTTTAAAACTATTTGAAAAAAGTAAGAAGCTCACAGAACAGTGAAGAAATAATGATTACTAGAGCAGCCTTGTAGACTTGTATTTTTGTCTGTTAATGAGTGTTCATTAGAACACATTTATAGGGATGGAGCACTGGAAACAATTATATTGCATTCTTTTAAATGTTTGGAATTCAGCTGTAGACTCCTGTGACAGCTAGTTGTGCTCTGGCTTCCTTTCCACCAGTTCAAGGGTATTGCTCCTTCCCTCTAGGAAGGCTTTTTGGCTTTACTGTTCATGCTTCATTCTCTTTTGCCTATTAAATCTCAATGAAAGAGAATTTACAGCCTCTTCAGCTCTTTTTGTCCTCCACAAATACTGTCACATATAACAAATAGTCTGTTACATTATCCATGTGTTGGGGCTTAAGTAAACATCGGAGAGAGGAATACAAATTTATTTCAACACATACACCTTCATATGTTTTAAAATTAGCTTTAGAAGTAGTTCCTCTGTTTGTTATAAGTTTTCTTACAGCATTTTTTGCAAAGGAATACAGGTAAAAATTCAGTAATATGGTGACTTTTCATAAAACACTTTATCTCCAGTAGTGGGACATGTTACTAACACAGTTTGTCAAATATCTGTATGTATATAGAAAATATAATGGAAGAAATGAAACTTCTTTGAGCTTTAAAGTGCTGCCTAAGCAGACAATTTAATTTAAATCATAACAAGAATGCATCAATGTGAGGGTTGATATTAAAACTGTTTTCCTAACTATAGAAATGTTTTTTAAAGCATGGGGTTTATTTTGAGCATATTGCAACCATCTCAAGAATTGGATGGAACTGATATTCAGAAAAATCTGAAAATTTAATATAGGCACATGCAACTGTGTCAAGCTATTTCATGACTATGTGCTTTATCTGTCAAAGCAATCTGACTCAGAGTACACATAGAATTTCCTAGAATAGGAGTAACCTGACTGACGTGTCCTTTATTTTAAGATGTTATTTTTACTGAATCAGTAGTTTCATAATCTAGTTATCAATATTCTTGAAACAAAGGCAGTTACCACCAAGTTGCTAAGTGACTGTAAGCTTGCATAAGGGGTAATTAGGACTGTAAAGAAAAGGAGGAGACTGATCACTTCTGATGTTTCCAGTATAAATCTAAGAACTCTTGTATAACTTTTCGGGTTCATTCTTTGACACTGATGTGGCTGCAATTTGTACAGAATTCAGTTTTATCTTACTGGATAGTGAGTACCAAAGGATATGTTGCAAGAACTGTCAAATCATAACATAGTTGATTGTAGGATTGCCTTTCCACAAGGTGTATTATTTCCTTATTACCCTAAATGTTGGCTAGTGCTTAGTTTCATTTTTTAAAGCCAATGATAGCAGAATCTTTGAGGTACAGATGTCTGGAAGTGTCAGGGACTGCTGATGCCATACTGTGCAAGGTACAATGTACTCAGTACAATGTGCAGCCTGCATCATAAGGGTGCAGCTGTGTAACTCCTCAGCTTGCACCTGCTCTCTGGCCACATCTTTTTAAGCATAGAATCATCAGCCACAGGTGAGTGTGGCTCAGAACCTCTGGGGCACATGTTCATAGATTTGGTATTTTAGCTTTTGGTAGTCATTGTATTGAAATGGCATCTGGATTGAGGGAACTAACCAGCATAAATTAATATGTGCCACAAAGAAAATCATTCACTGGAAGTGATGATGGCTACAGAACGTCCAAAATATGATTAAGCAAGGTGTCAAGATACCAATTCTGGATATTTCAAATGCCATGAGGATCTGCAGGAGTTTCTTCACCTGTATAATACAGTATGAAAAGAGGGAACAGTAGAAGTAGTAGCAGTAATAAATGAGCTTGCATTCCTTTCAGTGTTTACAGTAATGAATTGAACAAGCAAACCTGAGGCATGTAAAAGGAGGTTGATGTACTAAACTGATGTTTATCAATAGATGCAAACCATGTGTTGGTAATGCTTAGAATCTGGAAGGGGTCATAATATTTGAGTGGGAAAAGGTGCTTCTTACAGACATCTCTAAAGAATTGGGTGTACTTTGAAAGGAAATGCAGAGTGATGTCATGTGTTAGCCCTTTTCATGTGTGCACCTTTGGGGTTGCTTTGTTGCTCTGAAGTGCAGAGAATGTTCCAAAATGGCTTTGTTGTCTTCCTCCTCTTTTGGGTTGTACCAGTAAATGCCTGATGTACAATTGATTACATTTGTGTAATCTGTAAAACCTCAGTCTACAGGTTAGCATTGTCATAATGCGGTAATAAAATTTAATGGGTTTCTGCTTATGCATTTCTGGTTTTTTTAAACTCTACAGGGTCATTCATATGATAATCAGTCTTGTTTGTATTACATATTCTATAGGATCTCTGTGGGTAGCATTTGTATAACCTTTCAGGATGCAGCTGCTGCTTGTGTTATTGAATCCTTTTCATTATGCATTCATTACAGAAGGATAAATAAAAATAGGTTTAATAACAATGGCAAGAGAAATCTACTGCAGTCTGGGATATACAGATGCAATTTGTATAGTCATGTGCTTCATTTTATGTTCAGTTTTAAAGTACATAGTCATTAATATACCAAGAATCTGCTGTAGAGTTTCTTAAATTTAAGGCTGGCCTTCATAGGATGAAAGAATGAATTGGTGAAGTCTGGGATTCCCATTAAAGGTAACTGATTAGTATATTATATTGGTAAAGGAAAGCCCTGAAAGAGATATTAATCTGAGAGCGATGGTAGTACAAACAGTATAAGATTCTGATTTGAAAATAATATGTTAAAAATCTTTAATACTTAGGGTATGAGGATTTCTTGCTTGTTCACGGAAAATCTTAAAAATAGAAGAGCTACCCCTTCTGCGAAATACTGCCTATAATACTGTACATTTTATAATTTCTCAAGATACAGCCCCTTCTGAGACTTGCTTGACACAAAAGTTGGTCTGAACTGTGTATGTGGAAGGGTAAGGAATTACAGGAACTTGAAGTAGATGTTGAGATGGCTGATTTTTCTTAAACAGCTGCAAGCAGGGATGGAGAATAACTCAGCCAAGTATCAGTATGTTTCTACTCCATGTACTTGAACTAGCTGATGTTATTCCAGGCCGTGGGCTCTTGAGTCCATGTTTACTTGCTTCATTGAGAGAAGTACATGCAACTCTGATAGCTCTTTATCTTTCTCAGAGAAGTAGTACTTGAGTGAGATTTTTGTCATTTTGAGGAGGACTCCAGGCATTCTTAAGCAGAATTTGTGTGTTTATGCGTGGAATTTCTAGACAAATACATGTGAAAGAGCAAATACATATGAAAAATATGACAAATACATATGGAAGAGAACACATTGATGTTTCTCAGGGTCCTGTTACATAGCTCAAGCTCCTTGTCTCACCAGTGCAACAAATTGTCTGGGGAAACTTGTAAATGTTGAAAGTCTTGATCTCATGTGTAGGAAAGACTTTGAGGTGGAAAAAGGGAAGGATGTATCTGAGGAAACCTGAACACAGGGCAGGTCTGTTGCTTAGATTTGTTTTATTTTCAGCTTTCCGGCAATTGAATTAGTTTATGAAGAAAATCCTGAAATAATAGCTTTGTTTGATAATGTTAAAATAATTGATCTGCAGTAGATCACAGATATGTAAGTAGAACTTTTTTAGAGTATACTTACCCAAATCCTAACACACAATATGTATCCCGAGGAGTTGTGGATGCCCTATCCCTGGAAGTGCTCAAGACCAGGTTGGATGGGACTTTGAGCAACCTGATCTAGCCTGTCCATAGCAGAGGGAGATGGAACTAGATGATCTTTATGGTCTCTTACAATCCAAACCATTCTAAAATTCTATTAACTAAGTGTAAATGTATTTGTGTTTTAATTTGATTTTCCAAATTAGAGTGCTTTATCTTCTTACTCTGATTCGTAATTAAATACATCTGGTGGAGCCCTTTTAGGCATATGTGAAATACAGTATCTTGAGCAGCTTCATAAAGCCATATGTTGCATTCCTATCTGAAAGCAGTATCTCTAGCAATAATCCAGAGAACTTGCCTTAGTATTAATATAGGTACATTGGGTGAATTTAGTAATAGCTCCAGTGATACTTACTGTACTGGTAGTTGTAAGGTTTTAGTTATGTGTTTCATGCTGTCTTTTTTTTTTGTAACTGTTACAACCAAGTTGTAATTGGCAGTGCTGCCGTGGGAAAGTGTACTTAGTGCTCTATTGTCAGTGGTTTTGTTAAGGAGAAAAGTGTCTGGCTAATCTAGCAGTAAAAGATAGGTTAGTTGTAAAACATAAAATTCACATGCTGGTTATTTTAATGGTGTCACATTGTGCTACATTGTTTGGTGAACTGGAAAGTGGATAGGTCCTAAGGCAAGAAGAGTTATTCTGCAATTTCATTATAAAAATGAAGGAATTGAGTTGCTTGATGATAGCTTCGTATTTAACTGTTTGCCAAAAGATATAGACCCCTTCTCTTAATCTCATATGTTAACCTGTCATAATTTCAGATAAAGTCATTTGGTAAAATACTTAATTAAATGTCATAATATAGAGTTCAGGTCATATACAGTATCTTGCAAAGTATTCTAGCAAATAGGTCAAGAAACTGTTTTAAACTAGGATGGTCTCTTTTCTGTATGAAAGTTACTTACTGTGGTATAACTTTTGACAATTTCATAGCTTCTCGCTCAAGCTGCTAAGTTTTGGTTGTTTTTGCCTTTTTTCTCTTGAAATAGCTTTAAGTAAGTGTTAAATCAACAGGTGGACCACAGCTTGAACCAGAATTTACAAAACGTTAGATTAGAAGAAAGTCTGTCCACCAAATTGATGTTTAACTGATATTTAGTCAGCTCTTATCTAGCCTGGTGGGGACTGACATAGTCCAAGTCATGAAAGACAGGGAATTAGCTCAATAATGCACTGGGGGATGTGTCAGAATGAAAAAATAAACAGAGCAAAACAGAAACAAAAACCACACAAAGTGAAAACAAGAAATACAGGTCTGAAAGGAATCTGCAAACAAGTCCTTCAGCATAAGTCTTTACTTTTATTTCTTTGGTGGCTCTTTAGGGAGTTGACATTCTCTCTCTCTCCAATGGCACTTCAGTTTGTGCAGTCATATTACTGACCCAGGTCAGGAACTGATTCAACTGAAAAATATTTTTCTTTTCCTGTGTTCTTTTCCATCCTGCTCACTCTGCAGTCTGGTTCCACCTGTGAATGAAAGCCATGGCATGGGACAGAGTGAAAGCCAAGGCAATGGGAGGAGGCACCTGACAGCAGTACCTGATTTATGCCATAGAGGTACCAAACTTCTCACCATGACCTCTGCTGCCTCTGCTCTCTCACTCTTGTTTGGTGCTGGTACAAATCCTGAACAAATTGATTCCATGCATTTGTCCAAAGCTGTATTTGAATTTATTGAGACCAAATAGTATGTATTTATTAAAAGTAAATAAAAATATTGTGTGTTAATAATCAAAACAGGAACAAAGTGAAATTCACAAGGCTGATGTACTATGCAAGGGCTTTCCTACGCAGCAGCTAGTGGTGTTACCTTACTGCTTACTTCAAATGTGCTTCCCCACTTATACTAAAATAGTAATTTCCATAGGCTCCCCTTGATGAATCAGTTATATATACTAGGATATACACTCAGAGGAAGCTGAGTGACATGACAGCCCATTACATGAAGGGTATTTTCACAAGCAGCCCAGTGTTCTCCGCAGCAGAATTTACAGCTTACAACCCAAGTAAGGGTTCTAGTTCAGTCACCTAAGCCTCAGTGATGGCTAGCCCATTGTAAAGAGGATATCTCACTTAAGGCATTTATTTCTACCCAATTTATGTGGCATATGTGATTTATTTCCTCAAACTATTGTACTTTATTTGCCAATGAGCAAAGACTTACTAAGTATCAACATTGTTGATAGTCTCAAATCTTAATTTTTATATGCGTTGCAATTAATTAACATAATATCATGTATTGCAAAAATAGGTATATAATATATCCTTATCTTTCTAAGAGGAAATGTTGATTCTGATTGACAGCATCAGGTGAGTTGGGGAGAACATACAGAATTATTTTTCTTGTCACATTGTGAATATCTTATGGTGGGGTATCAGTAAAGGACTGCTTCTTTCTAAAGCAGAACTTGCTTTATTGCATCAGATAACACCTTTTTCATGGAAGTACAATGCTAATGGGTGTGTTCCCATGGGTGGGAAGATGCATGGGTGACCTTTCTACAAGGCCTTTTAAAAATGAAATTAATAACTCTTATGCCTGCATAATTTGACAAACACAGAAGTGTGAAATGTTTCTGCCCCCTTTTTAGATCCCTTCTTAAATGCCTGGTATGTAGGGGTGTTGTAGCTGTAAAATGTCACTTGGCTGATGTTGCATTTCAGCTCTCCTTAAGATAAATCTGTGGTTTAATTATTTGCTTTAAAGTGATCTGATCCTGATTGTGTTCTTATACCTTTGCTAGTCATATTCCATACCTGTTAATCAGGAAATGTTCCAGCCTAACTTGGCACATAAAATACAACTGAAGCAGACATCCCTTTAAAATATAATTAAAACTTAGAGACCTTACTATTCCCATGGTATTGCCCAGTAATCCATTAGCTTTTGTACACTATTGAGATGCTTCTTTTAAAAGTCTGTTCATCATTACTGTGTTTCTTGTGCATCATGCTGCTGAGTTTGACTGGGGAAAGCAAGACATTAAGACGAAGACCTTCAAATGGGATAAGGCTGCTCTGCTCCCTTTCCCTGTAATTTTAGTCCTTGTATCCTTTTAGTCCAAATGCCTCTACTTGCTTTCCATGATGGAGTTTCTATAGCTATATTCTGGATCACATTCAACTTCTTGTGTTGGCAGTCTTTGCAATTATGCCACATTCAGTAAATCTCTGAAAAGGCTAAATTGACTTCTAAAGAGCCTTTTGAAGGCCTCATTACCATAATTTTTTGTCCTGACAGGCTAATAGAGACACACCCCTGCACTTCTAGCAGTGCCAAATTATTAAGTACTTGAATACCTGTCCTTATAGCATCTAAATTTTCCAGTGTAGTGCTCATTTCTTTTAGTTTCAAATAACATATTCTGTGTAGCTGTGATAGAATCAGTCTGTAGAAACTAAGAACTGGGATGCAGATGTGTTTGCTTAAGAACTGTTAAACCAGCTGATGCTGCAGTGTACTGCTTGTACATAGCTGTCTCTAACAGACAAAACCTTTTTTAGATTCATAGGTAATCTTGTGGATTTAAGATTTTAGTTCATGTAAGAGAAAACCATTTCAGTTTTCTCAGGCTTGGGAGGACAGAAAGGTACAGCAAGCATCTCTTGCTGATGCCATGGGAGATTTTGCAAGCAAGCGTTATGAACAGCTCTTGCAGTAGTTAGGCAAATCAAATGATAGGTACTAATTACTGTGTCCCAGTGGTTCTCAGGTAAGAGTCATAAGAATTCATGCCCCATTTACTGTTTAATGAATAGAGACAAGTTTTGAAAGGCAAGTTGTTGCTTCTTGAAAAGCTGGTGACAGAAAAAGTGCCAAGTAAGGAAGAAGTCAAATAGGAATAGTGTAATGATTTCAATATGTAATTTTAATTAAATTTTTTGAGTTGTCAAAAGATCATGTGAGAAGATGGGATGGGGAATTAAACCCCTAAAGCAAGGGGTCCTATTCTTGTTCTTTTATTTATGTATTTTGGGGTGAAGCACAACAGCTTGGGTTGTAGTACACAGCATCTTACCTAGCAGCAGAGTGCTGTTCTGAGTGTAATCTGAAATGGCTGTATTTGCAACGGGTCACTAACTGGGAATAGCCACCAGATGGAAAATGTAGTGGAAATTAATATTTGTGAAACAATGTAAAGTTTCTCATTAAGAGAATTAGCCTGTAGGGTGGGCTGTAGGGTTTTTTGTCTCTTCCCCCGCCCACCCTTTTTAAGGTGTTGTCTAACTGCCACCATTAATGTGTACTTAGGTAAGTAAGCTATTGAATATTGATAATTTTTTAAAACTTGTGTTTTTAGGACATTTCTCTTAAATTTCACTCCAGAGCAACTTACATGATGCGATAGCTTTATTGCTACAGTCTTGGAATTTGGAAATATCCAACTGATTTTTCCAACCTTCACTGGGAGACAGGGTCAGATCTGCAGAAATCATGATAGCTGTTGACAATATGCTCATATTGTAAATTCTTCAAAGCTGTGAAAGCAGCTCTTTAGAGTGTGAAGCAAACCCTGTGTGTTTTTTTAAGGGCACAGGTTTTTGCATTTTTGTTACAAGCATTTTAAAAATTACGATTCTGTCTCCAGCTTGTAACTCTAATCTGAAATTTATTTATTTAGTAAGGTTCTAGTATACAAAAGAAAGCAAAACAAAGGTTTGTTGAACAGGTTTGTCTTTGCAGGGACTAATTTGTGGGTTTTTTATTGCTCCTATGGAAAAATAGTAAGTGCTTTTCCCCCCCTCTAACAGAAATTCTTCAGCAACCATTCTGTTTAATTTTTTTATTTTCTAAGGAATTCAATAAATAGTATGAGTTTTCTAGAAGGAAAAGGTCTGGAAGTGCACTGTGTTTTCTTGGTGGATAGAGGACAGAGAAACCAGCTATAAAGGCACCACATTTGAATTACCTCTGTCTCCTTAAGATGTGTGCTTATCTGAAAGAAACAAAACATTAAAGTAATTCATTGTTTAGAGATTGTTTGTATAAAAAATTGATTCCTAGCATTGAGAGCCAACCACAAAATATAAATCTTGATAATAAAACAGGTCTTGATGCAATGTAGTGAGTTCTTCCAGGCTGAGCAAATCAAAGCAGTTATTTATTACTGAAGCAGGACACAGTTTGGCACTGCATGGCTGAAATTATCCTCAATTTATACAAACAAAAAATATTAGCCTTAGGCCATGTGTATAAGAGAGTGGCCTGGAGCTGTTTTCTCCTGAAACATTGGGCAGAGACATGAAACTCTGATCCAGTTCTGTCTTGATGTCTGGGCCTGGCTGGCTGGGAAATGGTGCAGAAGAGAACCATTAGGAGAGAATAGATTGTGACAAAGCTCCTTGTCTTTCTCTTTTTATCTTGACTTAAGAAGATTGTCGTACCATTGTCGCAGTGCTCTGATAGGAAAGGGAAGTGTTACAAGTCTGAGCTGTGCAGACAGCAGTGGTGTGTAATACAAATAT
The DNA here is from genome assembly GCA_013397075.1 of Rhabdornis inornatus. NCBI lineage: Eukaryota > Metazoa > Chordata > Aves > Passeriformes > Rhabdornithidae > Rhabdornis > Rhabdornis inornatus. The sequence continues at coordinate 3,946,484 of VWZS01007264.1, forward strand.
GCAGCTCTAAGCACTGAGAAACAGTGATAGATGGGCTGCAGTCCTGGATCTCCCAGTCCCACTTCCTGAAACTGCATGGAGCTGAGCCCAGTAAATAACCTTTGATTTGAAATGAGACTTTCACTTGCTTATACCAGTATGCTTTAGACTTTTACAGTGCTATTTTCACTGCTCAGCGTTTTCCTTTAGCCACATTGAGTCAGTCTTTGTCAGATAACGATTATTTAATCTTTTCTCCATTTTGTATTTCTTTCCATTTTTGTATTGGATAATAGATTTTGTTGAAATGGTCGGTGATTCCTTTTAAAACTGATGATAGCACAGTCTTTACAAACATTTTGATTCATTTATTTTGTTTAGTGTTTCTGTTTTTGCTTCTAAGCTTGAACTTTTTAAGTGGAGTTACATGGGTTTGTTGCTGTGGTACCAATAATGCCTTGTTCATAAAAGATTCAGCAGTATAGCTAGCTTCCAGGCTAGACTAGTCACTCTTGAGTCTGTAAAATTGTCTCTGCATGAGAAAAAGGTATTATATAAGAATATTAATTAAAGGTTTGTTGTTTTTTTTCTTAACTAGGTGGGAGTGGTCTTAATAGAGTTGCATTGAGAAAAGCCTCTGATTGTGACTATGCGGTCCTAGGAAGTTCTTTAATCATGGCAAGGGGAGGAGAGGAGCAGGGGGCAAAGGAAGCACAGATAATTCAGTGTTAAATTCTCTGTATTTGGAAAGAATGTAAAAGGGTGTTATAGTTAGAATATAGAAGATGATGTGTTTCAAGATAAGATACACATTTTTCCTAATTTTTGGCATAACTTCAGAAATAGGTATCCTGGCTAAAAATGCAAAAATATCAAACTCATCTAAATTGCGATTGTTGGGGTAAGGGGCAGAGGAGAACCATCTAAAACCTTTTTACCAGGAATAGCCATCCTTTGGCTTTTATGTAAGTCACTACTCTCTGAAGCAAGTCATGGTTCAACTCTTCAAGTGGCATCTAGGCATTAGAAACTAGAAATAGATTGCTTATAATGCTTACATTTATTTACTAACTGTCCTGTTACACTGTTCTCCAGGACTTATTTTTTTTATAAATAAGAGGATTCTTAATAAACCTTAAACATTCGCTAGAACTGCTAATGACACCAAAGTTAATTTTCTTCTTGCTTTGGTTGAACTTTGTTGTTCTTTTGCTTCTTTAACCCATAAACCATCCAATCTTAACTCCTCAGAGTAGACAGTCCTAAAAGGATTGGTGTTGATTGCATCAGTTAATGCGTGGGTATAAAGGCCATGTGTGTAAATTAGGATTGGACTAGGACTTATACCTCTTGACAGCCTGCTGACCAGCTGGACAGATCACATAATATATCATAGTCTGTGGAGAGGGACTTTGTATCTTCTGTCTTCAGTAAATGGTAAAGTTCTCAGTAAAATAGGGTATCTTCAGTTAAGTCAGTTTTGCTTTTAATATATTGATACTGATACACCAGAAACTTACAATTTCACAGTTTTTAAATCTGAGTCAACACTGCCATATTTTTTTCTGTGGAATTATAAGTGTTACTCACTAAAATGAATATTTTGAGGGATCAATTTTTTTAATGTAAATCACTGGACAAAATTGTTGAAGCTTAACCTAATTGACAAAACCTGCAATTTTAAAGGAAAATAATTTTCTTCAGGAAGTTTTGACCCATTTTTGTTGGTCGGCTTTCATTATATGATTTTTGAATGTTAAATTTAAAAAGTAGGCATGTGTGCCATTGATCTATAAGTATACCTTTTTCTTTCTTAATGCTTTTAAGCTCAGAAGTCAATACAAGTAAGTTACATTCTAAATGTTATGCCTTTAGATTTTAGTTCATTGTTTGATCACATGGCAAATGTAATTTCAAAGGACGTTAGGCAATAAACTTTTTGTCTTACATCAACTTAACATCTGTGCCATTAATTGTTTTGCCAAGAAATTACTAATCTGCAGTGAAAATACATAGCATTACTAATAGGAGATGAAGAAAGTAGTGTCAATTTACTTTATAATGGTGTCATTGGAAAGGCTTTTTTTAGACTATTGGAAGAATATAAAAATCTGGAGCAATAATTAACTTTATACATTTATACACTTGCAAATATTGCTCTAGTTTAGAGATTGACAACAAAGAGGCATAGAATGTGGTAAAATCTCTATCTTCTAAAGCACATCCTTAATTCATGTAGAATAGGCAGAAATAGTTCATGGAATATCTTAGGGGAAATATTTTGATGTAACTTCTTATCAGTGTTCAGAATTTACTTTCTGAATTGCCAAAGCTGAATATGAGTGTGTGTTTTGCAGTGATACTTATTTGCTTTGCAAAGGTATTACTCAAGACACAGTCACATTTTTTTTGTCTTCAACTATTAATAATTTAAGTAATGCACCTGTATTTTCATTCAAATGTTTATAATAAAATTTTATATTGGACTTTTTTATTTTGAAAAGGCCAGTTATTGTCTTTTGAGGAGAACATGGCTAGCTGCTGGTCTCAATAGCTACCCCTATAAAGGTTTTATATGTTCAAGACTTTTGGCAAGCTTAGAATGCCTTTTGTGAAATAAAATTCTAACACTTAAAGAAACTGAAAAACCTGTGGAGGTATTATGTCCACTACTGTAGCTCAGGTTAAAACCATTCTGTTCATGTCTTAAACAGCAAATTTGAATGTAGTTCCAAGCCCTTGAAAACACACTGATACATTTAAACTAAGCAATTTACAGTCAAGATGACATATTTTCTTCTTTGCTGCACCATTTGTTTGGTTTTACCAATGAGTATTTATGGATGACTCTAACAGGTTAATTACAGGACAGCCTTCATGGACTAGGCAGCAGACAAGCCAACAGTCATGGTGATTCTTGGCTGTCAACTGTACTGTGAGAAGAAGCTATTAGCAGCAAATTTACAAGCTATGAGGCTTAGAATAATAGATTATATTAATACTTTGTATTAGAGGACAGAAAAATCAAGCAAATGGTCTACTGTACATAAAACATTAGAAGAAACCAAGGACCTTTTCTTTCATGATGGGAATTTTCTGTATTAGTGTGTATAAAGCAGAGAATAAGAAAAATACTCCCAAGAGATCATAACCAACTGACAAAAATTCCCTGTTTACAAAGGCAACTGCAACTACAAAAATTCATGTAAGATGCATAGTAATCAATTTCATACAAGAAAAATAGCAATTGTTTTGTATGTGTTGAAAGTCCAGTTGTAAGTCCTGGTGTTTGGAGATTCTTCTTTTTCTTTATATAAGTTTAATTTTGAATGGAGAGAAGAGAAAAAGTATACAGTCTGGTAGAAATCCTGTGGGTTTTTTCTTTTACTTTATTCCCCTACATTAAAGTGCTTGCAGTTTCTACAGAGTGGTCAGCACAGTAAAAATTACTGACATAAATGTTAAGAATATAGAATTTGTTCAGAAGTAAATGCTGACCAAGTAACAGGGCAGTTAAGTTGAATAACAGAATTATTTCTTAGTAATATGTAATTTCTGTGTATTTTTAGAGTCCATTCAAGCTCTCGCTATAAGCCTACAGAAAAATTACTTAAATTGAAAATTGCAAATCAAATTTAGTTTGAAAATCTGCTCAGTGCTAGGCCCTTAAACACTATGTTTGGCATTACAGAATTGGTCTGATTTTAAGTGTTAGACCCTGAGCTTTCAATAGTTAAGTAATGCTAAAGTAAAATATTGGTGAGGGTAACAATTATGTATTATGTAAAACTGTCACTAAATGACAGAATATATCTTACTGTTCTACATTACAGCAGTGAGTTGATGCTTGTAAAGGGATTTATGAACACCCAAGTAGATCTAATATCACTCACTTCCATGGGAATAGAGTCATAGCAGTGTAGCACAGCTTTTGCTGTCTTTGTAGGCGGGTGGGGTAATTTGTATAGGAGAGGTGGACTATGAGGTCAGGGGAAGAGCTGAGAGGACCATGGGGCTCAAAGGTGTGATTCAGTTTCTACTCAGTGGTTCAGAGTCTTAATGGGATAGCTGCTGGTGGCATGGTGGGTGTGGAAGCTGATCCTGGAGCCAGTCCTAATTCATGCCCTTTTCCATTACTAGGATAACAGAATGTGCTGTGTCCCTCAGGTTTGCAGGTGATACCAAATTGGAGGGGAGGGAGGTAGGACTTTTAATAAGGTGGCTCTAGGTGTGGGTGTGGGGCAACAGGAAGGGACTTCCTGATGTTTGGCCAAGACAAGTGTGAAATCCTGCACCTGGGCTGGAATAATCCACTGCTTGGGGTGGAGGGCTGCCTGTCAGTTCTGGAGAGGAGAGGAAAAAAATCACCACAGGAAAGTGAAGTTCTTAATTTGGTTATTATCTTTTGCAATTAAGCAACTTCACTGAATGATAATGTTTGCCTCACTTTGAGCAGGGGTTTGACTAGGTGACCTTGAGAGGTCAGATTCACTTCTGTGATTCTGAATTGTATAAATGAGCAGGCAGCTATGGAGGAGCTCTGGCATGTTTTGACAAAGTAATTCCAGTCTGTCATAAAATCAGGAATGTTTTGGTAATCTGAGTGCTGTGTACAAGCTTCTTTAAAGTTTCATGATGCAATTGGTACAAGCAGCAAAAACTTGTCTGCAGAAAGAGCAGAATATTAGATTCAGATTGAATCTCTGTCAACAAGTTATGTGCTTTCTAAGACTGTCATATATAGCAGTGGACATTTTTACCTGAGGGTTGGGTTTGGATATCTCTATTAGTCCTGAATTGACTTTGCTTTGAATGACAAGTACAATACTTAAGAACTAGGATGCTGATAAGTGCAAGACATCTAGTGAGAGATGAAAGGTTCTATCAAAAAGAAACTGACTTGGTTTTATACTTGCTCCTGGTATTGCCAAGAGTATCTCTGCTCAATCATAAATTAGTTGGCTATCTTTTCCAAAATTTAGCAGTGTAGTATGGCAAGACTGGAACTATATTTTGGTGTGAGAGAAATTGCATTTGGTTTTAACTTTCCAGAGTAATTTCCCTTGTAAGGAAATCCCACAGTCAAGTGTGTATTAACTTTAGGTATTAAAGTTGGTATTTGAATCTTACTTTGGTTTTTCAGTGGTGGATGTTACATGTGACTCCTGGAACTATTGGATGGACTAATAGTGGATATTAGTCCAATAGTGGATAAACCACTATCGGTGGTTTTATTTGGCATGTTTCTGTATCCTGCTGTAGAATGGGTGGACCTGATGAGTTCTGCTTTAGCTTAAGTGTGGCAACATATGTATGAAAGTGAACACAAGTTACCCATTTTTTCATGATTTAGGCAGCAAGTATGCTGAGTCTTCTCAACAGATTACTATAGATAAAAGAACCTTCGTTTAGGGTCTTCCATTTTAAACAAATCAGAATAATTTTTTCATCTGGTCTTGCTTGAACTTCCTGGTGTCTGGCTGGAAGAAATCAAATGCATTTTCCATATCAAGTGTATTTCCAGAGTTTCTTGTAAAACATGTAGCGTGGATGTTTCATGTAAAACGTATTATCCACTCTGTTACCTCCAATGCACTGCAGAGCACTGAGAAAGTCAGTCACAAGATGATAAAATGTCATGAGCCAAAAAAGCTGCAACATTAGATTTCATTTTTCAGGTTGCGCATGTCTTTAGATCTGCTTGTGTTTAGAGTTCATAAATTCAAATATATAGTTTTAGAAAATCTGCTGATATTTTTCATGGGTTTTTTCACAGTCTTGCCAGGTACCAAATTTGCCTTATCATACACTGGTCTGCACCTCAGACCAGCAGGAAAGCTGAAAATGCAGGAAAGCTGAAAATCAGTTAGAAGGGTTAGGTACTGGGAGATGTAATGAGGATTTCATCCTTCTACTGCATTTTGCAATGAATACAAAGTGACAATAGTAGGAACAAACCTTCAAGGTGTTGTAGTGCTGCTTGTATCAGTTCTCTCTGTGTTCAGATTGTGGGTGATTTTTCAGCATTTCTTCCTACCCAGACTGTTCTTAGGGCCTTTTTTTTTTAACCCTTCCCCTCTTAAAGTGATTCCACTGTATTTCTCCTAGTTTGTGGAATTATCTGTCCTCCAGATGCTAGTACGGTTTAGGGCTTTTTTGCACTATGGTAACATTGTATTTTTCCTCTCCTGATAATTGGAAGAGCTTTTTTAAAATTTGACTGCAGTACTACTAATGTTCTCTGTAGAACCACCCACCAGGACAGCAGGCAGCTCCATCCATCATAGATCTTGTACCAACATTCACAGCATGGCTGGAAGCTAAGGGGGTATCTCTGGTGTCTCCAGTTCTAACTGCTGAGTGCCCTAGACAGTGAAACTGCTTTAAATATTTGAGATATAGATCTTTCTGATCCAGACTTTCTGTATGTTTCCTGCCTGTTCTTTGGGCATTTTTTTTTCATTTCACAGTTTTTCAAAATATTGCATTTATCTGCTTCAGAGTATCTTTAGTCTTAACCTTTCAAATGTAGGAGAAATCTGGATCTGAGGAACAACTCTTCCTTTTTCCTTCCACCTGTTTTTAATTTGGCTATAAATATAAATGTATTACTAATACACAAAATCTGCAAAAGAAAATAATTGGTTTTTCCCTTCTCAAGGGCTGTTATTAGTGTACTGTATCTAGGAACACTATGGATATTGCTTTAAAAAAAGTATTCTTCCCTCAGTGTAAGTCAGGCAAAACACACACTTTCAAATAATTCATACTTATCTACTTGGGCAGATAAAATCCTATTATTCAGGTACTTCAAAACAAAACAAACAAACAAACAAAAAAACAACAACAACCAAGCAGTAGTGCTTTTAACAGACATGGGTTTATGGGTTCATGGCAGTCTTTCTTTTGTTTCTGATTTTTTTTTAATAATTGTGACTTGGTAGAGTGAAATTGGAATGTCCACCTGTAGTAGTAGCTTCTGTTGTCGGCATTTACAGATAATGGACAAAATTAGTTCAGTCTTCACAGACTTGTTAAATAACACTTCAATATTTACCTGGAACCCAAAATAAAACTTTAAAATGTTTCCAAACTGAAATTTATTTTCTCTTTTGGCTTCATATCACATTTCAGCTGTACCTTTAGTTACCTCCCCACTGATATATTTCTGGGGTGTTTATTGGATTGGGCACGTGTGTGTGTGTATGTTTCAATTTCTTCATAGCCTTAAGTGGTTGAAGTCTGGCAGGCTTTTTTAGTTGCTTGTATTGAGACTTAGATGTTTTCATACCAAGTGTGTATGTGAAGGGTTCTCTAGAATTCTCTCTGACAGTCTGAGTTACAAGTGTATGGAATAATTTGCCCACGGCTCTTCTGACTTCGGCCATTGTATAGCAAAAGCTGGGGATTTTTTTTTTGTATGCCTGTAATAGTCCCCTCTTGCATCTGCTCGTGGAAAGTATTTTTTTTTAGTACCAGTCTTCTCTGCTGTATTTTAGGTCATTGATTCAGTGGAAAATCAAGAAAAACACAATTTTCTGAGTAAGTCTGAAGCTCCAGTAAACCCTCTACCCTGTTACAACAGGATTTTCTTAAAATATAGGATCTTAAAAGTCATTGGCCAGTTTTTTCAGAACCTGAAGCCTCTCAAGTTATCTAAGCAAGCTTAGAAATTGAGTTCTATTTGTTAACGAATACTATGCTCTTTGTATGAGTTAGTGAGTATCAAATCCAGGCTTTAATTTTCCAGTCTCTTCCTGCCTGTCAGGACACTTGCTGTGAAGTTCAAACATTGTTTTCAGGCTGGTGAGGTAATTCCTAGTGTACTCTCTCCTGCGGATGCACATCTGTTAACTTGTATGGGAATTACGCCAAATTCCTCTTAAGTTCACAAGTAATTTTGTGCCATTGATTTTAATTGGTTCCTCACAGCTTCAGGTGCTGAAGTGACCAGAATGTGATAAAAAGACAATCCACACACATATTCACTATGGTCTGTATATTGAGCCTTGATTTCTAAGCTAAATTGAAGTGAGATTTTCTGCAGTGTAAAATGTGAGCTTAAATGCTTACAAGGTGATTTTAAAGTATTCTGTTCAGCAAAGTCTGTGAAGGATGCTACCTTCCTTTTAAGGAAAAGAGTGCAAAGAAGATTGAAGGTATAAATGATCCAGACAGAGTGAACTAAAATTCTCAATCACCAAATACTCTCCGATTAAGAGACGAGTCTCTGTCATGCCAGGACAAGGTGAACTATTAATAGAAAATGCTCTAGGTCAGGATCAGCAGGAGCTCTATTCTAATTGAGAGGTCTCTGATGAAGATTTTGATGCATGAGTTGTGGGAAATTCGTTGCTCTTCCCTGGGACCTGGCTGGAATATCTGTTATCTTTCCCTGCAGTAACCCTGCTTTGGTAGAGCTGCCTGAGCACCATCCTGTCCTCTCAACTGGGTTTTAACTAAAAACATACACACAATAAATCTGCTGGTTTTGACTAGAAGTATCTTGAGTCCTCAAATGCAGCTGACTGTGTGCAGGAAAAAGGAGGTGGGAAAAGTTTGAAAGTTGGCTGCTTTGCAATATAAAGTAGTAAAAGGCAATTCAAACAAAACCTGGAAGTTCAGTCATCATTCTGGAAGTGCAAATGTGTTTAATAAGATTCCTTTCCAGATATTTGCAGTTAAGCAGAAGCTTTCTCTCTGGTGACAAAATGAAGTCTGCCATTCTTGCCACTGTTACCTACATTTGTCTATTCAACTGCCACTGAAAAAAAAAAAAAAGCAGTTGCCTTGATATCGGTAACTTAAACTATATTGCTGTAGTATTTTAAGAATAATTTAAGCAATTTAATAATTTAAAGCTGAAAAGTTTCTATATTTCTAGCTTTAAAATTTTGTTGGAAATGAAAGATGAGTTTTCTGTAATGAATATGGATGATGGGGGCTTCAGGTGTTTGAACAGTCATAAAATCTGTTTGTAAGGACAAGTATTTACATAGTTTTGTGAAAAATAAATATCTCTAGGGGAAAAACCAAAAGGCAAGGCACTCTGCCTCTAAGCAGCAGTTTTTATTAATACAGTCATGTTGGAAAGAATACAGGCTCTCACTTCAGGCTTATAGCACTTCCTGGTGTCATAGGCATGAACAAGAAAAAAGTGTTTTTTCATTGCAACTCAAAGCCATAATTTATATCTTTTTAAATTTAAAGTCACAAGAACACTCTTTTGTCTAGTCCTTTATCTTGGGAAGATGCAGCACAGATCTTAACCTGCATTTCCAGGTTAACCAATTTTTTAATACTTGATTTTTCTTTTACTAATCACCAGATAAAGATAACTTGTATGTAGAAAGAAAATTTATTACTTACAAAAAACTACATTTTGAACAATATATGAATATATGTTAATTGCAAGAGAGGCATTTCATACATTTTTATCCTGAAGCATGAGGCTGGCAGCTTGTTACAGGCAGTGATGCAGTAGAGCTGATTTAAGCAGACAGATGATGCATATTGTCATCTGAACTATTGGGAAGGGCTGTGGGAAAACCGGTTGGTATGTGTTTAGACTTTAGGGAGTAGTTTGCCTCTTTTGTATCTGAAAGCTTCTCTTTTTTCCAATTTGATGTCAAAACATTATGCTGTGCCTAAAGAAACAGAAGGAATTAATGTTTGGTTACACTGCTATGTATTTAGGGCCACTTACATCCTCATGTCCTATTTGGCAAGTGGAGAAGGTGGGACTGTGCTGCTTGTCCCTGCTTTCAGCTGCTTAGATCCCAGATGGTGAGAAAGCAGCACTGTCAAATGAAGGAAAAAGGAAATATGGGGCAAAGTAGGAGATGCCATTCTGAGAAGTCAAGCCTCAACTTATGAACATTTTGACACCTGGCAAGACTTGACCAGCAAGAAGGAATTTAAACCTGCCCCAGTTTTAGCTGGTTTTGTTTATTTTCAGTGAGGCTATCGGTCTTTTACTGCAAACATATCCTTTCTTTTCTCTGTAACTAAAAAACAAAAAAATATATAATTCCTGGATGTGGCAACATAAGTCTGAGTTCTTTTTACCACAGTCTTCTCAGAGCATCCCTTTCTATTATAGATAGTTGAGGTCTAAGAAGTGTGGTAGGTGTGCAGGGGGTGATAGTTGGACAATGGCAGTGGGAAGGCTCAAAGTTCTAGAGTTAATTCAGACTGCAAATTAAATCAGTATTCATTGAAACTGTTCTGAGAACATGAAAAACTACAAGTTTTGGTGCTCAAACTCAAAGCTGGAAATGATAGGTAGCAGAGCTCACAACTGTCATGTAAAGCAGACTGGAAATAGTTTTCCTAAAATTCACACAGTATACTAAGACAGTGTCATATATCTGGATCTTATTCCTCACTACCTAAATAAGTCAGAATGCACCTGTTTGCTCCATCTTAATTCTCAGGTTAATTTTTCTGGTTGTCAGAGAGTTATTGTAGGAAAATCTGGAAGCTGCTTGCCAGGACCGTACTTTGGGGACCATGTGACCTGAACTGTAGTGGCTTGGACTACCTTGTAGCTTTGCAGAACAGAGTAATACAAACTTCTACTATCATAAGGGTTGAGGGGATGTGTTATCTAGTGTCCTTTCTCCTGCCTAGTCTTCATTTCCTTGCTTTGGGAAGAAAACAGGGAGGGTAAGATTTTGAAATGGGGGGAAAACAGTTGTAAGGTTGTCTTAGTGACAGAAGGAAGAACTTCTTGTGCTAGAGGAATAGAGATAGATATCTTTTCTTGCCTTTTGCTTTGGAAATTACATAGGTGAGAATAGCAAATGGGGGCCAGTCCTCATAGGTACCTTAATGTCTTTTCTTTGAGCCTTTGTACTTTGATGTTTGAAAGAAAACCCAAGAAATATTTCTTTCTCAAACTTCTGGGCCATTTCTACAAGTTACTTATGCTTTGTCCTCTGAATCAAAAAGTCCAACATTGCAGAATTGAATAGCAACTGGACAAAGATACAAAAGAAGTCACCAAATCTCACAATGTCTTCCATCATAAATTGCTATAGCTGATTTCTCACACATTTTCTTACTTCACCGATAACTGTACATTGCTTAAAAAGAAGAAATCTTATTTCCATCAATGACACACAGAAATGCAGTATGAACCTCCCATTTATTGATGGGCTCCAAATAAACGTATTGCCCACACTACTACAGCTTCTTATTTTGAAGGCATAGTGCTACAGTTTTAAAAAAAGGCAAAGCAAACAAAAAGCCCACTTAAAATTAAAGCATAGCTTAAATATTGGCTTTTATTAAGATAGATAATGATTATGTAAGATCTTAGCAAAAATATCTAAATGATTTGTCAGAGAGGGAATGTGTCTAGGTGTATAAAATTGCTTCCACATTTTTTCATTTTTTTAGAAAATTCTTTTTACATGTGTGCAAGATTAACTCCCACTCAGTGGCTGGTGAAGTGCTTTAGTTTTTTAAGCAACATAATGAGCAGCTAGTGAGGATGGTTTTCCCAGCTGCCAAAGGGTTTCTTGGAGTTACAGTGACTGCCATATTACTGTCAAGCTGTCATGGACTAAGTGATGGTTTTAAAGTGTGTTTGGTGGGTTCATGAGTAGCTGGTTTTTTGAATGCTATAGAAATGCTAGCTGTTTCCTAAAATACTATGACACAAAAGGTGAAATGCAGCTCGATCTGTTTGGCTGTGCACAGTAATCATGAGTGTGAGATCATGAGGAACTGCTGTTTTCCCAAGAGGCTTGCATCATTTAGCTTAAGACTGAATTTCTGCCTAAGGTGATGACATACCCAAGATCTTTGGAGGGTCTTCCATAGAAGGTAGCCCTCTTGGCCTCTACCAGAGTTATGTGGTGGATGATACAGAAACAATCATCTAATCAAGATGCTTTTATAGTTCATCGCTAATAGACATTTTTGGGAAGTGGTGAAGTTTGGAAATGTAGTGTGAATCTTTCACTGCAGTACAGAGCACCGATGGCTCCAAATGGAGACAAAGCTGCTGTTCATTGATTATTAAAAGTGCTATACAGAGAAGTTTGGAGAAGTAGATTTTGGATATGTCAAACGAACTGGTTTCTGGAGATGCTGAGATTAGACATTCAGTGTTTAAGTATCATCTGTAGAATTTGATATTCTCACCCTCAAAGATGTAATGCCCCCTCTTTTCAAGAGCACTTGAATGTATATCATGTAGAAGTCTTCAGAACAATAAGTTTGCTCTATTAAAGTTTGAGGCTATATATTTCATGATTGGTTATCCATGAGACTCTGAAGGGGAAAAGCAAATGTTTGATCACACAATGCATCTAGTGCTTCCTAGTATCAAACCCTTTGTTCTGCAGAGCTGCTAGCATTAATTATACGTGTGACTTGCCTATACTATGCACAACTTTTTCTTTTTAATATATAGCTCATTTAGCAGTAAGTAGATCATTGCCCATTTTGCATGGAAAGAGAATAATCCACAGGCCATAAAAGTTGAGCCACTGTTAAATAGCCTTCAATTGGTACTACTTTGTAGAATATATGTGAAACTTGCTCTAGTAGAATGCTGTAAAGTGTTTCAAAGTGATTGCTGGAGTTGACAAGAAAGACACGAATATCTAGAAAGAGTAAATTTAGAGAAGATAGGTACGTAAGCTTGTACAGCTTTTGAGTTTGTTTCCCACTCAGTACTGTGTAGATTTGAAGTAGAAACAGAACCTGTATATACCCTGTAGGCTTCCTGGCACCTCTGCTTTACTGGGATTGTTATGTTTGGATGCATGGGCCATGGAGCAAGCAATGAATCTTTAATACTAATCTCACTTCTTAGTAGTAGCAGTCTTTGCATTTCAATAGTCGTTCTGGTCTAATTTTGGTGCCACCTTTCTGATCCTACATTGATCTTCTGTGTTCTGTACCACTGGATGTAAGATTCTAAATCAGGTACTTCACCAAGCACCAGTTTGGCTCTCAGTGCTTCCACTGTCAGTGAGATTTCTGGCAGTCTGTTTACTACATTCTTTTCAATAGGCTGATCAGTATACTGGGTCCAGCTGTGGTTTCTATTCCAAGGTAGCTTCTTAAAAGCAATTATCTTCCTTGTGGAATGCTAGTATCGCTTCTTTCTTTTTTTTTTTCCCCTACTAAAATTTCCTTGGAATTAATTTTCTGTTTATGAAGTTTGGTTCTCATAAGGGGGTTTGGATTTTCATAGACACATACAGAACTGAAAACATCTAAATCTGAGATACTGAAAAGAGCTTTTCATATTAATCTGCTTTTGCTAATCTATTCCAAAGTACATTTAACATCAAGACACTGATCTGTGTGTTTTAAAATTTTCATCCTAAGAATCAATATTAACTTTTTCACTTCATGGAATGATAAGGTATCACATCAGTATTTACTTGCTGTTTAACTCTGTCCCTGAGTGCAGAGGTGCATGCAGCATGCATTTTCAGAGTGGGAAGCCTCTTACTTTTCCTGGTTATTTGGGCAAATGGGGTGCACAAAAATAAGCAATTTTGCTGTTTAAGTCTTGATTATTTTAGAAGCTTTCTTTAACTGCCAGCATCTAAAAGCAGAGAAAAGCAACTTTTCCAATAATACTCTTATTTGGCAGACCATATGGGTAAAATTATTTTTGGAAAGAGTTTAAGTAGAAAAAAAAATAGTTGACACACCAGCTTTAGTAGATTATGCAGTACAATGATTATACAAATTATTTCTTCACAAAAAGTGGAAATGTGTTTGGGAATGACTTAACATACAGCAACAGATAAGTAACATGTAAATAAAATACACATTTGACTACAGAAAGTGTCTAAAGCTACTTATAGAACTTCCCTGGCATTATACTGATTAAAAGAATATTTGTTTAGAGAAAACATCTAATGCAGGAAGTCAATTTTCCTGCTGTTGAAAAGTTAGCCTTATTAAGTACTCTTTAAAACCCAATTCTGACTTAATGATACACTAATTAGAGCATTATATTACATTTTTTAGTCTTTTCCAAAATCAGAGCAGTCTTCTTTGTGGTTTTCAATATACATTTTGTTTAGAATAAGTAATATCATTCTTATTCATGGTTGCTGTTTGTGGTACCTAATGTTTGGAAGGGGAGGTGTCAAGCATACTTTAGTTCCTTAATTCTTATACCTGTGTTTTTCACAGACTTGTCTGACCTGATGAATTTGCAGTGTAGTAAGTGTGTATACCTGTGTCTCCTGACTGGCAGTCAAATATCACAAATGTTGGTGGTGTTACACAAGCATGACCTACACATGCCATGTTGTGAAAAGACTGGAAAAAAATTGTTGTTTTTTTTTTTTAATCAGCAATATGAAATTCAGTCTAAAGTATCAGGTTTTTTTAATAAGGTGCATATACTCACATGGTCATATGGTAGGTTTTTTTTTCCTTCTCTGTTTCCTAAATTGAGAAGATGAGAAAGAAATTATTAATCCTCAGTACTGAATATGAGAAACTTAAGTAAATTAGCATGGGGAAAAGAGAACAGTAAAGTAATTGATGGTGCACCTCTCCTATGAGGACAGTCTGAAAAATTGGGTTTGTTCAGCCTGGAGAATGCTTTGGAGTGACCTGATTGCAACCTTCCAGTACCTGAGAGCCTACAGGAAATCTGGAGAGGGACTTTTTACAAGAGCGTGTAGTGATAGGACAAAGGGAAATGTCTTCACTCTGAAAGAGTTGGTTTAGGTTAGATTAGGAAAAAAGTCTTTACTGGGAGGGTGGTGCGGCACTGGAACAGGTTGCCCAGATGGGTGGTCAATGCCCTGTCACTGGAAGTGTTTAGGACAGACTGAATGGAGCTCTGAGCAGCCTGGTCTAGTGACCGCTGTCCCTGACCATGGCAGGGAGATAGAAACGGGATGATCTTCAAGGTCCCTTCCNTGCTTTGGAGTGACCTGATTGCAACCTTCCAGTACCTGAGAGCCTACAGGAAATCTGGAGAGGGACTTTTTACAAGAGCGTGTAGTGATAGGACAAAGGGAAATGTCTTCACTCTGAAAGAGTTGGTTTAGGTTAGATTAGGAAAAAAGTCTTTACTGGGAGGGTGGTGCGGCACTGGAACAGGTTGCCCAGATGGGTGGTCAATGCCCTGTCACTGGAAGTGTTTAGGACAGACTGAATGGAGCTCTGAGCAGCCTGGTCTAGTGACCGCTGTCCCTGACCATGGCAGGGAGATAGAAACGGGATGATCTTCAAGGTCCCTTCCAACCCAGGCCATTCTGTGATTCTGTGATTGTAAGAATGAAATGGAAAAACCTTTGTTGTAGTTCCGTAGTTTTTTTTAGGATGTTGGTAACTTAAGTTGATAATGACTAAAATAGATTCAATTTTGAGTAGCAGACAGCTTGTTTGGCATCATACCACCATTCTGACAATAAGGAATGCACTTTTCAGTATGTTATCCTGCAAAGAGAATGCATTCTACTGTCGGAATCGGTGACGAGTATTTGCTTTGTGGCACACTGTAGAAAATACACCAGCAATACGGCTACTGATAAGTGAAGTAAACAGCATGTTCCTGAATCACAAAGCCCATTTCAGTTATGTGTTTTTCTGTATGTTCAGTGACGAACAAGAAACCAGCTCAAGCATCTATTACGAAGGTGAAGCAATTTGAAGGCTCCACGTCATTTGTCAGGAGGACGCAGTGGATGCTCGAGCAGCTTCGCCAGGTCAACGGCATAGACCCTAACCGGGTGAGTGTGAACAGCTTTCTAGAAAATGGAAATTGAGCTGTTCTGTAGCTGGTTTGTGAACCAGGCATTCTTTCTATTCAAAAGGCATCTGGAAATATAAGATACAGGTTTAAGTGCAAATTCTCAAAAAAGAAATGCCTAAGTGGAATACGTGAAGTAAATTTTAATGGGAAACCTGGGAGGAGGCTAAAACTCAGTCATATGGATCTTTTCTTCTTGTCTTTCCATACTTTTCTTACTACTTTTTCTTTGTAAAGAGCAGAGTAAGAGCCTTGTTTGCTTCAAGCATCTTGGGGTCTGCTTTGGCATGTGGCTGTGCTGTGAGATAGAGCAATAGGTAGAAGTAAATATAGAAGAGGTTGCTGAGATTCAAGTTTGTGAAATCCTGTGAATCCTGCATTTTTTCTAGGACAGTCCTCAGATATTTCGGCATTCCTTATCTTATGCTAGAAAATGTGGTAATGTCCTTTAGCTGCAAATGGCAAGTGAACAGATTTAAGCAAAAAATTACCGAAAATAAAATAAAATCAACCCTCTATTAAATAGCTGTGGACTTATTCCTTTAATTTGGACTATACAGCCCACCTTGAGCTATCTCAGGACAAAATTGTACTAATATGTGTTAGGCTTATGAATACAATTCTCCAGTACTAAAACAACCTAATTGAAGTTTAAAATGTGGCTCATAATATGTGCTCACAAAATGATTTAGTGTTCTTTTTATACCAAAATATTTTTGTGACTATTTCCCTTAGTTTCTTCAAAGTTGTGCTCTGATCAGCCACCTAAGCATCTTAACTATGTTGCACCAGAGTCTGTCACTACCCAAGTGTTGATTAGTACCTAAGTGCCTAGTACCAAGTCTATTTACTACCTAAACACTTGGTACAAAAAAGAAGCCCTTGGCCACTGCCCTATGACAGGAAAGGAGTTGAATTCTATTTTCTGTGGACAAAGAAACTATAAAAACAAGCGAAATGACAAATAGATAAGGGATAAGAGTTTTAAGCCCTTTTACAGCATCTGCTATGGAGCTATGTACATAACAGATTGAAAGTCCTACCTTAAGCTTAGAAATGTTTCTCTCAAACTCATCTCCCTGTGAATTCCTAGTGTCATCAGTTGGGAAAGAACACGTACTAGATTAGATTACAAAACAATGTTTCACAAATATTAAATATATAGCACAACTTCTTGCATAAAATCCTTTTATTTTGGCAGCCAAATATGGTGTAGAGCTGCACTGTGATTTGTTCTGGGAATGGCCTTCTGCTCATGTTATCCTGAGTCCTTTGCAACACTTCATGAAAATGCATTAAATTCAATAACTAGGGCTTGTTATTTGCTTAGGACTTAGCTTATTTGTTCAGTTGAGCACAGAGAGCAGAGCCACATCTTCTATAACATACTGTGGCCATAGATTTTTGCATTTAGAGACATAAATGTTTGCATAATATAGAAGACAAATAACTATATATCTGAAGATAGCAAGCGTTTCTTATGAGAATTTGACTTTTAATGTTTTGATCTAAATTATTTTTGTTTTCAGTTATTTTTGACATAGTTGACTATTCCTCATTAAAAATAACCATAAGAAGAAAGCTTCCTGCCTGTTTGGTCTTCTTTATTCAAAAATATGCAGTAAGACCAGGATGGTTATTAGTTGCATGACCTTTCTGCTTTTTGCAACACAGTACATTTTTAAAAATATCTTTCTCCAAATCATTTTTAAAACTGGAATAATAACAGTCTGATTTTTTTTTTTCTTCTAGGATTCCCCAGAATTTGATTTACTATTTGAAAATGCATTTGACCAATGGGTAGCAAACACAGCTTCAGAAAAATGCACATTCTTTCAGGTTCTACATCACACTTGTCAGCGATACCTTACAGACAAGAAGCCAGAATTTATCAATTGCCAATCTAAAATTATGGGAGGTAAGTGAATCAAAGCTTAATACTTTGCAGTTGGACATGGAATTATTTCTATGTGATTTATTCTGTGTTCAGATAAGCTTGCAGCCTAATGACATCTTGAAATCATGGGTCTGACATGCTAACTTAGCAGTAAATTAGGCTTCAGCATTTCTCCATCAAGCACCACTTCACACTCTTCTGTTACCTTTTCATTCCTTTCATTTTAGCTACTGAAACTGATAACAGATACAGATAACTTCGTCAATCGATAGTTTTCTTATAGTGTCTTCTCAAACCAAGAAAAAATATGCAAAATTTCTTGTGTCCTCTCTCATTCTTTCCTTTTCCACATTAATAGGATTTCCTTTGTCTTCTTTTGGTGTGGTGGTGAGGAGGGAGCTGCATTAATGGGTGAAGATACACCCTACAAATTTTCTAATTCTAATGTGAAGTCTCATGTTGATTCTGTTTGCTGTTTCTCACTTCCATCCTTCCTGCAAATAAGTTATTATTAGTAAACCACAACACATTTTGCCTTTGAACTTATTATTATCCTAAGCTTGACCTGTCCAAAATTGAGTTCCCAATTCAACTTCAGCATAAAGTTATTAACTTTGTGCTAAACAAGTGTCATCACAGTGAAAGAAAATTGCCACTGAGGTTCATAAATATATGCTTAACTTCTACTTTTTCAACGCACGCTAGACCCTACCATGTCCCATGAAGCACACCCACATTCTCCCTTTGACAACTTCCTAGATGAAGTGGGAGGATTCAGTACTCCTCTGGTAGCAGATGGTGACCGTTTCCATATTCCTTGCATGTCATTCTGACTGGGCACAAGTCCAGTCTGTGTGTGTACACACACAGTGCTGCATATAGACATTGTATAGGAACTAATAAATCTCCTCATGGGTACAGTGCTTTTGCTGTTCTTCACACTATCAACTTTTTCCTCACACTGGGTGATACACTCCCTGTGAGTAGGTTTAAATTTGACAGAATCTGTAAGAACTGTAAACCAAGTAATAGTTCACCCTAAATTTCAGTGACTTGCTGTGTGTCAGCCTCACTGAGCCAGCTGTTTGTATCAAAACCTATTTAGTCCAAACCCTTAAATACCAAGAGGTATTTTCTGGAAAATATGTTGAAATGTGTTGTCAAGCTCGAACTCCTGACTAGAGAAAGTAAGGTCCAAATGTAACTAAGCAAACCAAAGAAGATAAACCTGAGAACATAGCTTGAAATTTATTATATCCGGTTGAGAATTTACAACTTGGATTTTTTTGTTGTTATTGTTATGTTGGTGTATTTTGCTAACTTGTCAAAGTGGCGTATTCAAATCATGCTTAAATCTTAGTGCAGTCAGATTTCAAGATGAGGTTTGTCACTTCATCCTCTAAACCAAGGTATCCATAACATTTTAAGAGATATTCTTGTGAGCTTTCTGGGGATGTGAAAAGTAATAATTTTTTTTGGGTGGCTAGCCAGTTTAACTTCTAATACTCTACAAAATTTTTGAGAAATAAACTATTAGAATATATATATGCATGCACCCCCATGGTTTTTTAAGTCATTATATGGATATGTCCATCATATGTGTAATGTATATCTTGTAGCTAATGCATATTTTCAAAAATAAAAAAAAATTGCCACCAAAGAATACTTTTTCCTAAATGGAACTGAAGATGAAAGAACTTGAAGGGCTTGCTTACAAGCCTGCTTATCTTACTGAACCTTATTCCTTCCTAAAGGATAAGAGTAAAGAAAGTGAAATTCATGCTGCTCCTGTTTCTGCAGGAAGTGCTTAAGAGCTTAGCTTTAAGTAAATAAGGGTGTTCGTGTGGAACTCCAGACCCTCTTCATGGCCTTCCTCCTTTTACCTCTTTTCTCTCTCACACACACACCTTTCCCCCTATAAACCAGAGCCCTGCCACTGACTCTCCTTCTGCAAAATCATTTCTTGCCTTATTTTCATTTGCGTGTCGTGTAACTACAGTCTACAGAGTTAAATAGGCTAGACTGTTTTCTGTGACTTGATTAATGACATCAATACTTGCAGCAATAATGACAACTGACTGAAGGTGTGCGTGCTAGTTCTGAGAATAAAGAAATTCAAGTTTAGGCAGACTGTAACAAGATTCCTCCCACTGGTGTCTTATACTAATTTTCCTCTTATGTGCCTGTATAACATACAGGTTCTGATACTGGAATGTGTCTTATTTGGAGTATCTTTATGTTATGTTGTCATTTGGTGGCTGTGTTAGTTAGGTTGCATTGCTTTTACATCAGTTAATATAAAAAGCAAAGTTGGACATGGCTGGTGTGCAGAAATTTCATCACTTAGAGGTTGTGTTCATTGGAACAGCTTAATTCTTGACATAACATTAAACTGACATTGAGGATGCATTTGACTCTCATTTCTGGATAGAACCTTGAGATAAAGAGTTTGAAGCTCTTCAAAGATTAACGCTAGGTCTGTAATAAAGAGCAAACATTTGCTGCCACCTTTAGATGCATATTAGAAATGCATTTGGTTTTAAGCTTTGTCCTACCTATATGCACTGGTATTTAACAATTGTTCTGCTGAATTAGTCAAAATATTATTGGAAACCCAAAATGATGGCGTCTTTACCTCTGTAACCTTTTCTTTAGGACACCCTGCAGGAGCTACTAATAAATCACTATTTTTTCTCCAAGAATAAATGCCAGTACGAGAATGGTAATGAGTACTTTTTCCATACAATGTTACTCGTGTTGGCTTACCACATTTGAGACCTGCTAAGCACAAAGTGGTGTTTACCATACTGAGCAAGATTAATGACTGACTAAAAGAGACGAACAAAAAATTGTGTTAGGAATTGCCCCAAGCATCCTGATCTAGTGCGTGGCATCCCTGTCCATGGTGGGGGTTTGGAAATAGATCATCTCTAAGGCCCCTTCCTACCCAGGCCATTTTATGATTCTGTGAATTAGGATGAGAAAAAAGAGAATTGTTGCCCTCTCTCCTGTCAGATACATGGTAGTTGGTTGTTTGTTTCAGTTCTTACCTAATACACATTGAAAAAAATATGTGTTTGAACATACTACTCTTGCAGAAATTCACTTGTAAATTAATTCTGATGGAAATTAGTTTGACCCCCAAAAAACTAAAAAATAAACAAAAACCAACAGCAACAAAGATGCATTATCTGCAGTATCTGTTATTTTGGTGGTGTTTTTCTGGTTTGAAATGACCGATGAAATATAGCCATGTTCCCATACAGAAACAATTTTTTTTGCAGTTTATTTAGGTATTTCTTGCCAACGTATACCAAATACTCAGTTATTGTCATTCTAGAGATTAAAATATTAGAAACTTAATTTTCTGCTGCCAAAGACCATTTCAGATGCTTGCTTTTATGCCCTGCATATTCATGTCAAGATTAATTCTGTTTTGCAGTTTTACTTAACTATATGTATTTAGTGATCTTGAACATAAAAGCCATGTATTGGCTTTTATCCAATGGATAAGAGTACAATGGATACATTACAATGGATAAGAGTAGTTGAGATCTTTTCCTGTAGAAATTTGGCATATAATCAGAGCTCTAAATTAACTTCTAAAAGGGGCATCTTGTGAAAAAAAAAAAGTAAAGGTACATCATGTTCCTTCAAAATCTGTAGGGATACATAAATTGAGAAGGGACATTCATCATTACAAAGGTTGGTTCCTTTTTCTGATCTGTATAACTTTGAGACAAGGTAATGTAGAAAGCATTAAGCAACATATTTGCTTGACTTTCTGAAGATTGGAGGTCTAAATGCAGTGTTATCTTCAAGATGCAGAATATTGCTGTTTGCCAGAGAAATAAGATTTTATTTTTTTAATCTAATTGTTAGGTTTTGATGTTTACAAAGCCAGACTGAAGTTCTGTGCTTTGTTATAGTTACTGGTTCTGAAAGCGTCTGGTTGGTTAAACTGTCATTTAGTATAAATCCTAATTATTATTGAAAATATTGCTTACTTAAGTTAGCATTAATTTTATAAATTTATTAGATTAGAAGTTAAAGTTTTACAAGTTTAAATACATTTTTCAGTTTGGAAAGCAGGTAAAGGTTGTGTTAATATGAAATTGATCCTAGTTAGGTACTTCCTTAATGTATAACTAATACACATTATACAGTAACAACCTGTCCTGGCATCAATGCCAGAAAGTAGGAGAATTAATGGGAGAAGATAAGATTTTTTTGTAAGGCATTTGCGACCTGTCCATTCAGCTCTTAATCCTTGTTCTGTATATTCTCCAGAACTGCTGGAAAAGCAAAACAGAATTGCTTTCCTGTTTCTTTTAAAGAAGGAAAAAAAGCAGTCCTGGGTGACAAAAACCATGTCTGTCTGTAATGAAATCTGTAAAAAAGAAAATTAATTTTTAATTTCAGTAATCTGACTAAACTTTAAACTTGAATTCTGTCTTGATGTAGCCAGGTGGAGACATCACCATTCTATGGTGATGTTGAACCCTAGAAGAATCTCAAAGTGTTTGAATGTAGTTGGCTTGGAAAACTATAAATAACAACCTTTTATTTTTTTTAAATTTGAACATTTATTAGCATTAATACCAGATCATGAACAAAATAAATAAAGTATAAATAAATTTGAAAAGTCCTTATCTATGAAAATCTTACCTATGACAAGTAAAACTAGCCTGGCTCCCGTGATGTGTTAGTGGGAATGAATGCTAGAGATCACATCTTCCAGCTATACAGTTAAGATGACATACTACTGTCTGGACTCATAGACTAATGATGATACTGATAAAAAGTTTCCAACATGTTTCAAATGCTCTCTGCAGGTGGCTGGTATTTGCTGTGCTTTCCTATAGAAAGTTGATGATAAGTAAGCTGAATGTTGATGTTTTTCTTCTTTACTCATCCACTGGTCTTAGCACACCTGAGTTAAGACACACTCAGTTTGTCAGTCCTGTCATCCCACCTCAAGGGCTTCTTGAGATGCTTCTTACCCAGAGGCACAAATTATCTTGAATGTAATTTATGATCATAGTGGCAGAGCTATTCACTGTCAGTTTTACCCTGATTTCTTTTACTAAGATATCTTTCACTGTTTCACCTCACCCAGCTTCATTAGCTTAGTGATTTTGATAGATTTTGAAGGTACAAATCTGATTTCCACATACTCAGTATATTTATACTTACTTAGATACACTTGTTTATGGATAAAACATAGGCTTGGGTTTGAATATATATTTTACAGCATTTTGGAGTTCATCGGTTTTTGCTTAAAATGAGATGGATGCCAGTTCTTCTTTGTGCTGCTGAGCGTTGCTCAATTGGTGAAAGCTATCTTCTGGTCACCTTTGTGTGTAACCAAGCATGACCAGATGGAGTTTCTTCATCCTATATAAAACTTCCTTTAATCTAGCTGACCCCTGATGTGGAAAGGTCATTGTCCATATTCATGATGACTTCAGAACTACTAGAAATGTAAAATAGAAATGCTTTTCTATTTCTTTTAATGAAGGAAAAAAAGCAGCCTTGGTTAATAGACACGTCGGTAAAAGGGAAAAATCCACCACCAGAATGCCCGGCTGTTGCAAAAACTAAAATCTTCCTTTTCTCTTCCTGCAACCCGGTATTTCTTACATTTCCATATTAGTTCAGTGTTACATCATTTAATGCAGCATTTTTCCCAGTCTGCAAAGTGAATGCAAGTGGTGCATCAGTAGTAATAACTAACTGTTCAAAATACCTCTATGCAACATACTTTGTTGAATGAACCTAGATCCATTTCTCGATACTTCTGAGTTTCATAGACCTTTGAGAATAAATTTTGCATAAATTCTCAGGTTACTTGGGACCAGAAAACTCAAATGAAGCATTAAATAACAACTTTTTCTTAATGACACTGCTCTGAATATTTGACTTTGTCTTGTTTGTAAATCACACAGCCACTAGCTCATTTGAAATAAGCCGAGCTATGTGGTGCTTAATGAATTGCTGTATAGTTGCTGCAGAAGTTATCCATTTGTTACCTTTTTGAATTTTAATTCTTTCCAGTGTCTGTCGGAAAGGATCTGTCTAAAGACTCACTTCTTGATCTTCTGTATGAAAATCCTGTTTTTCATTCATTTCATTAATTTCATTCATTCATATAATGTTTTTCATTATCAGTCCCTATGAAAGTCGTAAGGCGATGGCATTACTATATATTGAAACAAAGTCAATAGGAAGTGTGAATTATCTTGTGTAATGTAGAAGTCTCTTTGTATCAACATAATATGCAGTATTTGTCCACCTTTTTATATTTACATGTGTTCCTGGCCATTTTTGGTATTGATGGATATTAACAGATCCAGATGTATTAGTAGAAATTGCCTAGCCCACATGAGAACAGAGGAAAGTACTGTAACCAGTTTAAATTTGAGATCACTTCTTACTCTGAAACCTATATTACTTTTCAGGGCATAATAAGATTTTTACAAAGGTAGAACCATTGATTGTGTCCCTTGGGAGTACAATGACTCTTAATGTTGCATGATTGGTAAAGGCTAAATTAAGTGCAGAATTTGTACCACTTACATCAAAATAGTTATCAGACTTGGTAACTAATGCTTTTTGAAGGCCATAAACTTTCCAGATTCTGGTACAAAGACTTACAGAAATGTTCTGTATACTCTTAAAGAAGGTGAAAGTCCATGGAAATCCTGCTGTCCAGGCTGTGAGACTTCTAGATTTTATGGATCAAATATAAGTAGGGAAGTAAGTTATCTTCGAAAGATAAATGGGGAAGTTCATCTTCAGATTCAAGCTCAGGTTCAAGTTTTCAAAGCTGGAAATCCAGTGAAGATTCTACTTTTTATGAATGTTCTGTCTTTCAGATCACTTAGTCATCCTTTCTGGATGATAATTTAAATATTGAAATTGTCTAGAGAACATTCCATTTGTGTGATACGGGAATTCATTAAGTTGTAAGAGTGTATTATCTTACAGGATTACAATCACAGAAGTCTCTTGTTTCTATAATCTTCTACATGTTATCTCAAGCTGTTTAATAAGGCTTTCACATGGCTGTTTAAGAGGTCGGATTTTTTTTTTCTGTTTGGGTCTTTTTAGTAGCTCTTAACCAAGGCTATCAGCACTGCACCAATATTCATAAAAGGATGTGTAACAGTTGGCAGGGAGGTGACAGGGATGAAGAAGGGGGGAAGAATGTGTTTGTTCTGTGGACCTTTATAATCAGCTATTGTGTTACAGATGTGATGGACAGCCTTGGGTTAATGTTAGTCTAGGAAATGTAACTCTCTGGTAATTATGATTTCAACAAAACAAATGTGCTCAGCAAGGAGAAGCAGCTAATGGATGTGTGAAGTGCCACCATCAGTTGAAACTTCATCAGTCTAAATACATTGATTTTGAAATACTGTAGCTTCCTAAGTTAGATGCCTAGGTTTCACTTAATCCTTTATAATTATTGTGGTGTTTCTTGGGTATCATTCCAGACTAAGTTGTTCTTATTGTGAGCAGTTTCATGACAGTCTTATCAGTGGAAGAGATTTGCCTTCATGTCTTCAGTGCTGTGTTGCAGTAATGAGCAGCTCAACTTATTTTTTTGTGGCATAATTCTTTCTCCCAACAAAATGTATGATTTTGATTGGTGAATATAGCTAATACGTGGGAGTCACCTGAACCTTGACAGACTAGGAAAAACTTTCAGATTAGCAAAACTTGTAATTTTCTCTTGAGCTTTCTGTAGTCACTTGCTTCATTCTAAAGTGTTGTTTTCAGTGATTCAGTACAGTTTGGAGAGTAGAAGAAGAGATGGATTTTTTGTAAAATGCTGTCTATAAGAGCAACATTCAAGCTGTTTTTTATTGACAGTGGTTGATTGAAACAGAGAGTAATGTGCATAATTAGCAGAAAAAACTATTCAGGCATAAACATATGTCTGTCATACCAACCTTAGGTGATTGAGATGGTGCTAAAATATTACCCTTAAATGTATAGCTTCTGGATTACCCTGAGGACAGGGCTGGCACAGCCAGTCAGCCTCAGGTAAGATGCTGCATTTTTCATTTGATGTTTTCCAACCATTGCTCTTGACTGATTTCATCCTGACCTTGACCAGTTCTTACTCAGTTTTCATTCTTACTCGTGAGCCATAACTTTATTTTCAGCTTATGTGGTAATAGAAGTTGGTGATTTTGAATATGCTGCTTAAATAGCAAACACAGGATTTTCAAAGTTACTTACCTGATGAAGAAATAAGAATCTGTTAACAAATACATTGTGTTTCATGCCTCCATTGTAGCAGGTTAATGCTTTATGTTTCTCAATAATAATTAACACTACTTAAGCAGAAGCTCAATCAATAGTATTGACACAAGAAATACCTTTGTTTAGAAAAATCCTGTGGTTCATCTTCAGGGCATGTTGCTGCTTAAGTCTCCCACCCACCCCAAAAGAAATGTCAATACTTTGGTGAATTCCATTTGAAACAAAACAACAAAATTTCATCAGGAGACATGTTAACACTTTGGACTGCCTTGACAGGGAAAAGTGTATTAGGCTTTGTATGGGTATTGACTGGGATGGAGCTTATTTTTCTTCATAACAGCCAGTACAGTGTTGTATTTTAGATTTGTGACCAAAACTGTGCTGGTAATACGCCAGTGTTTTAGGTGAGGTGTGCTTACACAGTGTCAAGATCTTCATGGTCTCCTCCTTCTGCCTGCCCCCCAGCAAATGGCCTGGGAGGGGACACAAACAGGGAGGCTGACCAAAACTGACCAAAGAGATGTTCCATGCCCTGTAACAGCATGCTCAGCAATAAAACTGGAAGGGAAACTTCCTTTTCCCAAGGTACACATTGCTCAGGGACTAGCTGAGCATTAGGCCAGTGGTGAGTGTTGGGTGGTGACTGATTCTTTTTGCATCAGTTGTACCACAGGCTTTCATTAAAAATAGATTTTTTTTCTTTTAAATATTAAATATAACTCTTCGTAGTAGTCACTGGTTGGAGGCTTTTCTTATCCTATGTGAAATCTGTTTCATCATTCTGAATATTCCTTATGGAAAAATATTCATATTTTGTATCAAATTTGTTTGAATATTTCAGCCTGTGGTCATGAAGAAATGTAATAAGTACAGCATTTTGCTAATGGCAGAAATGGCTGGAAGGATTTAACCAAAAAAAAACCTCATACTTTATCTTTATAAGATGGCATCAATGTCAATAAAAATTGACACGGGAGTTATCCCTTTTCCAGTTATTTTACCTGTCAGCTGACCAAAAGCAGCAGAGCTTGCAAGTTTTTTCAGTGCTCATAACTCACCCTGGGGGAGCAGCATTTAAGATTAATATTTAAATTTGTCAGCTCCTTCTCAAACAGAAGCTTGCCGTGGTGCGTAACTGCTTTTCTTTGTTTTAGTTACACATTCTGCTTCTTGTCAGGTTGGCTGTAATACTGGTATTGCTTGAGATCCTGGTGAATTCCAGAACTTTTCCAGAGTAAACCTCTTCAACTCAAAATTGTCATAATGTGTAAATGTCACTGCACAGTAAGATTTTTGGACATTATTGGTTTTATACTCCCCAAGAAGAGTACCCTTTCTAGAGAAAAAAATCAGGCTTTCTTCCTGCAGAGTTTTCAAAGTTATTACATACAAAGTTTTTTCCAATTTGGATCTTTAGAAATAAAGTTTTTCCCAAAGGTGCAAAGTTATGGGAACTTAATACTCTTGACTGTAATGGTTTGTCATTAATATAAGCACTAATCACAGAATTGATAGGGTTGGAAGAGACCTCTGGAGATTATCTAGCCCAATCCCCCCATTTAATATTAATCATCATGACTGAATGTAATTTAATACTGATTTTAATTTGTTGAGGTTTATCTATAAGAAGATGTTTGCTTAAAAAGAATAAATTTGCTGAATGTGCAGTAAAAGTAACAGCAGAATCCACAGCCCTCACCCCCATCCCAAGATTAACGTTTTGACCAGAGTAATGATCAGAGACAAATTCCTATAATAGAATGACGCAAAGATATGCTAAAGTAATTTTTCTCGTTCTACTGCTTGAAATTTGACTCTGTAATTAATTAAGCTGTTCAAAATTATGAATAATTTACATTATATCATTGCTGTGGAATACTGAATAAAAGAAAATCTCAGTAGAGCAGGAGGTATTTTCATTATCAAGATACCTCATCAATTAAAAAAATCTTTTTTGTTTTACTCTAATGGCTGCCTATGTTATTTAATTTCACTATTTAAAATAAAAGGGCACTAGCATCAGAGATAAAACTTCCTTTTTCTTACTACTGTAGGAAGAAAGCTTGTCCTACTTAACTGTCCATAGAAGAGAATTTTATAGTACCTTGCAGAACCATAACAAGGGTTGTTTTTTTGTAATACAGATGTTTCTAGATCTAAGATTTTACAAGCCACACTGAGAAATGTGAATACACTGTGTTTGCTAAGCAATAAATATGCTGAACTGTTGAACCCTTAAAGTTATTAAGGTAATTTATTTTGCTGTGGTTTTGGGGTTAGTTTATTTTGTTTTTTTTTTAAGACCTCATCTTCATGACTTAATTAAATTTTATATCCTATGGTCTACAGAAGTCATTCTGTTCATGTGCTGCTTTCTGCTTTTTGCAACTAATTGTCTGCTGTGTTCCAGGCTATGTTGATTTTTCTTTCATTTCTGTGTTTCTGGTTTGCATATATTGAAATATGGGAGTTAAAACAGCAGAAATCTTCCAGATGTATTTGATATGTTGGGGATTATACTATTTGACCTAAAGTAGTGGTGGTTCTTTTTTCAGAGAAGTTTATGGAAATAATTTAGTCAAGATACATTCAAAGATACTCTTTGACTCAAGAAAACGCCTAACCCACAAATAGTTATAAACTTGGAAAATATACTAGATAGGTATCACTATATATTTATTTTGCTCTAAATCTTTATTGAAAACATCTCCATTTTCTTAATTTTCATAATTGTCCATTGACTTTTGCTAATATCTTCAGAAGTTTTCTTGAAACATAAAGAACAGTCAGATCAGTGCAAAATGTATTTAGTCTTGTATTTTGTCTTTTATTGCAACATTATAGTTTAGGAATGGTATTCCGCTCTAGTGCTCCAACCAAAACTGTGACAGTTTCCCCTCCACTTCCAGCAGAAAGCACAAAAGGCAAACATTATGGGTTGAGATAAGAAAAATTTACTGAAAACAACAATAAAATAAGAAAATGAGCAGTAACAGCAAGAATAATAAAAACAAATAATTAAAGCTAAATACATTTATTTCCTTCTCAGAAGTAGGTAGTTGCTAACTGTTTTATTGATGCTTGTACAATTAAAATTGAATGCTTCTGTTTGCAAATCAGTCACTGTAGAGTCTTACCACTAATATAAAGATAAATCTCTGCATTGAGCTGAAATATATTTGATATGGCTAATAGAGAATGCAATGAACCTTTTATGAATGTGTGATAAAACAACTGATGCGGTCTAAATAATGGTATCTCTAGAGACCAATTCACTTCTTCACATACTTGATTATGACAGTATTCCTGTAGCTTTCAGGTATTGGGTATGGTGGCTAAAGGATATACTTTTCATTGTGCATGATAAAAGTCCTAAAGCTGATTTCATGGGGTGTAATAGCCTCTGATACAGCTCAAATTGTAGAATATACCGAGTTGGAAGGGACCGACAAGGATCATCAGAGTTCAGCACCTGGCTCTGCACAAGACACCCCAAGAGTCACAGCCTGTGCCTGAGAGCACTGTCTAAATGCTGCTTGAGTTCTGTCAGCCTGGTGCTGTGACCACTGCCCTGGGGAGCCTGTTCCAGTGCCCAACCACCCTCTGGGTAAAAGACCTTTTTCTAATATCCAAAATAGACTGAAGAGATCAGTCTCTGCCCCTCCTCTTCCCCCGTGAGGATATTGTAGACTGCTGTGAGGTCTGTCCTCAGTCTCCTTCAGGCTGAGCAAGCCGGGTGACCTCATCCACTCCTCATATGGCTTTTCCTCTAGATCCTTCACCATCTTTGTAGTCCTTCTTTGGACACTCTCCAATAACTTTATATCCTTTGAGTGTTGTGGTACCCAAAACTGCACACAGGACTCGAGGAGAGCAGAGCAAAATGGGACAATCCCCTCCCTTGCCCAGCTGGTGATGCTGTGCCTGATGCCCCCCCAGGACAGGTTTGGCTCTCCTGGCTACCAGGGCACTGCTGGCTCAGATTCAGCTTGCCATTGACCCGGATCTTTCCATGGCACTTCTCTCCAACATCTTGTGCCTCAGTCTATACATAAATCCAGGATTGCCCCATCCCAGGTGCAGAATCCAGCACTTTCCTTTGTTGGACTTCATGTAGCTGGTGATTGTGTGGCCCTCTAATTTGTCAAGGTCTTTCTGCAGGGCCTCTCTGCCTTTAACGGAGTCAATAGTTCCTCCCAATGTAGTATTGTCTGAAAACTTACTCAGTATACATTTGAGTCCTGCATCCAAGTCCTTTTTGAAGATGTTGAAATTTGGTCTCTGCAGAACCCCACTAGACAGATCACCAGTCTGATGTCACCTGATTCACTATATCCTTTGCACCTGAGCCATGAGCCAGTTGCTCACCCATCCCTTGATGTGTTTATCCAGCTGTGTGTTGGAATTTTATCCAGAAGGATCCTGTGAAAGACACTCTCAACAGCTTTACTGAAATCCTAAAGGATTCCGTCAACACGGAAAACATTTTTCAGGATATTTTTGAATCAGAGTAGTTACCTCCTGAAGAACAGCTAAAAATTTTGCAAGTTGTAGATGATTTATTCATAGGAATGATTTTCCAATATGTCCAGTGCAAATGTTGCTATTCCTGCAGTGATAGTAATACAGGGATGAGACATAGTCAGTCACCAGCAACCACCTACACATGCTCTAGAAATACACTGATGAAATTCCATAGACTACTTGACACGTGGGTTTCTGAGTTGCTCATAGATGAGAGCAGTTTTTTTATTGTTTAACTGACATTCCATTGGTAAAGATACTCCAAAAGTAGTTCTTCAGAACAGTCTCAGAATAGCAGCTTCTCTGCAAGTCACTGCCCATGAGAAAATACAGCAGACCTTACCTGGAGAGAACACAATATTGTGTTAGCTGGGGGAAAAAACAGTTGCTATCATTGTGCCAAACTTCCAAGTTCATTCTTCTTTGCTGAAGATAATGTGGAGAAACAGATACCAATCTTTGGACACAAATCTAGAAGTAGTTTTAGGAGTATAGAAAATAAGGAATATTTTTAGGAGTATAGAAAATGAAAAATATTTTTGTTCTGTAGTTTCCTATTGACATGACAGAAGATCAGCAGTATGTTGAATTCTGCTCCCCAACACATTTTAAGACTTCAGAAGATGCTTAATTTTATAAGGTTATCCATGTAGCCTGCTTTGCCTGAATTCAGTAGAGGTTTTGTGATCTTGTAAATTGCTTTGTGATCAGTGTTGGGAGCTTTTAAAACTCTTATCCTAGAAAACTAACACTGTACAAGAGGCCAGAGCCATTAGATCACACCACCGAAAAAGGAAAACTATTTCCAGTGCAGTGTTGCTCAGTACATGTGTTTATTGGAAAAGCTGCCTGAACAGCAGCCAAAATAATAATCTTCCTTAAAAAATTATGAACAAAATATCAATTGACTGAAAAAATTTAAAGTAAGAAAGTGCACAGTGTATGAAGTTGTTTGGTATTACAATCAAACTCCTCAGTGTCTGAAGGCAACCACTTGAAAAGATTAATTTCTGTCTCTGCAAAGTTCGAGCTCACAGTATTGTTAGATATTAATCTCTTCAACAAGAATGCCAGCTGTTATATTTCTTTTCTAAATGCAACAATAGAAAAAAACCCCAAAACTATAGCAGTTCTACATCTATTTTTTTTAAACTCCTGATGTGCAAAATGTAACGATATTGATATATAGAAGGCCAGGGTGTTCTTTTATTGCTGTTTCTCATATTAACTCATCATCTCTGAGTCACCATGTGTAGGTTCTTAAGTCTCTCCCTCACCTCCATAGTTTAATACTAGTTGAGTTTTAGTTTAATAAAATTGTGAGGCAGTTTTCTTTATCTTAGGAATTCCTGCATATGCAGCTTGTACCATGCACCACAGGATACTCAGGGCAGCCTTTAGTTTCACTAGCCATTGTTTATTTGGCCTTTTTAAGGAAAGGATTATCATTTTAAAACTGGGTCTGAAAGGGTTGTTTGTTCTTTTTTCTAATGAAACTGTGTGCTAGTTTTAGCTGTGTTAATTTTTTTCACAGTGGCTGGTATGGGGCAATGTGATAGATTTGTACTGCACTTGGGGCTGATAATATGGAGATGTTTTTGATATTGCTGGGCTTGCACAGAACCAACGCCTTTTCTGCTTTTTGTACTGGCCATGCTGGCGAGGAAGTTGGGCCTGCATGGAAGGTTGTTAGGAGGAGAGACAGCTTGGACAACTGACCAAAGGAATATTCCAGACCATATGACATCATACTCAGTACAGAAAGTCAGAGGAAGTTTGGGGTAGTGACATTTGTTTTCATGAGGAACTGTTACTTTGGTGCCTGCTCTCCTAGGGATGGCTGAACCCCTGGCTGCTCATGAGAAGCAGTGAATTAATTCCTTATTTTACTTTACTTTAGTGCATAGCTTTTGCTTTCCCTGTTAAACTGTCTGTATCTTACTCCATCAGTTTTCTAATTTTTACCTTTCTAGTTCTCTCCCCAGTCCTGCTGGTGGGAGAGTGAGCGAGGGGCTGCATGGTGCTTGGCTGCTGGCTGGGGCTGAACTACAACAAACTAGTAGCAAAATAGCCCTTTAAATTAATGTTTGGGTTTGATTTTTTAACCTGAGAATATTTTTGAAGTAGGTACACTTCTCAGATTAATGATAAAAGTAGTGTGTTTGTGTCTGTTTTCACCTGGTTTTGTATGTCAGTGAGAAAACAGACTTGACAGCAGATTTGCTGTAGTGCTCACTTCAAATGTGTTGAATGTTTCATACCTTTACCAGAATAATTCACTTAAGCGCATTATATATTTGGTTTTAATGCTGTGGGAAAAAAATGAAGACTGCCAGGACAACCAGGGGATCAAGCCCAGCTGACATGGATTTATGAGAGGAAGGTGCTGCTTGACTCTCTTGATGTCCTTCTATGACAGAGTGACTTCCTCAGTAGATGAGGGGAAGGTGTGGATGTTTTTTATCTAGACTCCAGTAAAGTGCTTGACACCATCTCCCACAGCACACTCCTAGATCAGCTGGCTGCTTGTGGCTTGGATGGGTAGACTCTTCAATGGATAAAAGTGTGGATGTCCAGGCCCAGAGAGTTGTGGTGAATGGAACTAAATTCAGTTGGCAACCCATCACTAGCAGTGTTCTCCTGGGCTCAGTTTTGGGGCCAGTCCTGTTTAACATCTTTATTGACGATCTGGATACACCCAGGGATTGAGGGCACCCTCAGCAGATTTACAGATGATAATGAGATGGGTGGCAGTGCTGCTATCTCGAGGGAAGAAGGCTGTACAGAGGGATCTGGACAGTCTCAACCAGGGGGCTAAGGACAACAGCATGAGGTTCACTAAGGCAAGGTGCCAGGTCCTGCACTTGGGTCACAGCAACCCCAGGCAGTGCTACAGGCTGGGGACAGAGTGGCTGTCCAGCAGAAAGGGGCTTGGGGTGCTGGTCAGCAGCGGGCTCAGTGTGAGCCAGCAGTGGGCCCAGGGGCATCTTGGCCTGGACCAGCAGCCCTGTGGCCAGCAGGACCAGGGAAGTGACCATCCCTTGTACTCAGCACTGGTGATGCCACACCTTGAGTGCAGTGTTCAGTTTTGGGCCACTCACTTTTAGAAGGCCATTAAAGTACTGGAGTGTGTCCAGTGAGGGGCAACAAAGCTCATGAGAGGTCTAGAGAACTTGTCTTTGGAGGAGCAGCTGAGGGAGCTGGGGTTGTTTAGTCTCAGGGGCTTCAGGGGGGATCTCATTGTTTTGTACAGCCACCTCAAGAGAGGTTGTAGCAAAGTGAGGCCAGTCCAGATAGCACAGTAGCCCTAGAACATTATAAATTAAATTAATTGTGTTTAATACAAAGCATATATATACTTGAGTGCTCTAACGGCTTCTTTTGGTGTTGCAGGAAACAGCATACTCCATTCAGCAGCAGACAGTGTGACAAGTGCAGTACAGAAGGCAAGTCAGGCCTTAAATGAGCGTGGTGAAAGGCTAGGTCGTGCAGAAGAAAAGACAGAGGAGCTGAAAAACAGTGCTCAGCAGTTTGCAGAAACTGCACATAAGGTAAGATTTTGGCAGGATGAGACTTAGTAGGTTAAAGTCAGATGTTTGGCTGTCAGAGTTTGTTGAATGAAAGCATGTATCCATACTTAGTTTTATAAAGGCTTGAATTTAGCTCAGGGTATGTATCAAATCCTCCTTGTGACACTTTCTTCACCTTCTTTGCCTCTTTTGTTGGTGACTGCACAGGATCTCGAAGTTATAAATTCTGTGTAATAAAAACTTCTCAGAGTTGCTTGCCAAAGACACATTAAAAAAAAAACATCTGTTTGAAGAAAAAAAGTGTTTGTTTAAGTT
Source organism: Rhabdornis inornatus (assembly GCA_013397075.1). Lineage (NCBI taxonomy): Eukaryota > Metazoa > Chordata > Aves > Passeriformes > Rhabdornithidae > Rhabdornis > Rhabdornis inornatus. Next base: position 3,980,751 of record VWZS01007264.1, read on the forward strand.
CTTTCATGCTGAAATGCATTTCTAGTATAATGCTAAAAATATTAATTTCTTTAAAAAGCATATTTGTAACCATATCCTTGAGTATCAAAGGTTTATTTCGGTTTAGTTTGAGTCATTTATTGGTCATTGTTTCACCAGTAACAAATGAGTGAATTTTGACTGCCCCACCAGTTCTGTTTTCTAGGTAGTTTCCCAGAGGGTTCACTCATCTCAGCTTTGTTAGCATTCTTTATTATATACTGATTATCTACAGATAGCATTTTTTTTTTTTAATATAGAGCCTAGCCCTAAGCTCTCTGCTTGGTTTGCAAAGTCAGTTTGTCTACATATTTTATACAGGTTTTAACTCACTAGATCTCTTTCCTCTCCCTCTCCTTCCCAGTTAAGTCCATTTTTGAATTATTTGAATTGGAAATAATTGGTAATCAGAGAGGTGGAAAGGCAATCAGACCTTTATTTTTCATCATTATGTAGTGGCAGAGCTCCTGAATAGGCATTTTAAATTACTTGTCTAGAATTTCTGATTGTAGTTAACAATCAAAATCATTGGGTCAAAATTACTATTCTTCTTAGCATGTCTTTGTTTCTGGTGTCTTGCTCTAGCCTTCCTCACTGATAGCAAAATAATGGAACATTGGGAAACAAAGCTGGGAAAGCAGATAAATCCTGCCTCCTCAGCATGGCAAAGAGAGGCTTTGCCTGTGTGTCCCTGGAAAGGGAATGACTCTATGCAAAGAAGTTAATGGATTTTTGGAGAATTCTCTTTTGGAGAATTTGTTACAAACTCTTCTTATCCAGACTAGCCACATTAGGTTGATGCAGCTGTCGTTCTTGGTGATATCTCTAATTAATTTTTTTCTTTTTTTTTCAGCTTGCCATGAAGCACAAGTGCTGAGATACTGCCCAAAGTGAAATCTTCTCAAGAGAAGCTGGGGAGGCTACAATCAGCAACTTTTACAGGAGATTCAGTCTTCTGTGTGCTTTTTCCTTCTCGTTCAGTGGAGATGCATTCTTTCAGTTTCTGTGCAGGAAAAAGTGTTGCATTTCTACTTTTCTGACTTACTTTTGTTCCTCTTTTTTAATATTGCTGCACAGTCCTGCGGTACTTTCTACCTGTGTTTCAGTTGTTACAGGAGTGAAAGCAGACATTGAAAAAGGACCAAATGACAACCAGATCAGGATTAAAATTGTAATATTCTTCCATGGTTGTACAAAAAAAAAGATTGAACTGATTGTGGACATGTGTGTGGAAATAAAATCCGAAGAAGGGGTATAATTTTCTTCATTTAATGTAGCATCAGCAGAATGTGAATGAATGTTAGAATTAAACATCTGGGGTTGTAGCTGTAGTGGAGGACAAACTGCTTTGTCCTGGCAAGCAGAAAAAATTGTTTCTTCTAACTAATGTAGGAAGTGTTGCATGTGCACCAGCATTCATAAGTGCATATCTGAATTTCATTCATATCAGCATTTCACATGTTCCTGTTTTCACATTCAGACTGATTATTTGAATAGTATGCTGAAACCTAGAGAATGTATGCTTGAGGTTTCAAAATTGAGGAAAAAAGTAATTTTTACATCTATACGCACGTAGCTGTGCCTCAAACACAATCTACAATTTAGCAGTCTTGATTTAAAATAGCCTTTCTTTTTACCTGTGATTGTGTGGCTAAAGGCCCATGAAAATGAGAATGCAAAGGCCTGGGAGGATGAGAGTGTACTATTTTCAAGACATCTGTTTTTCATAAATTCTACAGTAAGAGTTTTTTAGAACACTTCAGAAATTTTTCTGATTTTAATGACTTTTGTGTTAGCAAGTTGTCTGATTTTTAATACAGAGGCTTTCACAAAAGCATGTCTTGGTACACTAGAATCAGCTTCTAGTTTGAGTCTCAGCTTTCAATATGTTATCACTGGAAGGGTGACTCTACTTCATCTGTATTCAGTGTATGAAATATATGCACTGTATTTCTTTTACAAAAATAAGTAGGTTACCTTTCTCCTTCACAGCTGTTTCTTAACATTTTTAAGATGGTCTAGTATGCTTCAAGAATGAAAAGGAAACAAAAAAGAGAAAAATATGTTGCTTTTTTTGTTTTTTTTTATACCAGTAAGCTAGAAAAGAAATCCTTGCAGAAGGTCCAGCCTTCATCTTCTGAAAATGCCTGCTCTTCATTTTTGCTCTTGTCTTACCAGAGAAAAGCTGGCATTATGTGAATGTACTGTATTCATTGTAGAATATGATTTTTGCATTATTAATGACACAACAGTCTAAAATCCTCAGAGCAGTGCTTGTAAGAGACATGAAAGCTACTGTAGTAATTGAGAATATTTTACTTACTGCAAGCTGAAATAACTGAAAATCTCATGGAAATGCCCATTTCATAAAAAGATGCTTGCCTTTTGGAAAGTATTCTCATTTGAACTAAGGACACTGTCTAGTTAGCTGATTGCATTCAAACTTTACATCTGTTTTGTTTTGGTTTTTTTTTTTTTCCTGTAATTTAAACAGTTTTGTATGAAGCTTTTTATTTAATTTCACACTGGGGGTTGAGAGAATGGGTCATTTGTGTAGTACCATGTGATCATTTAGCTGTATTTAGCACCAGCTCCAACAGTTACCAAATCTAGCACCTACTGAAATGGAATTTGGCCACTTCTGTTGTAAATCAGAGCAGGTTCCTTAACAACACAAGTTCTGAACACTCTGTTGAGCTATGTGTAAGTAATGCTTGCCCTGGAAATGTCTGGATGCTATTGTAATGACTGAGTGTTTCTGCAATGAACCAGGAAAAATGTTTCTGTTTTTTCAAAAGAAATTAAACTTCTGCTAGATACAAAATGTTAGGCTATTTTTTTTGAAAGATGGGTTACAAATCAGTCAGGGAGTACATTTCTGACCACATAGCTATCTTCTTGTCATATTTTCCACTCTTTTAAAACTTTATTCTGCTGCTAGCCTCACAAGTCTTTCTCCTGAGAGAAAGAAGTAGATTCTTAACTGCTGCCATCTAGCCTTGCAAATAATTAGAAGTCCTAAACCCAAGCCAGATGAACCTGAAAATAACTAGTTGTCTAAATTTAGATAAAAAGGCATATATTTTCAAGTGTTTACATAAACATCAGCTAGACAGAACAGGATCACAATTGCACTGCTAAGTTCCAGACCTCTTGTGATTTGAACTGTACTAAAACATTGCTTTAGTCCCACCTGAGTTTTTCAGCATTTTGTTTTATGTCTTCCAGTTAAGTGTATTGTTTTTATCATAACTCAGGACTTTAATCCAACCATCAAAAGCCATTTACTATGAGAATTTTAAGTCATATAAGTCTTCTGAATGAAGGAAAAGTGGTTTGTCTGTTTACTTTGTTCTTGCTGTTCATTAAACTATGAGGTTTTGTAGTTTTTAGAAAAAAAAATCAAGGTGTATAAATGTTTATCCAAAGGTAAATCTTAGAGCTTTGCAGTTTCCTTCTGGAACTTAGCTTGTAGTGTATGCAGCCTAGTATTATTAGCTAGTCATGTACATAACATATACTATGATTCAGGTTAATGTTTCATATGAAAGAATGTATTTGTAAATTGTAACAATATTAATAGTTTCTTTATCTTTTTAAAGTTCTGAACAGAATAAAAATAATGTATTGTTAGACTTGACTGCTGTACTGCAAGCTCTGTCTTAAAAGGCTACTTTTGTGTCTAGCAAAAGTTGTGTATTTTGTGAAATATTAGCCAAAATGTGTGCTCTTAAAACTGATCTAAAAGGTAGGTAGGTTTTGCTATGATTTGCCAGAATTGTAATACTTGCTGATATCTATTGTAACCAATTCCTTGGAAGTTCTCAAAGATGTAGAAATAATTTTGTGCCATTCTGGGGAGGAAAAAAAGTGGGACCTGCTCTCTTGACTCACTACTGGAAACCCTGATTTTTGTCATTAAATACTATACTGTGATGAAAACTGTCTTTGGATTGAGTTCTCTATTCAAAATATCTATTATTTTTGAGTTAGCTTTTTATATTTCACTCTAGCAAAATTGTGTTGAATTCTAGCAAAACTGAATAAAAACTGTTTTCTGCTATAGTGATGAAAATTTTCTCTAGAATACTGTAATTAAGGAGAAGCAGTGGAAACTAGGCTAAAATGTTTCCTGTCTAAGCAGATTCCAGAAAACAATTGCCATAGGTTGAAGTTAGCAGCCTATCTAAAGGCTGTGTAGGTCAAAAAGAATTCTGATTATTTACTTTCCATTCCTATGAAATGCTTATTCTCACGTTGTTAATATCTTCTTTTGGCTATCTAATTTTATTGATAATTTTTTATCAAAGCACAAGCAATTTTAATCATTCTGTAAGAAGAAAACTATAAAGGTAGAATTCTACACACAGAGAAGCAGTCCCTTAGATACAAATGAGGTCTACTTGCACACACCACATCCAATACAAACTGACTTTGCTGCCATCTCCTTTCAGGCTTAAATGTGATCCCTGCGATTGTAATCTCAAAAATGTCTTGTTGGCAAATACTGTCAGCTGTTCAATTTCTGTAGTTACTAGGTAAGTTTTGCTAGAATTCATGTTATCAATAGATGTTAAATACCATACATCCCCAATGCCCAACCTATATGAACCTCTTAGTAAAAGAAATAGATCTCTGGTGGATCAGAAGCTCGTTCGATCTGGACAGTGTTTTGTTGTAGATTGAACATAACTATTTGTCAGTCCTTTTCTATTGTTATTGTATGTTTATCCTATAAGATAGGAAGAGAAAATGTTTAGTTAATTTTTGAGGATTCATTTAGATCAATGTCATTTTTTAATATTGATGTTATGGCTGTCATAAATCATCAACTTTATTTGTTGCTGTGTATAAATTAAGGAAAATATGATAGGGGTTTTTTTGTCATCTTTGAGTCATGGAAGAAACTCAAGCATGGATGTTTGCTGATTCAGTATGTTAGGTTTGCTAAGTATAAGATATGTTAGTATGTTCCTGAAGGGATAATATTTGACTGAGAAAATTATTCTTCAGCCACAAGTCATGGCATCTATGAAGATATAGATAAACACTACTTCAGGTAGTGAGCAGGAGTGTTGTCCAGTACTCACAAAGGATTGCAATGTCTCAGATTAAAAATGGCTTTTTCTTATTTTTAAGTTAGTCCCCCATGGAAGTGGTCAGCTAACACTGGGGCAATTACATGAATTTATATAAACAGTAAATTCCTAATAATTCCAAAGCACCAACTTCTACTTTATAGCACATCATTACAGCCTGTTTTGTGCATCATCTGGAAGCGCTGAATGGTATTTAATATTTGTTTCATTTATACTTGTTCTGTTTGAGTTGTTACTCTCATTTTGTCTCCTATCACCTCATGCAGTCTGAATTGTGGCAACGTTTTTTCGTGATGGTGGCTAGTTGATGTGGGATTACAGGCCCAAAAAGTATTTCACTATTTATTTTTACAATGACTGAGCAAAAGTAAAGTGGGTGAAAAGGTCTGTTACATGGAGGCATAGTATTATGTTACATCTTCAATGTTCAGGGCAAGTATCCAGGGTAGAAAAGCAACCTTGTTAACTAAAGTCAGGTGGTTTTGGAAGTGTAGAAAATGGATATCTAACAAAATACTAATTGATATTTTAAATAGTTTCAGAGGTTTCTGGTAGCTAAAAGGGTGATAACTTATGCAGAGGACTTGAAGCCTGTAGTGTGTTGAAATTCTGTTGCTGCTAAAGAGGGGGAACAGTTTTCATCTGTGTTAAGTATTTTTTCCTGGAGACAAGAGAAAGAAAATACAGTAAAAAATAAATGAAAAAACATTGATAGTGTTTCATACTATATTGAAAAGGAAGTCTTCAACATGTGCAACAGTAATTGTCATGCTGGTTTGCAGCCAAACCAGTTGGGGTTTTTTCCTGTTTCAGAAAGAATAGATATAGGAAAGCTTTCTTTGCTTTGGCATGATCCTGGAACTAGGACTTCTGCAGAAAATGCTTTTACTTGTCAGAAGTATTAAGATTTTAATGAGAATCCTTTCCAAAACTTTCAGTGGTTTTATGAAAAATAGCATTTGGAGACATTTATTTGTTTCTGTGAGAAAACATAGAATAAGGAAACATAAAAGAGAAGGCTGTTAGATTTAACGGTAGATTGCTGCATTCATTTGGGGATCGTGAGAGACTAGTCAAAAGCATCACACTATTACTTTTTAGGAATAAGGAAGTGTAAGCACTGTTCATGCAGCCAGTCAACAGTGCCTGAACCTGATGAGGGCGTGTGCAAGATGAGGGACAGATTGGAGACTTCTGCATCATCAGGTCAGCAAGTCAGAGGAGGTGATGAGGTAACTTCTGGGAGCGTCCCTGGGAAGAAGAGAAGCATACCTGTTACTTGGGAAGACACTGCCATCACTCCCAGTGTGTGTCTTCCCCCCACTTTTTCCCCAGCTTTATATGCTGAGCACAAAGCTGTACGGTGTAGGATTATCTCTCTGGTCAGCTGGGATCAGGTGTCCTGCTTGTGTCCCCTCCCAGTTCATTGTTTAACCTCAACCCCTTTGAGGGTGGTACAAGAAGCAGAAAAGGCCTTGACAGTTTGCAAGGCCTGCTCAGTAATAGCTAAAATATCCCTCAATTATCAGCACTGTTTCTAGGACAGATTTAAAACATAGACCCTTACTTGGGGTAAAGCAGCAGACTGTTTAGTGTTTTCTCACAAATCGGTAGAGAACCATTTGTAATTTTAGCAGCATGTTCTAGCAAAATTTCTTCAGGATAGTTCTGAGGTGTTCTAACCCACATAGAGAGAAATGTGAGTGCCCTAGGTATTTTATCTTACCTGTTCTTTTCTGGCACTTCCCCATGAGCAGTTGTGCAGCATTTGAGACAAGCTGAAAACAGGTCTGTTAAAAGTCAGAGCAATGAAACTGCGTGACAGGTATTATTCTTCACTGAGGCCATGAACAATTGCAGAGCTGCCGGTGTCTGAGTGAAATAATAGCTGTATATATAGGATCATTTGTAAGACAGATGGCTGAGAAAGGTACCATTTATCTACCACACAAGGTTTCATAACTTTTGGCATCCATTCTTGTCAAAAGCGTCATTAATGGTTAGCTATTTGCTAATCACCTCAACTTAGAGGATGTTAGATTGAAATCCTTTTTTTTTTTCCCAAGTCTATTCTAGATGGCATTCTCTGCAATGGTGCTGAGAGAGGAAAGGGAGATGGGAAGAAAGAGTCTATGTGTTTATATTCATTGACTAGGTAGGCTTCATATAGAATCTGTTCCTCTGTCTAGAACAGTACATGTGCAAGGCTATTTATGGCTTCCTTTAATACCCCAGCTGTCCTTCCTAGTTCCCACTTTTGTATATTCTTCAATATTCAGTGTTGTGTTTTGGTCATATTGCTCACTTGAAAGTATCTCATTGTAAGGGGTGGCTGAGCTATCAGGATTTTTTAAGGCCAACATGAAGTACAGTCTTTAGTGTTTGCTCTTTGGGGTTTGAACACCTCCTCTTGCATTATTTATTAACTGCGGATTGTTGCTGTTTGTAGATGAAGATGTAGGTATGTACTGCACATGAAATGAGGATACTTCACATCACAAAGGCAAATTTGTAGTGAAGGTGTTTCAGCATGACTGAAAAGGTTTAGGATAAGATTTTGCAGTCAAAAGTTCACAGTATTAGATCACCAAGGTGTTTCTTCCTTATTCTTCCTAAAGGTTTTTTCTCCAAAGCCTGTGATGAATGTGTAATAAATACAAGATATTTGTCTTAAACGTGGGAGGTTTCACCCTACAAGAATTCAAAGAGAAATATCAGATTCCTTTCATATAGGTATAAAATAAGTCCTGGAAGTAGTTTACAGTAAATTAATGGACCAGAGGAGAATTGAGATCCGAGAATATAACCCCAAATTTCTCCAGTCCTAATAGAAAATTTCAGGATTCTAATGGAAATACTTCTAGTTTCTTGATTTGTAACAAAATCAGATACAAAAGTATGCTTCTCTCTGTCTTGCTTTAACCCCTCTTAGCAACCAAGCACTATGCAGCCACTCAATCCTCCTCCAATGAGACTGGGAGAGAATCAGAAGAATAAAAGTTAGAAAACTGTGGGTTGAGATAGAGACAGTTTAATAGATGAAGCAAAAGCCACACACACAAGCAAAACAAGACAAGGAATTATTACACGATCACTCTGAGTGTCACCACCTCCTCCTTCTTCCCCTGGCTTTATATGCTGAGTGTGACACCATATGGTCTGGAATATCTCTGTGGTCATTTGAGGTCACCTGTCCCAGCTGTGTCTCCTCCCAACCTCACATGTGCCCTCAGTCTCTCACCAGTCTCTCCCCTGGCAGTACGAGAAGCAGAAAAGGCCTTGGCTCTGTCTAAGCCCTGCTCAGCAATAAAACAAAAGAATCTCTATATTATCCACCCTGTGTTTAGCACAAATCCAAAACACAGCCGTGTACTAACCATTGTGGAGGAAATCAGCTCTACCACAGCCAAAACAAACACACTCACAGACATTTTTTTCTTCCTGCTCTAGCAATATAGTATCTTTCATGGCGTGTAGTATATGCTGTTTGCAAAAATCTATCTGTTGTTGCAAAACATATCTGGAGAAAGGCACCAAAGGAAAGCTGAGAAAAAGCAGCTATAAAATCTCATTGCTGCTCTACTTGGATTTTGCACTGCAAGAGCAAACAGCTTTCAAGCTCAATGCCTTTGTATCCATGAAAGAACCCAGTTTAACGTATTTTGAGGAATGCTGTGTCTGTATGCCTCTTGTCACAGGCTTCAGCAGCTGTAAGGAAAAAATATCTGTTGCTTTGTGCTCAAACAGTTCTCTGACATTCTCTGATTTAGTCTAAGGACAAAAGTATCTCTGTGTCAGAGACACACAGTGCTTAGTGTCAGCTTCCATTAAACTGCCTTTTTGAAACACATAAACCTTCCCTTCTAAAAGCATGGGAAAAGCAATTCAAGGAAAAGAAGATACATCCTAATAAAGCATCAGAAACACTCATATTCTACAGTGGTATTTGCTGTAGGAATTCATACTGCAAAAAGTATTTCAGGTAGCCAAACTTGAGAGGTTCTCTCATCTCAGCAGAATGAAATTAAAACATGCTTCACAGTATTTTCTGTCCCTTAATTTGGAATTCAGAAATTGAGCATTGTGATTCTCATTTGAAGGGTATATTACAAAAGAACAACGTGGTATAAATAGGATGAGAGTACTCATAAAAACAGACTTATCACTCTCGATGGGTGTGACCCATAGGGGAGTCATGTGGTGAGCACTGGAGGCAATAGAAACACCAGTCATGCTAAAGAAATGAGGGTAGACTGGGCCACCTTGAACCTAAATGGGCAACAGAACTCAGCATTTCAGGGTGTGAAAAGCCTGTAATTTGTGGCTGTCATGGAGGCAATGGTCAAGGCATTCATGTAGAATGCATGGTCTTATAGAATTTGAGAGAAGTTACAGAAATGTAGGGAAACTTTGATTTTAACAGCAGTTCAGTTGTCTCTAATTACCAGCATAGGTAACTTCATTTTAAAATATGCTCATAATGGCTTTAACTCAAAACCATTTCCAAGTGTAATGCCCAAAGCGGTAAGCAATTTCTCCATTCCTAATCAAATGCTGTTGTAATAGAGCTTAGTTTAACCCAAATGAAAAGAAAACAGATGTCCTAATTTTCCTTCTAAAGGATCAGAAAGTGCTAGAAGCTGTTACTTGATCATCCCTTCCATATGAAAGATCTTTGCAGTGTTGACAGTTTGACATTTCACCAGCTCTGCTAAGATTCCTTGTCCTGTAGTGGGGTTAAATGAAAGCTTCTAGTATCTGCTGTCTTCGCATCTGGAATTTTTTCAGTTCTGAGATTTTTTACTTTTTTAATATTACTACTAAAATAACACAAAGTCTGTGTCTCAATTTTGTTATTATACAGCATAGTTTCTATCTGAATTACATCATCATGGATTTAGTGACTGACAGCTTATGCTATGAACTGCAATGACCTGTCAAGCCAATTTAATGTTGTCAAGTTCTAATCAAACTCTTTATATTGGTAAATATTAATCCCTCTCTTACTAGAACTTGTATTAAAATCTGTCATACCTTTGACATTCCAAGGATTGTAAATCAACAGAGTAGCATTTTCCCAGACAGTCAGTGATTCCCCAAGTCAGACTGCAAATGCAGCTACTTGCGTCAGGGGAACCTAGAAATCTCTCCAAATAAAATAGCTTCAGGATTTTTCTTATTAAATCAGTGTAAAACAATGATGGAAATGCTTTGGGAATGGTAGTAATAAGGTCCTTTATTTTTTTAAATTGAAGAGAAGGGTTGGCTGGAATCCCTAGAGAGCACAGGGCAGGGGCCTTCTAGGAGGAGAGGATAGGTAAGGATTGTTTGTATAGTCATAAACTCCCTTGGCAATTTCTGTGCCCCAGCTTCAGCTCTGAGACTTTTACAAGTTGCAGCACAATATATTAAGGCACTTCTGAATAGGATGTACAGTAAACAGCATGCTAGAGAGGAAAATTTTCAAAGATTTCATATGATACGTTTAAAAAAAAGAAGACATGCAAATACATGGTGTCTTTTTATGCAGTCACACTCATTTAGAGAGAAATCCTTGGAAATTTAGTTATTTGTTGCAGTGTGTGCTTAATTGGTTGGTTTTGCTGCTGCTCTTCTCTGTGTATTGAGAATGTTTTGTCAATCTTCTCTGTATGTCTTAATTACTAAGACAAATATGGTGCATTTAACACTACATCTGCCTTGAAGGACTATGGAAGTCCTTCAAGTACATGCAAGTATGTGGAATTTTGTGATGATCATTTACATAGTGTTGCAAGTTCATTCAATGGTATAGAAAATAACTTTCAATTTATTAATCTGGCCTCTTAAATGCTGCAAACTACAAATACAGTACAGATTCGATCGTAAAATTTATTGCTGTAGGTGTTCTTAGCCTGATATTTGAACTTGACTTGTGGTCAAGGATGTCCTTGGACATCTCTGGATTTGAGATTTCAGTTTTTGGAGTGGAACTTCAGCCTGGATATAATCCTTGAGTTAGGTAACAAACGGTCCTTCTCCTCTTTTGCTTTTCACTTTATTTCCCTTTGAAAGAATGGAACCTGGCCACACAGGATGGCAGAGCCATGTAATTTGAAGCTCTCTTGAGATGCCCAAGGAAAAGAGCAAATGGGATAAGTGGCACAGCACATTTTTCTTCAGTGTTTACAACACAGAGAGATAGACTCCCCTGCCCAATATGATAAACAGTGTCATTTAGAACTTCTTTGAAAAGGTTGAAAAATTAATATTGTTTATGTTTCAAAAGTGTGAGTTACAGGAAGTGGAACCCGAGAAATAGATTACCTCTGAGATCACCATGGAATGGTTTGTGAAGCATAGGCAAGGACTGCAAGAATAATAATTTTTTTTAAAAGTAGGCTTTTCTGTCTAGGTTTAAGATTTGAAAAGTGAAGGGTTTCCAAATTTTAATTGCTATAAAAGATAAGAAGGTACTTGCCAGGCTTTCTGGAGCATCTGAGGGAAAGACACAAAGAAATCTACTTTCTTAACAGCAATGGTTGTTAAAGTTAGAATTCCAATGTCAACTAAAAATCATAGGAATTAAAAATTAAATGTCTTGGTCAACATCACAATAGAGTTAGACATGGCAGTGCATGCACTGGATCAACTTGTCATGATCATTAGTCTCTGCAGACACAGTAGTTAGTTTCAATTTCCAATAAATTACATCTTTATTGATTTGCAAACAGAACAATTCTGCAACAACACTGGTGTGAGGGAGCCTCTCTTCAGATGTTTAGTGGGTTTTTTTTGTTTAGATATCCCCATCTCCCTGGTTGTCTATTCACTTTTTTCAATCAAAATTACGTCAGTTTTTAATGTAAATGTTTATCTCTCAAGCACAGTCCCTGGAGTTTGGAATTGACTGCTAACTTGTACAAGCCTCATTCACACCCAGCTAGTACTTCTTCATGGCTTTTTATGGAAAGGAAAACAATTCACGAATGCACAGAATGAGTTTGTAGAATTTCCATTACACATGTTTGATGTTGCACATGAAACATCAAAACCATACTCCAATACATTATGTCTCTCATTTATCTAATATGACTACAATGTGACTCATTTTGCACATAAAAATCTATTGTCCTGCAGAGTTTTTTAACCTGTATCCCAGTTTTTCATTTGTATCTCAGTGAGATAGATAATGAGGTCACTTGAACCAGGAAACTCAAAAATTTCAATATTGTGTAAAAAAATTATGTCTGAAACAGTAGGTATTTGTCTATGTGACAATAAGTCTTTAGCAGTCGACTGTGTTATTAATGCACTCATCTATTAAGTCATTTTTGTTTGCTTATTATAGCGATAGTAGTTTTAATTGAAAAAAGCTCTAAAATCCTTAAATACTTTAGGAAAAATTGTCTCAGTATTTACATACAATAGAGGAAATATTAGTATACAGTTAATGCATTACCAATAAAAAAATTAAGGAATGTTTCCCATCAGAATTCAATTTTGTATTTCAGATGTGTTTCTACACATGTGAACTACAGTGTTTTATTAATCGCTCTTTAAACTGAGATACCTGGTCAGCCTATGTTGGAAATAATTCACTCTTTTTTCTTAAACATCCTCCACAAATAATGTGCCTTCTCACCTTGCTACAGTACATAACTACTATTGATTACCTGCTCTCTGTTAATCTCAGCTTCTGTTCAGCACTGAAGGGCACATGCAGGAGTTCTGACAGATTGATCAGGACATGTAGAACGAAGTTTAAGGAGATCGTAGCCCTGACCTTCAACCAAGAAGCCAATCCAAACTACTGTGTGAAGTGTGTTCTTTAATTACCCAAGTCTTTGCACTGACATGTTCTCTGACTATAGAAATATATTTTATGGTATTTATGAATGTTTCTATAGAAACACACTAAACAACGCTGCACAAAGGGGTGTTAATTACTCCTGGACAAAATGAAAAATAAAAAAACCCCAAACAATAACAACAAGAAATCCAACAAAAAAAAAAAAAAAAAAAAAAAAAAAAAAAAAAAAAAAAAAAAAAAAAAAAAAAAAAAAAAAAAAAAAAAAAAAAAAAAAAACAAAATAAAAAAACCAACAAAATAAAAACCACACCCCAACCCCTTCCCTCCCAAAAAACTAACCTTAATTTTGAAACTTTGAATTTTAGATTCTTTTTCATAATTCAGTTCCTAGAAATAATATAGAAATACAATGCTGTTATGTTTGAACTCCAGCTGGCAGCTAAATATAATGCACCCACTTGCCCACTTCCTCTTCCCTGACACACTTGGTGGGATGGGGAGGAGAATGCAAGGCTGAGCAGCAAGCAATCTCTGTGATTTGTTCTATTTTTAGATGCCAATTATTAGCCGGTATTGAATGGTTGGGAAAGATTATTCCAGCAAATTGGAATCACAGCAGCTTTGTAAATGTGCAAGAAGAGGCAGGAATATTGCTGCAATAACTATTGTCTTTATTCAAAGAAGCCTTCATGTGCACCCAGGTTGTCTGGTTAGCCTGAAAAACAAAAGGCTGCTGAAGCTGTTCAGTTTTTGCTGTTTTATTGTGGTCATATGGAAGGACCTGGGACACTGTACAGGGAATTTTGCTCAAGATCCGATAAGCACATCAATTCTTCAAAATAACATATTTCTAACACTCAGCCATGCCATCTGCATCAAATGTTTTTTAAGGAGCTTTCAGTGAAAGTTTGTTTTTTAACAAAGCAGAGATGAGATTTGTGTTTTAAAAAGCTGCCTCATGTATTTGACCAGCAGAAGAATATATGGCTAGAAAACACCGTAGCTAAAGCCTCACCATGCCAAGAAATATGAAATTAAAACCATCTCAGGTACTACTTACATGTAAACAATTTTTTTTTTCCTGCAGAAAGTAACAAACCTTTTCAAATAGATGCAATTTTCTCTCAAAGTAGTTCTATTGGCAATTTTTTAACTTGTTTTGCTTGTTATTTTTTCTGATATCTTACCTGAGCAATAATTTAGTTTTTCTGGGACAGTTCCTTTCACCCAAGTGTACGCAACATTCAAACTATCAGTGCTGGAGTATGCGGCTATTATCCTTATTACCATCTCTTTATTATCCTTATCACCATCTCTTTTGCTTAATACAGTTTTGGTAGCCTTCAATCCGCAGCACACTCCTCTTCATCATTTCTCTTTCACTACAAAACAGACTGTAAAGTTCCTATGATTTGGTGGGGTTTTTTCAATTCTTTAGTTTTCCAGGTGAAAAAAACTCCAAATAATTTATTGTTCACAAAGTCGCAAAACCTTTTTGCTGCTTTTGTTATGTGAAAGTAAAAATTTTCGGTACTGCTTGTGCACTCATTCTCTCTTCCACAAAGAGAGGGCTGACATGAGCAAAGAGTAGCCTGGAACTGCAGGGCAAGAAAAATGATCTATAAAATGTCAGCAGTGGGGAAAGTCTGAATGTATTCAAGTCATTTATTGTAGCAAAGAAAATCAGGGAATACATGATGACTTTCAAATATATGAAAAGACAACATGAAGAACAAAAGCAATAAAGTGTTTCATAATAGATAGCTTTAGAAGCAATGGTATTACAATTCAGGGAAGCAGATTTAAGTTAGACAATAGAAAATATTTTATAATGGTGCAAATACAGTTGAATGGGCATTCATTTAAGAAAAACAGAAATGGTGGAGCTATGATTTATTTTCTCTCTGGGCAGATAACCTCAATATCCTTTTCATCCATGTCATTAATGGTTCCATGACTTCTGATCTCTCTTCTATTAACTGTTAACTTAAATAGACTCAATCAAACTGGATTTCACATCATCATTATCCTTGTACTGGCTCCCCAAATGTACTCATTACATCATGAATTAAATTAGATTGTAAGTGACCTTTCCTTGAGGACTGCTATAAAGTATCGGTTCAGTACATGGCACAGTAGAGAAATCTATTGCAGTTACTCTGAAATACATCTCTCTCTCTAAGGCTCCTTGGAAATTAGGAGGAATGAAAAGTATGAAGATCAAGGATGAGGGAAAAAAAAAGTAAAATTGATTGGCTTGTCGCACTTGTGAATAGTCTTGGACTATGTCACTGAACATTGTAACCAGGGTCTGAAGTCCACAGTTGCCTTTAATCAAAGCTGACTTCTTAAGACCTTTGTGACTGTGAACAGCTAAGCTGTAACAGTGCAAAATATGGACATGACTCCATGCCTAGCAGCATTAGTATGTTATTTTTCAATACTTTCCTTATCTTGTTCACGCATAATAGCGAGCAGGAATGCAAAAACTTCTGTGAAGTTTTTTCTGAATGTAAAAAGTGTCAAAATTCTCAGAAAGGAATTGCTAGACTGCTTTTTTGTTCACTACATATAGAACATTTAGTATTTTGGATTGTATCTCCAAACATCAAGAGCAGAAGAAAGATATAAGAGTAAAGCTTATACATTTATATTAGATACCTCTATCTTACCCTATATGCAGTTGAATTCATGAGATGGTTTTGCAAGTCATGTTTGAATTAGATGTTTCACATGCAATCTGTGTGTGTCTGTCTGATGTTGCCTAATGGCTCAAAAGTAGTGAGCTAGAGATTTTGATCTACAAGCTTTTCTGGTGTTAATTTTCTCAGAAGCCAGTGATGGTAAGGAACATCTCAGGATGTCCCACTCCCAGTCATGTTTTATAATTTAAATAAGTCTCAGCTAACAGATAAGGTGAAGATCCTGGTAACATTGACAGGCCTTCAGGAGCTAAGGTACATGGCAGGTAGGAAAAACTTCCATTGCTGTTGTTTCTTAAATATCTGCTCCTTAGCCAAAGAAACTAACTTTCTTCTGAACCTCTGATACTGTATAATGAGCCTTAGTCACTTTTTAAAATAAATAGACAAAATTTTAATTTTTTAAATTCAAAATTAAAGAAAATGGACAAAATTGGCTTGTGATGGCTTAAATCACAAATATAATTTTTAACCAGTAATTGTTGATTATTTTCATTAAGCCCTACAGCCATCAATCTACGTCTTGTGCATTTATTTCCTATATTGTTCAATATCAAGTTTTAAAATTAGTTGATGGTCAAATATATACCTCTAGTTATATATCTGTTTAAAACAGATTGACCCTGCAATGAAACTTGTGGTTCATACGTATTACCCAACGCACCATATTTTTAACTCCTGTGAATGGAAGTAAGGGGAGTTAGTGAATGTCAAAATTGCTATTAGCTTTATTTTACAAAAACAAAAGTGTTCATAAATGAGTGAATTGGTGGCTGTGATTGGCTTCTTTTCACTTTCTGAGTGAAACAAGATTAATTGCTCGATAAGATAGTGCATTAAAGAATTATTCTTAAGTTTAAATATTTGAACTCTATCCTCTTATTTTCTGCATTTTTCTTAGTTTAAATATTTGGACATAAGAATTACTTCATTATATTTTTCAGTTTAAAATATAAGGTCATGCTTAGTAAAGGTCTACTTTAAATCACTTCCATTAAAATGACTCCCACAGTTTTGCAAGTGATTGGAACAGTGGGTACTTTTGCTGAAATCTATTTTTCCTCTTTCTGTTAGAATGTATCAAAGAATCAAGACTAAAAAAATTGTCCTTTCTACCAATGGTGTTCTAATTTAACAGGATAACACTTTAAAGCTATTTTCAGAAATATGCTTAAGGGGTTACATTTCTACCCGATACAGCTCTGTGGCTGATGATGGGTGATTTTGTCACATAATACTTACTGAGTTCAGAGACTCTGGATTTTTACTTGTCATTGGTAACCTGCTGTTTTCATAAAGCAGATCCTGCTTTTTGGAGAAGGTGGTATTTCAAATCCAAAGGCATAAATCACCCTTGTATTTATAGGACTAAGCCCACACATTTTAATTAACTTTGTTCATTTTTAAAACCACTTCCACATTATCTTCAGTGAGTGATGTGTTTGCAGTAATGTACGTGAGGGGAGAATTTGGCTTAAGATATCCTGATTAACAACTTTGTCCTCCTAGCTGACTATGCAGAAGCAGAAGGGAACTCTACACTTTCTTACATAAAATTGCAACTGAAATAGTATAGGCCAAGAAGCAAATTCTGACAGAAATGAAAGAATACATGCCTTCAAGATATAGGTCAAAGGCTAGGCACAAAAAATATGACAAGTTTTCTTGATTCCTCTCTGTTTCCTTTAGGCTTTTCCCATTCAATTACTTAATAATTTCACTGTAGTCTTGGATATTAATGGTGAGATATGTAGGTAGCATTTAGACAGGAGAATCAAGCTGGGTTCTGACCACATTTGGTTTTTTGGGATCTCACTATGCATTTTGTAAAAGCAAGACTCTTATCTTCAACAGGCTTGATCATAATGTATAGTCACAATCTCTCTGATCAAATTCTCATTGCAATTTTGATTGGATGTGATATTCTTTATCACAGATGTTGAAGAGATGAAAGATGCTTATATTGAGATGCTTTTGTGAGTATGCAAGTTTGATATAAATATGCAGATAATATGGACATCTACATGCCTATATGTCTACATGGACACTAAATTTTCAAGATCAGGCTTTTGATAGCCAGTCTGTTTATGTACTATTGACTTGTGACTAACTTTCTTAGGTTTTTGATTTAGTGTTTGCAGTCACATCACCAAGTTTTTTCCCCAGATCTCTGGCTCAGTTCCAGGCATGATAGTATTGCAGATGTAACTCTGGAATTTTCATTCATCTTTTTGCCCTTTTAGACATAGTGGCTGAAGAATGAGAAAAGATGACTGCAGGGCTCAGGCAGGTAATGATTTCCTTGGGGAATGGGTTTCTGTCTGTATTATTTCATCTGATGTGAGTGTGATTCTGTCCCTGTTTCATCCAATGCATTTCTTTCTAATGCTTCAAGGTGCACTTTTCTGAGTACGCACTGATACAGCTGTGTTTCAACCACAATGGGTGTTAGAAAAAGTTATGCTGCTCAAAAAACTGAGGTCCCATAAATTTTCCAATTCATGAACCTAAAAGTAATAATGTAGGGGGTTTATTTTCCCAATAAGGTGGAAAATAATGTTTCACACCCTAGTAAGTACTCTGAAAATCAATACTATTTGAGAAGGACTTGGACTATATTCAGGGATAAACACCACAGAGAAATCGTAGCCAATCTCATCATTCACTGTTCAAAACAGTGTTTGGATGATGGATCACATACAAAGTAGGGACTGACAGCCTAAACATTACATTAAAAACAAAACCATAAATTGCTGCTTTGTTGCTTCCTTACATGCAATTAAATGCCAAATAGGAAATGTGTGTCATTAAAAGTGTAAAGTACCCACAGACCTGCAAGAAAATCCTTCTTGCATTAACATGTAGTTTCTGGAAAGTTTAGTAACAAAAAAGTAATTTAGTTGATTCTTTTTTCTTTGGGGCTGGTTTTGGATGAAAACCTCAAGAAGATTTGGCAATGTGTGTTCACAGCCCAGAAAGCCAACAGCATCCTGGGCTGCATCCAAAGCAGCGTGGCCAGCAGTGTGAGGGAGAGGATTCTGCCCCTCTGCTCTGCTCTTGCAAAATCCTACCTGGAGTGCTGCATCCTGCTCTGGGGCCTCCAACACAAGAAAGAGCTTGACCTATTGGAACAAGTCCAGGGAAGGGCCACCAAGTTGATCACAGGGCTGGAGCACCTCTTCTTCCTGTGAAGACTGGCTGAGAGCTGGGGCTGTACAACCTGGAGAAGAGAAGATTCTAGGGAGACTTTATAGAGCCTTCCAGCACCTAAAGGGGGCTACAAAGAGAAGGATATTTCCCAAGGGTGACAGGACAAGGGGAGTTGGCCTTAAAATGAAGCAAAGTAGGTTTAGATTGGGGATTAGGAAGAAATTCTTTTTTATAAGGGCAGTGAAGTGCTGGCACACATTGCCCAGAGAGATTGTTGACTTCCCATCCCTGGCGGTGTTCAAGACCAGGCTGGATAGCACAGGGCCCTTCCAACCCAAACCATTCCATGATTATTTTTGTCAGACTAGTGTTGAGCTGCCAGTATAAAATGAAGCCATGTATACAAGGTTTCCTTCAACCATGGACGTTGTGAAAGGCATGTTTCTCAAGGAAGGACAAAAGCATTTCATAATCACAGGTCTCTAGCAACTGGAATTTCTAGAGATGTATCAAATATTTTGAAACCAGTAACATTATTTCAATAATTAATGACAATTCTTTATCCAAAATAATAGCTTTCTATTAGATGCTGTAAAGAAAATAGGCGTTGTGAGACCTGGACAGCACAGCTGAATTCTGAAAAACATTTGTATATTTGTGCAGCTCTCATGACATTCCTGTGGACCAGCTTGCAGGAACTAAGAAAGCATTCTAATTTACAGACTAACATCTGTATTATTCTATACTGTTATTGTGTTATCTGTTAAGAGACCAACTAAGACTGGGTCTGTGACAATAAGGTCTGTGACAATAAGAATTAGAAATGTTATTTATCATTTTCATTTTGCTTTTAGAAGTTCTCACAGTGGCCAGTTAAATAAAAAGATAACCAGAAATTTTCTAATCATTGTAAAATTTACTTTCATATATTTTGGTTTTGCTATTCTGAAAACACTGAATTTCTTCATTTGAAGTCTTGGTTAACCTACTTTAAAAACAAAGAAATGTGTGTTTTAAAAAAATTAGAGCTCAGGGGGAAAAAAACCATGGTGACCTTAAAATTCCAGTATTATAAAAAGATAGGCAGATATTACCTCTCACTGGAGCTGGTGGAGACACATTTGAGATTTCTCTTTTCTGTTTTGGAGCTAGAGCTCAGAAGCTCTGTATTTTAACACTTAATTCAAATATAATGAGTAAAGCAAAAGGCTAGCTGAATAAGGCTATTAATATTTTTTTCTCTGTGGAGAACAAGTCAACTTCTAACTGTACTTTTTATTATAAAATACAGTCATAAGCCCTGAAGATTCTGAAATAAAGTCTGTTTTGACATCCTGCTAATAGCTGCTCAGATTTTAAATTTTCTTGTGTCACCACACTGCAGCCCAGCTGGTGCAAACGATAGATGCTTTCTATTTTCTTAAATTGGTTTCCAGCCCCTGGATGATTTGCTATGCAAAGGCTGCTGTCCTAGAAAGGTTCATGGCATCCTTTTAGAGATTTGATACCCTTACATTAATTTCCTCCATGCTTTCTTTTTCTTGTGAATTAAGCCTGGCACAATTTTGACTGTTCGCTTTTGATTAAACATAGGGGACAAGGACTGCAGTTCATTTGCTACCTCTCAAGTAACCATGTCGAAGTGCATTATAGAGTATGATGTCTGAGGAGGTGTTCCTGCTATCTGCAATAAGCAGGCACATTTGCAAATTCATGAGCTATTTTTGAAATTCATGAGCCATCCTCTGCCCAGTTTTCCCTTTTGTTTTCTATAATACAACATTCAGAAGAATTATTTTTTTTTAATTTAAAGCACAGTACTGCATCTTTTAAAACATAAAAATAATACAATAAAATTAAAATATGTATATAATAAAAAGGTAAACCAAACATACATTAATTATGGGCTTCTTCCTTAGTTACATTTTGTTCTTCATTCAGTGCATTTCCAGATTAAATAATAGGGCATATGTAATTTCCATCCATTTCATCATCTTTCATTTCCTTGATTTTTTTTTCTTTTTTTGGTTGTTTTTTTTTTTAAGAACAAATTATTGTGCTCTATAATATGTTCCAATGAAAAAGTATTTGTCTATGTTCATAAAGGGAATATATGATCATGAATAAAATTGTGTGTTTTTGTTCAGTCCCATTCCAGTGTCTGGGCATCTGACCTGATAAATCCCATCAGGTTTCCACACTGGAGAGTTTTCCTGGTCTTGGGAGAAGGGTGTATGGACAGCAGTTATCACCAGGTAATTTACTGGACCTTTCTAACTGTAGGGCTCAGGTTCACTTGGACATTTTGTCATCATCACCAAAATGTTTTTTAACCTAAGAGTATCCTATGCTACTCACATGGTTGGGAGACAAAGTCAGAAAGGCAATTATTCCTCCCCCCTGTGCAGGGCAATGTGGATAACAGAATATACACTAGGAGCTGGATGGAATTCTTTGCAAATTGCACATTGCTAAACCTTTCTTGGTAACTCGATCTTTGTAAAACACAATAACAGATATTTGTTGAATTGAGTTCTAATGCTTATAAACTGCACTAATCTTTTATATAGTGGTTACAACATAATGAGCTTCAACAAAACATCTGATTTTTCTTTTTCATTGTTACAGTTGACTGTCTTTAGTCTCACACTAAACTTGTTTTTCAGTTTCACCTAGAGAGCTGTGAACTGAATAAATACAAGAGGTTGTGGGAGAAACTATAGGAGTTGCTCAGTTCTCTGTAACCCTGCATTAAATCAGTATAGCCACAAAACATGAAATAGAAAGAAAATGGGCAATGGGGAAAGATTTTGAAATATAATTGATGAGAAACATGAGAAAATTACACAAAGCACCTTAAAGATAGAAATAAAAAAAAAAATTAAAATAAAAAAAACCCACCAAAAAATAATGTCAAAAGAGACATCGCTACCAACTGCACCAATTGCAAAGGGAAGATTGCTCTTCTAAGAGTGCAAATTTTGCATCAATAAGATTGTATGAGAAGAAGTTGCAAAAAGACCCTCCACACAGTCTTTGACAGAAGAATGGAATCGAGGAAATGATTGTTGAGGTGGTTCTACAGACTGAGGAAGCTTTTTTGTTAAAGCCTGTGTTTGTGAACTGCCTGTGGTTGAGGCATTTTCTGTTTGTCAATTCTGCATATACAGACCCTGACAACCTGACAATGCAAACAGCCAACAACATTGTATTTCTTTCCAAATAGATGTAGGCCGAATGTAAGTGAACTTTCCAGAACCTTCCTATCAGTACTGCCCCATCCCTAACTTTAGTCATGTTTACCAGGAACTTCTCCTTTTGGGGAAAGAAATAGGGAGTATGGAAAAGATTTTTAGTCCTCCAATAAAAAATATTGGTTTTAAAACATGTATTTTCTAGTAATACTTACACAATAAAAACAATAGATATTTCAATGCATTTTTTAAAAGATTAAAAGTGAGATGTTTTAGTTATCTAATAATAGGTATTTATAACGTATGTGTGCAAAAAGAAGAAAATTCCACTGGCAAGAATAAGAATCAGTACTTTAGAAATATGTGTTCAGCTTTTATTTTCATGCCACCTAGCTGACTGACATTTACAGTTCTATTTACAGCTATTTCAAGGTTTTACTACAAATACGTGAAAGACAACATTTTGTATTGAATACTTTTGCACAATAAGCACAGGATAGGATATCATAGTTTTGTCTCTGTTACAAATTGGAGCAGGTGGAGCTAAGATAAATGCTGCTAAATTTGCATCCAGGTTTAACGCAAATTAATGAAACGGAAGAAAAGCTTAGATGTGGGTCTTGACTGGATTTTCTCTCAGCTTGAGGATAGATCTTGAAAACATAGCAGTGATCGTGTTTTCAGATTTGTCAGATATTTTACAGCCTCACACACCAGTAATAAATCTACAACTGAATTCAAGCAGTTTCTTTGAAGCCAAAGAAATGAAGCACTGAAAAGCTTCAAATTACTCAGCCTATCCCAAGTGGAGACTACCAAGAGGTTTTCATATTGGAAGTGTGATATGAAGAAGTGTGATATGATAGAGTTTTGTACTGTATTGTAGATAACGTGATTAAAGTAAGGGTTCTAATTACCTATTGGGCAAAGGAATATCCATAAAAATATAATTCACAGTATCACATTTAAACATGTTTTCAAATGAACAGGCTGATTTATATTTCTAAGCATTCAGGGACTGATTCCTTTCATATAGCTTAAATGGTTTTTCAGCCCAGCTTAGAAATTTCCCAGCCTCAGGGAATAGCGTAGGAAATTTAAGAGAATAGTTTTTCAGCTTCATGGTACCTAAGAATGCAAGATAGTTCTCATTTTAGGCAAATCTATTTGCTGGATGGTTTTTTCTTTCTATTTTGCAAGCTACTTGATATCAAATCAACAATATTCACTTGAGTGACTGCATCTGCCAAATTACTTTATCAGTGTTGAGAATTTATTCTCTGGAAAGGATTGTATGGAAGGGAGGATTGCAATTTCAATGATTGTTCTTGCTGAAGAATATATCTTCAAATAAGTTTCCCAATTTATGTTCCACTATGTACCAAAGTTGCTGAGGATGTCTTGTGGCTGCACTGCCTACAGTCTGTTTTTGATAAAGAGATTAGAGACCCAAACACCTGAGACACAGGAGAAGAAATTTAAACTTTGCTTTGTGTTCCGCCTCCTCATTGCCTTCTCTCTGCTTAGAGTCTGGGCACAATATTCTTTTCCTAAGGGAATATTTGAACTGAACAGTACAAAATAATGAATAGCTTGCACAACATGAAGAGCATTATTATATTTGTCAGGATTCCATATACAGTGAATCCTGGGAAAGATACTTTAAAAGCAATTTAGTGACATTTCATAAGCTAATTTTTTGTCTTTTTCCCCCCAGCATGTCAATGTTCTATACTTCCATAATATTGGTTCCTTTAAAGGTTTTCTAATGTAGGGCACTGGCAATTTGTTCATTTTGCACTTATCTCTTTTGAATAATAATATTGGTGTGAGCCATGTGTTTTGAGAAGATACTTCATAGGCTTTCTTTCACTGTGATTTTAGTGCACCTTTATGTTGACTCGTAATATCCCAGTCACTGGCCTCAGTAGAAGAGACTTTCTGGTATGATGAGGAATGTTGATGTACTTGAATGATTTGCACTATGACTAAAAAGTTCATAATGGTCTTTAAGATAATGAATTATGACAGTGTTCAAATATTGCTCTCCAGACCTGCAGCATAAACATGTTTGTGAACAGTCCCAGTTTTTATATACCATATAACCAGACATATTAATAATGTCCCTACTACACCACAGCGGTGTTCTCAAAATGTAAAACAGAACACTGAATAGACAAGATGGTGATAATTACATAGTTTGGTGTCTCAAGAGGCTTAAAAATGCAGTAAGACCTAAATTAATTTGTCATATTGAATCCCAGGCACAATGAAAATTTATTTTATGCTCAAGTAAGTTAAAATACTCTCTCTGAATACTCATCACAATTTGACTTTAAATCTCCTGGAATTACACAGGAGGAAAAACTCAATTCCAGATTCCTTACGGTGGTGAAACACCAGTTTTTGGAAGCTCATCTGCTGCAGCTTGAGAGGTGACCTTGAATCATCAAAGCCAGCACTTGCTGGGAGGTAATCGCTGCCATTATCACACTTTGGCTGCAGCTTATAGCAGCACTGGAATATTGTCACTCCTGGCAGAATTCCCTCTATGCATTACTATGAAATGGTATTTTAAAAGCTTATATAGCCAATAAAGATGTAAAGTCTGAAAAAATTGTAGGAAAACATGGTTAATTTGTTTAGGTCCTTGGGCTCATTAAATTGGCTCAATGACTGGATTTAAAATAACTGAGTTGATATATCAGCCTCAAATAATTTTATGCCGGGAACAGCAGCAGCATACTCTGTAACTCCAGTGCTAGATTTTCCTGTGACATACTGCCCTCTTGTGCATCAGCAGCTTTCTTATAAAGATAATCTAAGAGCAAGACACCTGTTTAATAAACAAAAGTTCCCAGACTCTCTCTTGATCTCCTTTGACATTTTTTATTTTTATCCAGAATGAATGCAACTTCTTAGGTCATGATGGAGAGGCAACATGAACTGGGCTTGTCCAGCCTGAAGAAGTGAAGACCAAGAGGAGATCCTACTGCCATGAGGGGAAGTGTGGAGCAGACTGGACAGAGTGGAGGAAGAGGAATTCTCTCGGGAGCAGAAAGAACTGCACTGAGTTTTCTGTGACCTGGGAAGCCAGTAAGTTGTCTGGAATCAGGCTTGGATATTTTTTGATTGGTTCCTCATCTTCAGTTTTATTCTGTTTAAAATGTTAAAAACTCTAATTTATATTCTCTAACAGCACGAAAAATTTTGCATTTAAAATCCCTTTTGCTTATCTATGGAGGAAGCACTACAAGGAGGCTTTTGTAACCTTAGACCTTCAGCAGAGTGGTCACGCTCCTTTTATACCTGAGATGCTGTTTCTGTGTTAGTGATATTTGCTTTGTACAAAATAGGAAGTCTTCAACCAAGAGAGATCCTTTTAGATTTTTCCTGGCAGGAAAGTCACTTTTCCACTTGGAGGTTGATGTTAAATCAAGCCTCCTCAGATGAGAGGAAAAAAAAAACCTTCTGTAACTTCCCAATACAATCATTATCCATTTAGCTCTGGGTGAAAGAATGTCCTCTTTCACACTTATTGAACAGGGGATTCTCAGGAATTCTAAGTACCGCAGATGAAATGAACTATACTTTCACCTCATAAGAGGTTAGACAAGAGTTGTAGCTGCAGTTAGTTATGTTTGGCAAGGATTTGTTGCATGGAGCCAAGCCCCGTGGCAGAAATAAGAGGGCATGAAAATTACTGCATCTTAATTTAGTCTGTCAAGTTTGGCACCAAGCACTTACGCAGCCACGTTAGATATCAACATCTTTTAGTTGATATAGCCCCTCTGTAACAGTAACACCTGGAAAAGATATTGAGGCTTTAGTGCTTTTGAAAAACGTTTTACTCTCTTTGGATTAAAATTAGAAAACTATCTGATAATTTTAAAATAAACCATATTTCCCTTACTTGTGGCAATGTTTGGCCCCTATACCTTTATGAGGAAGGAAGAAATGGTAGTACAGCTATTTTACCATCAGTCATGTACCACACCTCTATTAAAGTGCTAGGAGCTTTCAGAAACACAAGTTTAGATTTCTTAAGTAATAATAATATTAGAAATAGTAATCGTTGTAGTAATAATAGTAGTAAGAGGAGTAGTAGTAGGAAGAAGAAGGAGAAGATTATTTGGAGAGGAAAGAAAACATTTTTCATGTAAAGAATAAGTGTTCAAAATATGTAGGGAAAAACTATCCTACACATTAGATACTGCATACTATATAGTTTGCAAGCTTTTTTATCTGAAAATGCCTGCATGCATTTTATGTGTCTGCCAAGTGCCAAAACATGTATAATGAAAGGTGTAAAACTGGGGTTTTAGTCAGGTTGCCTGTGAGGTTACTGACCCTGAATAGGAACCAGAAATTATGTGAAATCATTGGGTGGATTGTCTAGCTCAGGCTGAGGTGTGGGACAGTGTCTGCAACCTAAAGGCTGGAGTCTTGAACTCCATCTCCTCGGTTTTAACTGCGAAACTGGACTCTGCCTGTGCAGAGTAACAAAAAGGCTCTGAGTCCTCTGGAAGATAATTCAAAAAAGAAATATTGCTTACTACTGTCTAAAAGAATACTAGAGACAATTGCCTTCTAATTTACAGTTCTTTGTTAGGTGTCTAAAATTTTACAAGGCAAATTTTACCAGCATCTTAGCAAAATGAACTCTGACAGTTCGCGCAATATCCCCATCTCCTGGTTCGTTCCAATGTAATATCGTTAACATCATCAATAGCATTCACCAAGAGGGTTTGGTGGCAAGTTATTCCATTAATATAATTCTGAACAATAGTTTTAAATCAGTTAATGTTATTTTCAGAAGCCACTTCAGACATAATTTTTGGTATCAGAAATAAACTCCAACATCTCCGGTATATTGTTCTTCTGTGTGTTTAGCAGTTTGCCACAAGAAGTTCTATTCAATTTTATTCAATTTCAAGCTGTGATTAGAGGACAGCCAGTGAGAAATAAACTAAAGATTTTAAGCCCAGGAGTAAGAAAATAAATCTCTGAAGTTCGTGTTAAATTCTGGCACGTAAGTTGATATATGTCCAGTGCAACTAGAAAACAATGGGGATGAAATATTGAACAAAGCCAAATAATAAAAGAGCCTCTAGTATCTTAATTTAAAACAAAAATAGAACCTGCCTAAAACTTGTCTGTTTACTTGAATCAAAACAGCAGCTCAGTTATGCTACAATAAAATAATGACAGCAAAGCTGCTCCTATTGTAGCTATTTTTAGTAATTTGCTTTATGCAAACAATGTCCTTTATGCATCATATTTTTCCCAGCTCTGAAAAAAACTGCATCAGTGTTTAACTTTCTCTTGTGTGTTTAGTTGTACTGGCTATTCTTCAGAATCAGAGCCATTGCACACAGCAAAATTTGGCTCAGTCCTGAAACTTGTCTCAGTACAATTCGGCATCATCTTCTACTGTCACTTATCTACTGCTGCACTTGTTCTGCAAAATTTTTATCTGACCTGTGAAGTGAAATCTGTCCAGTAACTCTGAAGTAATTGGTACAATCACATTTTCTTCCAGCAGAACACATAGCATTTCTAATCACAGTGCTTATTTATTGTCTTCTTTCTCAGCTACTTGTACTGGCTATTAGTAATCTTGTGGTAAGTACACATTTCAGTTATGCTAAGTTTCAAAAAAGTGGTGTTTATTATAATGTACTCTAGCTACCAAATTACAGTGGGTATTTACATACCATGAAACTAACTTAATCACCTGTTGCCTGGGTTCAGATGTACAAGAAGAAGCAGCAGTCAAGCTCAGCGTGCTAATAAGAATGAGGAAACTCTGGGGATAAGAGGTCTACAATCTGCTTATACCATATTTGTGTTTACTATTATGGGGTAAAATATCTCAATACACACTATGAAATGTGGTGACACATGAGACAGACCTTTGCATTTATTTTCATGCAGTGTGTGTGAACGTTAAATATACACCTTTTAAATAAACTGAATATTTCTTATGTGTAAAGTGATGTGTACAGGCAGAACTTTGCAATATGAGTATAACCTAAATGTCCCCTGAAAGTTTGTAAGTACAATTTGTGCAATTTGCCTTCTTATGACAAAAAATGATGATGACAATAAGTTTTTTGAAGGACTGGCCACCCTGGGGAGATGTTTTGCTTCACAGCTCACCTCTGCTGCTGCAGGTTTGCCTCACAGTGCCTGACTGTCTGAGTCAAACAGGGCCAAGGAAACAAAGGGGATGACTCTGGGACATCTAATAAATATATTTCCTTCAAGAATGAGGAAAAATAAGCTTATGAAATGCTTTAAATAAGCCCTTTGCTTTGAAATAGTGAATATCTCAGTTCTGTCACTGCTTTTAGTGGAACAGAGGAATTAGCATGGACTCATTCCAAAACCAGATGTGTGTTCTTTCCATTAAAAGCCAAGCCAGTCACATATTTGCATACTGTGTAGCATATGCTTCTCATTCCAGCTGTGTAGATTAATAGGTGGAGGTTTTATTTTCAGACATGGCCTATCTAAGAGCACAGATGTAGCTCTGAGTTGTTGTAAAACAAGTAATAAATTTTTGTGTACTCCAAATTGAAATGGATATATATTTTACAATAAGGAAGGCGACTCTTCCAAGGAGAGACTCATGGTTGGAGGGCTCTATGGTTTGATGAAAAGCATTGCACAGTTTTGTGGTCAACCTAAAGAATATACTGTCTGTTAAATGTTCCAAGCACACTGGTCAGAAACAGTATTTTCTTTGATGGTTTGCCCTCTCAAGCACTGCTTAGTGTCAGTTGATGTCAAAATTATCTTCATTTGACTGGCATAGTTACATTACTGTGATAGAAGTAGGTAACATCAGTGGTGCATGCACTTCCAGAATGGGCTGAGGTTCTTCTAGCTCTGTCTTGTGTTTTGGGGCAGTTTTTTGCTGGCAGGATCTCTCTGGCAAAATTGTTTACTGAGTCCAAAGGAAGCTAATATGGAATAAAACCCAGTTTTGGTTTTTCTGGTGCTGCTAACATTGACTATTATAAATCTTATAAACACAGAGAGCAGAGCTTTTATTGAAGCATGGCTCTATTTTCCTCCTTCACACAACCATATTGTTGAGAGAGCATCACATTTCAGTGTTTGACAATGGGAACATTTACAATAGATACAGGGGTTTCATGCATGAAGAGGCTGTCTTTGCAGCTTTGCCAGAGAGGGACTAGAGACATTCATGGTAGAAAGCAAGAAGGAATTGCCAGTCAGTACATGCTGCTGCACAAACAATATCTTAGAGCAAATATCTCTGGAGCAAATTAAAAGAGAAAATGTTCATATTAAAAGATTACTTACCCTGAAGGAGACTTATTTGCCATATGGAAAAGGATGATTGAACCATAGCCACGTGCAGTGGTGAAGATTACTGTCACAACTGTTGGCAGTTTCATTTCTGTAATGACCAGATGCCCAAGCCAAACATCACACAGAGACATAATTCTTGCAGCAATGATGTCACTTTATATTCCAGAGTGACCAGTGGTTTCATAAAGACAGGCAAAAGGTGCTGACTTTTAGAAAAGCTGTTGATTTTTCCAGCAGCCATTTCTTCATGGCACTGCATAAAATGTGAATTGCCATGACATCTCTTGAAAATTTCAATCCTCATAATGAAACAGGAACAACCACTGAACTAATTCATAGCAGCGTGTTCCACTGCAGACTTGTTATCAGTGGCTTTAAAATAATAAAATTATTACAAGAAAATGTGTCATTTTCCAGTCAGAATTAACCACATGCAGTTTTATCTGTTTATTAAAGAACTTGAGTAGTCCCCTTCACATATTATTTGGACGCAGACCCAATATTTATTTGTATTTATTTCAAATTCTTTTCTTTAGCATGTAGATGGAATATGAAGATGAATACTTCACTGAGGAGAGAGTTAAGAACAGGACTATCTCTAGCTGTTGAGAAAACCCCCAAAACCCAAAAACCTCGTGTAGACACCAGCCACAAAGCCAGTAGTTGATTTGCATTATACATCTATTTCTGCTGCACCTTTTTCTCTAAGCAGTAAAATGGAAGAAAAGATAACTTGGGCACCAATACTTCATGCTTGCACTCCCAGAGCTTTGTAGTTTTCCTTGACTTTGCCCAGATTCCAGCTTCCAATGTTATTCATGCCCATATATATGAAAGAGGAGCAACTGAGAGTAGTCCGTGATCTTGACAAGTAGTGGCACTCTCTCAGCAAACTGCAGCTCTGGGAAGTCAGTACACCTCTCATGACTTCTTGTCAGGATGGCAGTGGGAGCCTTAGTGCTCCATAACAGAGAAACAGCAACTATGAGCACTTGTCTTTTTGCAGTATCCTCTGTGTCACTGGTATATTGTCTATAAACAAACAAATTTTTTAGTTTAATAGTCACTCAAAATAATACAGTTTTTCATACTTGTAACTCAAAACCATAATTAACGATGACACAGCTCCCCAGTGAAATTTCTAAGCCTGGCATATTAATTTTATGGAGCATATCTGCCAAGGCAGGGGGCAGCTGTAGGCCCAGAACATGTAGGCAGTTGCCTAAGGCAGCAAGAGACACAAAAATCACAGTGATAGCAGAGCAGCTCCCCCAGGCACCACCTGGTCTGTTGAGATTATACAATCTTCTCAGTCTCAATAATGAGAAAATTTATCCCACTCCCTGGCTTTGTTTTCCCTCATCCTCCTGCTGGTAGACAAAGGAGGTCTGGAAAGATCCCAGCATGGAGCCAGAGAAGAACCGCTCTTCCTTTTATCTCCCTTCTCTCAAGCAGTCATGCTACACTGGGTCAGAAAGTCCAAGCAGGTGTTTGCAATTTTAACCTCATTAATTTTGAAACACTGCTGTGAAACCTTGAGTCTGCCTGTGACAAAATCATTATATTATTATATAATTTCTGTATGACTGTTCTGGTTTGCGCTAAGATAGAGCTATTTTTCTTCATATTATGGAACTGTGTTTCTGGTCTGTGACAAAAACAACGTTGGTAACTCAGGAATGCTTTAGCCATTGCTGAGCAGTGCTTGCACAGCACCAAGATTTTTTCTGTTTCTCACACCTCCTCACCAGCAAGTGGGCTGGGGGAGCACACAAATCTGACAGGGGACACAGTCAGGACAGCTGACCCCAAATGACCAAAGGGTTATTCCATACTGTACAACATCATGCTCACCAATAAAACCGGGGTGGAAGAAGAGGAAAGGGGAAACTTTCTGAGATGATGGTGTTTTCCCAAGTAACCCTTATGTGTGCTGCAGCTCTGCTTTCCTGGGGATGGTTGGACACCTGCCTGCCCAGGGGAAGTGATGAATCAATTCTTGCTTTGCTTTTTGTGCATACCCAGCTTGTGCTTTACCTGTTAAACTGTCTTTATCTCAATGCACAATTCTTCTCACTTTTACCATCCCAATTCTCTTCCTCATTCTTGGAAAGAATAAGGGCCAAGCTGCTGCCCACAATGACCACACAGAATTTAGGCTTCAAATTGGCCTGGCAGATTTTATTCCAATGTGTCAGGTTTCAGCACTGCATGCAAGTGCAAAGGGAATTTACACTGGCTACTTCCTGCCAGCCTTTCTCTCTTTCTCTCTCCCAGTCTCTATAAGATCATCGTGAGTTGCACTAGGCAGCAGGACAGACAAAAAGAAACCAAGCATTGCAGCAGGTTGGCATCCCAAAATCTTATGAACCTTATGCGTCCAGCCTCACAATCTAACAACTGGGAAAACCATGTTCCTGTAAATTCATTGGTTCTTAACTTTACGTGGGGTTTCACAGCTGATTTCTAAAAGCTTGAGCAAAGTTGATGTAGGGAACCATAATGAATTGTTATTAGTATTTGAAAGTATAATCTCGAGTAATTTAGCAAACAATTTCTAGTATCGGATTCCTTGAAATTTTCTCCAGAGGAGTAAGAAAAATTTTAATAAGATTGAATATATGCAAGAATGATACCAGTATTCCATTTGGAAAGTTCAGATGCTAAACCATCATTACTCTGCAGTCTGATTTTCACATCTGTTGTTTCACATGGGGATATTCTATATTCATAGCCTTCTGAAATTAAGTATGAAAGTATTTCCTTCTGAAATTTATAAAGACTTCTGTACTTTATACATTTTGCCACCTCTGGATTTGTTCAACCTTCTTTTCAATTGCCTCTGTAGCAAAGTCATGAATATTTGTTGCTGGCAGAAAGGAGTCTAATTTTTCAACCCAGCTACAGGGCCATCTGTGGTGTTTGCAGATTGCTAGATTTTTTTTTAACCTAGCCAGGGAATTTCTAAATGTTTCTGAATCAGAGAATTCCCACTCGTCAGCTCTCATGACCGTGTCCTTTCCTAAGTTGAACCTGATGTAGCAACAAAGCCAACAGCAGCTGGTATAGTTTCAAGATGCTTTAAATAGAGGGAGAATGCATATACCTGAGCTTGACTCATTATGAGGTAGCTAATTTTTTAGAAAGGTTTTACTTAAATTACTTAATTTAAATTATTTTTCATTTTGTTGGTCATTGATATTTAATGATGGAAAAATTATCTTAATAAGAGGTCAAATTTAGAAAGATTTAGAAATCAATAAGGAAAGATTGTTGTTTCATCCTATAGGAATTCTAGAGAAAAATAATTGAACAGCAATTACATTTGAAGGCAAATGCAGACTAGTACAGACTGCAAATATGAGAAAAGGCAGAGAAAAAATTATTTTTTTTCCAGAAAATCAAGATTGTAAATAGTTGCTATTTCAAGCATGACTGCTGAATCCACACACTATACTTCGCTCAGATAAGGAGATTTAGGATAAACCATATCCATAGCATAGGACAAAGTAAAAATGTCTCCAAACTAGCTACCTCCAAGCTAGATAGAAGCAGTGGAGCAGAGTAAATATAGCACATCACATGAACCAATTGGTTTTTCTGAGAGATTGACCATTTCTAACCTGAAGGTAAGTTGCTCCGAAGTACAGGTCAAGTGAGACTGTGATTGTCTGCACCAGGCCATGTATACATGCAGCAAAAATATTGAAGCAAAATTCCTTAACTTTTCACAGCTTTAAGTAATCTGACTTTTTGTTATGAAGATAATTTTAAACCCCACAAATGAACCAGAGAAATGGTAACGAGGAATAGTACATTTTCTTTCTTAAGATTTTAGGCTCACAGATTTGATGTAACTTGCAGTAGAAAGTAATTTTCATTCATGAAGACAGTTAAAAATGAAGATTTTGCAGTGACAATGAGATCTATTGCAGATCTTCCTTGTAGAGCTTGAAAATTTTCTTGTAACTTCACCCACTACTACTATGTACAAATGCATTCTCACTTTCATGCATCTTTTTCTGCATAATACAAATAGGCAATTGAATCCTAAACAAGGGCAGTATTTTGTAGGAAAGCAGTAACTTTGTGTTAGATGTATATATAAGGATGGTAAAACACAGAATTACCTAATCTTCACGTCCTACCAGAGAAGAGAGATGAGTTACAGACCTGCAAATCAGCTTAGTTTGGAAAGATCTGAAAAGAATTTTAGGGAGAAATCCATTAAATTCCCACCCTAAAGCCTTAATCTAGTTTTCAAAGATGAGATATCTGAGGACAGGAAAAACCTATAACTCAGAAACCAGTAACACATTAAGATGTAATCTCTAATACATTGTATTATATATATTTTAATTAGTCATTGTACACTGTAACAGAAATCCAAGAACTAAGCATCAAATGAGAGTCCAATTAGTAGATTTCTCCTTTGACTTTGCCATTTATTTGGACTTGGAATTTCACATCAAAGAAGAATGTTGCATCTTCACTGAATACACATTTATTCAGATATCCGAGATTAGAGTATCAGAATGTGATAAATTATTACATATTAGAAGTTTTTAACGTGGTTCTGAGTTTTCATCAATGGTAAAACTTTTGTGCCAGCTTTGACTAAAAGGTTTTGCTTGTCAGGATTTCTATACCTAAGTAACTCATTAGATGTTCCTAAAACCTATTACTGTTATAAAACAGGTCACAATTAAAGTAAATTTTTATGAGACCACTAGGTGGTGCCACATATATTGTTAAATGCCTCAGAAAACAAATTTCTGGGGAAAACCAAAAGAACAAACAAGGAAACAAGAAGACATAATACTGCTCCATGAAATAGCAGGGCTAAGTTTAGATATTATTTCCCAGCGTCTCTATCCTGTCATTTCCCTCTACTACCTCAAATTGTTCTGTTCTTTCTTCTGGGTATTGGGTGGGGCTATACACTTCAGAGGGATCATCACAACAGTGTCAACTCACTTTAGTGTATATGATCAATAGTCTTCTGTTTTCTCACTGTAAATTTCTCAGTGTTGATTTCAGTAATGCCTACAGATATTTTGAGAAAATATTGTTACTGTGTAGTTCGTGTGTCTTATCTACAACAAAATTTTCCGAGTCAAGTCAGCCAACATTGGCTCTCGCACAGTACTCAACAGTGTAAGGGAGCAAGAGATCCTGGGGTTCATACCCACTTGAGCTTTGCAATGGAGTAAGTTGAACTATTCTATGGGCTGTGCAGTGAGTGCTTTTTTGAAAATAATCCTGTGGATTATTTTCCTGGCCTCATAGGCAACTGTGAGAAAGCATAAAAAAAATCTACGGCATTTGATTGTTGATCTGATCGTGGTATGTGCTCACATAGGGCAGCCTTGTGCTACCAGTTACTGGGTTGTATTAAGTTGGTGTATATGTTCCTTTCAGATCTGCCAGTGTGAACTCAGAACACAATTGCATTTGAAGAAAGGGATTACGCTTGAGCATGGCACTTAATATAGCACACAGCTCATTGTTATTTTGTAAAATAGAGGTGGAGATTGCACATTGTGGCAAATACTCAAGGTATATTCAGAGTTAATTCTGCAGTGAATATAAATTTTCAGCTGTTTAGTTCAGTTTTCAAGTTGACATTTCATTGTGTGGTAGTGTCTGAGACCTTCTGACACATGACAGTATCAGCTTGAGACTACTTGAGAAGTAGCTGTATAGTTTTATTTCTGATCTAATTTTGATTTTGAGAGTTTGTTTATTTTGTTCTTTGAAAAATCTATATTTATATGCTTACTTAGGATTACGACTGGGGAAGTCAGTGGAGCTATAAACGGAGGAAAGCAAAAGTGATCAGTCAGATAAATTGCTGAATATTGAAAAGGCCAAAGCAATAAAATTCATAGAGTCAAATCATTATAATTCATAGAGTAGGTGAGACATTAAAAAGTCATGCAGGTTCAGATTTTGCCCAATATTTATTGCAGACAAAAATCAAATAGAACCTGAATATTTTTTCATTACAAGTATGGTAAAGAAGATAATAAAATAGTATAAACTTACTGTATCCTAAAAGACTTTACAAAATCAGGCTGTTCACTTGCCATTCTCCATCAGATTCAGTCAAGGCTGACATTTAATGGAGGACATTCTCTGTGCTACAGAAAAGTGCTGAAGGATGTGATCACCTAGTATTATTATTTCTAGCCCCTTCCCAATACATACTTACATGCCATAAGAAGCACTTTCTGTTGGATTATTTTGATTGAGGATAACAGGCAGATGCATTTCTTCCCAGTATTTCAGCAATCATCAGCTTAAGCAGTCACATATAATTTGTATGTTAATTCAGTTAGTTATATTGAGGTAGTGGAATAAATCTCTATTTCGCTTAGTGATGTACAAATAGGCAGAACTAGGCAGGCCTTAACTGGAAGGCCCTACTGTTTCATTTCTATCAGAAATAAAAGAGTTTTACTGCAGAAAAACTGGCCACGACATCAGATGATATTTTCCTAGCAGATATATCTAGGTGCAATTTTAGATATTTTGCCTTAGGGATGAGACAAGACAGTAAATAACGAAGTGAGGGGATATTTTCAGGAGATAAATGTACTCATAGACCTCACCTAGATGAAATGTAGGGAAGCTGCACCTTTGACAGTGAATCATACGGCTGTAGTCATATAAGTCACACCAGGACCTCAGAGTTTCCATTATCTGGTTTATAAATATATGATTGGGCATTTTCATTAAATATAGACAACAATAAGTTGGAGCTTACAAATATAGATGAGGAAGTTATATTTGCTGAAGCAGATAAGTAGCTATCAAGTGAAAGCTGTGAAGGATTGTATCAACAATAATTCAGATACAGAAGGCAAAACTGAAATGGTCCTACATACCTAAACTAGAGAACCAGAGAATTAAAACTACAAGAGCAGACATCAAATTACTTAGTGTATGTTTAAGTCATCAGAGTTATTCCTCTTCCTTAACTCCTGCTCTATCGCCAATGGCAGTGTGGCATTGGCCATATTATTTAAACCTTGAGGTGGCTATTACAGCAAATACATTTGTCCAAACACGTCAAAAGTTATTCTTTCCAAAGCTATCATTCAGCATAACTATCTCCCACTATGTCATTTTTGATGAGGAATGTGAGCTAAATGGGCAAATGTCAGTCAATTAGATAGGACCTTCAGCCTCTGATGCCTGACCGCTGTTGGTTCACTATTAGTGCTATTTAGTAAATCATAAGAGTATGAAGAAGGCAATCCTTTATTACATAGAAGCTAAAAGTTTGCATTTGTTTTGTATTCCAAAATTTGAGGGAACACAGAAAGGGAGTGCCAGTTCTTTTACTAATAAACCAAACCCCAGATTTGTTTTCAGTTGCAGAATCTCTTCAACTCCCCTTCAGATAATCTTAGGAAGATTGCAAGCTACTCCCCTCAGCCTATTCCTTGAAAGCTCAAGAAATCCAGCTCCTTCAGCTTCTTGCCAAAGAGCATGTTTGCATCCTGTCTTGTCATCTTGCTGGCTCTCCAGAGTTTTTTCTCCACCTGCTCTGTATCTCTGTTCTGAGGTCTCCCCTGGCCTGGGTACACCAGGAGTGGCTTCCTGGGTACCAAGCAAGCAGCAGTGAGCAGCCACTTCCCTGGGCTGTTGGCTGTGATCCCTCTCTGTGCCTGGTACACAGACAGGCCTGTCGCCACAAGAGCGCACTGCTGACTCACAATCAGCAAAAATCAGCACAACTATCCACTCAGCTGCATCAGAGGTGTAACTTCAGATGAGCAGATAACTTTCAAGGCATTTGCAGAGGTCACCACCACTGCCATTGCCACCTCACCAACTTCTTGATTTTCTGACTAGCCCCAGAGTATACTGTAGCTTAATAAAAACATTGATGTCTTAGTAGTAGGCCAAAATCCAAGAGAGGCATCCTATGGCCAAAGCCTGAGGCAGCTGTCTTGGCTAGAAATCAACGTTCTCCATTTTCTCGGGGCCTTCTATTCATGGTCCTACAAAGTGCCTTTTTAAAAAGTCATCCCTAAACAGACAGAAAAAATTGAGCTGAACAGATTTTCACTTGACCAGAGGTTATAAAAAAAGATTAAAATAGTTATTAAAGCCATGTGTCCAGAAAGTGAAGGTCCTCTTTAAATTCCCAGTTTACTGAAATGTTCCAAATACTTGGATTTAATACAAGTTGTCCTCATTGCAAACCGATTGGTAGCTGCAGGATACTGTCCTGTGGGAGGTGACCTCTGAGTAAGAATTAAATTTTAAGCCTGGATAGGGCCATCAAGATTCAGCCATGTGTGAAAGGATTGCACAAACAAAACCTCTTACACAAACTAAACATCCAACTCGGTCTCCTACATTCACTGCCAGTCATGTCTGTGATTTTATTTTTTTTCGGAGAATCCAAGCATGTTTCACAAATTTTCATCCTGCTGGCAATAATGTGCCAGCTCTTTTTTAGGACGAATACATTATTTTGATTTGCCTGATGCTATTCTAGAAATCCTGAGGCACTATGCAGTTTTGTTTACTGGATGTGTTAAAAATGCTAGAGTGACCTTTGGCCCTTTCAAAGCCATGGCTTTATGGCATCTTATTGAGCTTCACTGGTAAATTTAGGGAGTTAGAAAAGTATGTCTCAGGCTGCCATCTTCACACTTGTTAACTTCTCACTCTGAGCTGTCTGTTCCCTATCCAGTCTTAGGTGTTTTTCACCAGCTGACTATGGAAATATGCCTTTCTTTTTTCTTTCATGTTAGGTTATTCTTAAGATTATTTTGGATAATTTGTCAAATATTTATGTGCATTTTACTCCTGGTCTTTATCATACCATCAGCTAGACCAAAAATATCATCATTATTGGTTTATTTCTAAATGATCTCAGGAATTTAAACCACTTTAAAATTGCTATTTCCCAGATTACCGTCTATTTATCTTATACATAAACAGAAGTGAAAAACATTTCTTCATGTTGATATTATGGTTTACCTAAAATTTCAGTAGTACTAAACAGGTTATTTTGATGTCCAAGACCTCAAAATAGCTCTATGTAAGAGTATGCAAGCAATCTTGATAAGCAAGTGACTTCATTCTGAACTCCCCTTGTCCAATGCAGAACACTTTCCTAGTCTTTTCTTTCAAACAGCACTCGTGTATGATCTCCTGTATTCTGCACAGCCTTCTCTATCCTGAAAACTTAACTTCTCTTGTAATTTTATTATCCAAACAGGTTAGAGATTTCTCCTCAGTTATTACAAATGAGAAGCACATGCAAAACATTTCCCATAGGTGTTTGAAGAAAATTTTAAAACATAAAAGCCTACAAACTTGTATCTTGTTGTATGGAACCAGTATGTTAGTTCTATGCATCCCCCATTCCCAGCGTCAATTAAGACAATTTTCTGGAGAAGAGACGACACGAGATGATCCAGGAAGCAAAATCTGACACCAGCAATGAGTAGTTTAGCAATTGACCAGTGTGAGCTAGTGCCAGAGCAGATACCCTGCCTCTTATCATTGGTATCGTGGGGATAAGTCTGGAATTTATGGGGTCTTGCATTGACCACTTCTCTACTGTTGATAGTGTAAAGGTGTATCAGTTTTAGGATGTTTATGAGAAACAAACAGTAGGGCAAATATTCAGCACATGTATTCAGCAAAACAGGAATGGGAGAAAGGAATGTGGGAGTAAGCAGGTTAGGGATTACTGTGGTTAAGCAGGATAAAGCCAGTGGAGTAAATTAAATCAATAGCTGAGACGATGACAGAGCTCAAAACAGAGAGTAAGAATAACACTGTCATGGTACCAAGAACATTTATAGTTTGAATGGGCCCTCAAAGGTCATTACTGGGTGCTGAATCACTTTAGCCATGTGCATTCCTAGCAATGTCATGCTACCATCATAATGTAACACCAGCCTTCTAATTTATTTTGGCATCTGATGTCATTGCAGCAGCTTGCACCTTAATTCAAACTGCAGTCAAATTGCACCACACTGTTGATTTTTAAGTCAATGAGAATCAAATAAATACTTCTGGTTACTGTATTGTGTATTCTTCTCACACTTTGCCTCCTTAACACTCAAAGCTCTGCCATCTGCACATAACTACATTGTAACACTGCAGAGGGCACTATTGGTGCATATCAGCAGCTGTTGAGGAAACACACAATTTCATCTGCATGAAATTAGGACAAGGGAAGTCTGCAAGTATGTATTTATTCATTCACTAGTGTTAGACCTATTTGGTCTATTGATGCTAAGGGCCCAGTGATGAAATCACATCTGGCCAAACATCCTTAGACATAAAGAAAACAGAAATCAGATTTCAGTAGTCAGTTCAAAATTCATGTATATTTAGAACGTACTTTAAAAAATCATAGCAGAGGGAACCTCCCTCCCCACCCCCAAAACTCTTGCATTTAAGTGATGGTTAAACAATTAGTTTTAAATCTCTGTGCATTTTTCTCCAGGATGTCTTAGTTTTAGATGCCATCATTTGTATGTACCTATATCCACTGAAATAATGATCTCAATATTCAAATAAGAGATCAGCTTAAAAAAATTTCACTTGTGGTTTAAATAGGTATACTAAACCACCATATAGAAAACCCTTGATTCACTCTCTGATAGCCATTTAAAGAGAAGGTTTGCTCCTATTTCCAAATCAGTTCCTGAATAGTACTATGAGTTCAAGCAAGTGAATACTTAGTTTGTGTATGATTGTAAATTGGGTGTGATTGCTAGTAAAATGGCTTATAATTCTTGGATAGAATGCTAACATTTTTAGGAAAATATTTTGGCATCTTCAGTTCTCGAAAGTTTTTCTCTTAAACTGATTTCTCTTGTGTTTAATAGAGAGTTTTGATGTAAAATGTGGATTTGGGCCCTTTGGAATTCACTAGTCAAGTAATTGGTCTCCTGTTTTTGCTGCAGAGCATAAATAAGCAGCCAAAGCCACAAGTGTTCATCCTGAAGACATTTTGCTGACATCAGTTCTCTGCCATATCTACTTTCTTAATGTCCAAAGAGGGCCCTTACTACAGCTATTCCTACTAGAAAAAGTTCTAGGAAATATCTGTTCACACTAACTCTAAAAAAGTTAGAGGATGATTTAATCAAAGGGGCTAAACAGCTGGTACAGAATGTGTTCTCAGGCTAGTCTAGAAAGATATGAAAGGATCCGGAGACTGGAAGTTGAAAACAGGTTTATTTGCATTTTTAGACATGTGAACAACTTGCTACCAAAAAAACATGTCAATTACGCTTCTCTATCATTATGTTCATTAATGTATTTACTTGTATCTCTGAAAGATATGCTCTTCTAAGGTTAAAAATTAATTCGGAGAGATTTTGTACTCCTCTACCAAGGTAAATCCCATATAGATTCAGATCTAGACCTAGATCTGCCATGTGATCCTAAAGGAGGGAGCACAAACTCTTTTACAAGTCTATTCCTAAGCTTCTCTTTGGCTTATGTAAGGCTTATTTTATACCATTGGCTCCTGACAGCCATTCATAAAACTTGCAGCACTTGCTATCCAAATAGCTTCCAGCCACTGACATTATATCCTCTAGCATATCTGCTTACATTCTGCTGTTGTCCTACTTCCAGACACCATTCATCTTTGAGCACAGTTTCACTAGATGCATTAGTTGCTTGTCCTGCTGATATCTTCATTGAAAGCACTCAGATATTACAAACAGCAGCTGCCATTTAAGCAAGAAATCCACATGGTTTGATATGTTAAAATGCTGTAGGTCTCTCTAAATCTGCTAAGCTTAAACGTTGAGTAAGATTGCTTACTCACCGGCTGTTCATATTGCTTTTACTGGATTAGTGTAAACTATGTAAAAATCAGTTGGCTTGAAGGAAAATTAACTGACAGCACTAAACATGCTATATTAACTATTTTACAGTTCTACTGCTGAAGTGCCTGAGATGATCTTTCAATGAACGTTAAATCCCCATAAATCAGCATATTCAAACAGGGGAGTGTACCCAGATGTTCATACCTGTTTCTATACTTTTCCTTCCCATTTTCTCTCCCTTCACCATCCCAGTTCCTTATGCCACACTTATAAGACTTTTACTCCAAAACTGTGATGGCAGAGCTGACCTGAGTTAAAACTAATTCAGAACAAGGCTGGCTAACCGAATGGTTTTTGTGGGCTGTAGTTGCACTGTACATTTATTATGCAGCTCCACAAACAATTATTGTGGTGTTAAGGAATAAAACAACTTACGGTTGAAAACAAGCATGAAGGGCAGTCAGAGTCTCTTTTGTGTAACTGCTTATGCTCAAAGCTTTTGTGAAACTCCTTGTTTTGTTTTGCCTTAGACATCATTGCCAGGACTGGCCTCAGCATAAGATTTAGGAAAAATACAGCTGAAATATTAGATATCTTCTTTCCAGGGTACCACATCAATCAGCATTTCATATGTGCTGACTGTAAGACTATTATAATAATCTTGATTCCCTGATAATTTCAATAAGTAATTCAATTTCATATAAAATGACACATGCAACACTTTTTTATGAAGCATATGCCAATCACTTTCAAGATACAATTTCACATTAATTTTTTAACAATGCGTAAGCAAGTGAAAGTTAGCATTGTATATCACTGAATTAGTTTCGTTATCAGCTTCACTGGCAGTATTATGAATATCACCATGTAAAAAGAAATGTGAACTTATATTACATTGCATTTAATATAAAATATTACATGTTAAAGCCAAATTAGCTGTAAAGTAGAAGAAAATGCTGCTTATATCTCCTTTAAGTCTTATTTCTTTTTGCATGATATAGAAAGCAAATTGGAATTTTGTCAAGAAGGATCCTGAATCACTG
Source organism: Rhabdornis inornatus (assembly GCA_013397075.1). Classification (NCBI taxonomy): domain Eukaryota; kingdom Metazoa; phylum Chordata; class Aves; order Passeriformes; family Rhabdornithidae; genus Rhabdornis; species Rhabdornis inornatus. Next base: position 4,022,918 of record VWZS01007264.1, read on the forward strand.
ATTTTTGTTGGATGTCCTTATAATTTTCTTATACTTAACATTGTTATAGTATCATTTTACTTGGCAACCCTTGCACCTTTTTTAAAAGTAGGTTAAGTATGAGTCATATTGTTATAAGAAGATTGTATCTCATTCCAGGCCAAGATATTGAGCTTGCAGAACACAAATTAAATCTATCTGGAAAGAAACAGTAAGTCACTCTAATCTTTTTAGATTTAAAACTTTTTAAAAGTGCTGAAAAAAATTATTTTCAACCCATGAAAAATATCTACAGATAGGGTAGATTAAGGGAACAAATCACAGAGCTAGATCAAATGAGAGCAGAATTCTTCTATCTTTGTTGCACATAATTGCAATGTGACCTTAAAGTCCATCTGCACAGTGCTTTGCATGGACTACCTGTGAGTGAACAATTCATTTCATTGAACCTCAGTTGTCTAGAAGTATCTGTTTTAAGTTAATCATATGGATTATATTTGTCTTTTGTCAATACAGACCTAAATATATCATTCAGATGGGATGAACCTTCCTTGGGAGCTTTTCCCATTGGCATAGAGAAAATGTAGCTTGATCCAAACGCGTCCATTTACATTAGGTAGCTAGGATAATTAACCATTATCCTGGTAACTCACTGGTTGATATTGGTTTCTTTTTGGATGGTTTCTCTAAGAATTTCAGATGTCATTAAATTAGGAGGATGAAGTAGCACTGGAATTTAGGCTGCTACTTTGTCTTTAGGAACCCTTAACCTCTCTTATTTAACCCCCCCTGGTTCCAATATAGAAATTATAAATATCTACTTCTGTAGATAGACAGCTGGTTTCAGGTGGGATAGATTTAATTTCCTCCCCAGTAGCTGGTACACTGCTGTGTTTAAGATTCAGTATGAGAATAATGTTGATGATGCTCTGATGTTTTAGCTGTTGTTAAGTAATGCTTACCTTTAGGTCAAGGACTTTCAGGACTTTCAATTTCCCATGCTTTGCCAGTGAGGAACTGCACATGACACTGTGAAGAGTCATAACCAGGACATCTGACTGGAACTGGCCAAGGGGATATTCCATAGCTCAGAATGTCATGCCCAGTATATAAACTGGGGGGGGGAACACTTGGTTGGAACATGGCAATTGCTGCTCAGACTGGGCATTGGTCAGTAATGATGAGAAATTGTGCTATGCATCACTTGTTTCCTCTCTCTTGCTCTCCATTTCATTACAATTATTACTATTTTTATTTTTTACTTTATTTATATTATTAGTTTGTTCTTATACCAAACCAAAGATTTTACCTTTTTCTGATTCTCCACCCCATCCCAGCAGGTAATTTCTTGATTATCGATTCTGCCCTGATATTAATTTCTATATGGACACTGACATACTGTAACTACTGATAGGCTTTTTGTAGCTGTAAGGCCACAAAGGCCACATACTGCATTCTTAAAAATAGGCAGCATTCCGATATGATCTAATTGTGATTTTGGCTAAGACTGCAGTGCAGAATAAGTCCCCAGGTGTACATGCTTAGGATCAATATGAATATTAGTTTTTAAAAATTGAGACAGAAATGAACATGTGCTGAAAGAAAAAAACTTGCTTCTAACTGAAATAAATCAGTTGTTTTAGCAGCTCATCCCATTGGGACACCTAAAGGCAGTAGTTCTTATTATGGAGTAATGGGCTGCAAAATTTCAGTGTAATGACAGAAATTTGTTTCTGGCAGATTGACAGAATTTTTTATTTTGAGGAAGGCTGCAGGGGTAACCACAGCATAAAAGTAAGGTCAACTCCAGTCAGACAATTTTTAGTAACTGGAAGATTGTGATGGTTGCCTGGCAACTACAGCAGATATAAACTAGCTTTTCCAGGTGACTTGGGAGACTTACAGCATTTTCACTGGCTGTATTGAAAAGATTGCCTTTTAAAGGGCCTGGCAGTTAGAAAGGTAAATTAATCATGGTTAACTTGGCCCATGGTAGATACAGAGACTGGTTGATCTGTCTTCTTCCTAGCATGTTTTTTTCCCATGTTTCCATGAAGTGCTGATTTGTCATCTAACTCTTGAAATTGAGAGACACAGGCTTGATTCTGTTGGAGTCAGTAAGCCAGGGGTCTCTCTGAATCTTTGCTGCATTTGGACAAACCAAAACACATGTGGGCTCAAAATATATCTCCATCTTCCCAGCAACATCCCTTAAGCATTCACCTTAACTCACAGAGGCTCAACAGGTAATAGGTGGGACCCACCCTCTACTTTTACTCCAATGCTTGTACATCAACAGGAAATTAATACAGGGAGCAAAGTCACCCCTCCTGATCCAGGAAGGATTCTTATAAGAATGTAATTTAAATTTTAAAGCTTATCTCTTTTGCTGGGTTACATCTCTGGGAAATTTCTCAATACGTCCCACTATTTTATTAAAGAAGTAATTCAACTTTCAGATTGGCAAATTCAATTTTTTATTTTAACAAAGGTTGGCTCACTGTTTTGTCCCAGCCATATTTTATTAGGATTCTCCACACTGAGACCTTTCTGAATAAACTCTAAAAGTGCATAGAAGGTATTGACAGATGCCATTTGTTGTACTTAGTCACAGCTGATATTACTTTCTCTTCTGTGATGTTTTTATCCATTTGAAAAGAATCTTAGAATATCCTGAGTTGGAAGGGACCCACAGGGGTCAACCAAAGTCCAGCTTCTGGCCCTGCACAGAATCAAACCATCATGCCTCTGAGAGCATTGTCCAAATGGTTGGTGCTGTGACCACTTCTGTGGGGAGCCTGATTCAGTGCCCAATCACCCTCTCGATGAAAAACCTTTTCTAATACCTAACCTGAAACCCCCGACACACCTTCATCGCATTCCATCAGGTCCCTGTTGCCACAGGGTATCTGGTAACAATTTCCTGGATGATGCAGAAAGACATCTGTGGTAAGGAATATTACTGCTGAATATCTGCTTAGTTTCATTCCTGTTCTGCCAGTATAATCTGGATATCGACTGTTCTGAAAAAATTTTTCTAGTCTTTTTTTCTGATAGTTTATATCATTAAAACAGGTGATGCTTTACCAGTCTATGGTTTTAACTGTTATTTTTTGTACTTCTTCTGAACCCTTCCTCTCAGGTAACTGTACTATGCAATTTCTGATATACAATATATTTTATACAGGGCTCAAAAGTGTCAAATGCCTAACTGCTCATAATTGTATGGTTTAAATACCATACACTCATTCTATTTCTTTAGGAAAGTTGTGGGGAAATTTGGGTTTAATTTATTTTTATTTTGACAATCTCTGTGAGTTTATTTTGTTGTAACAGACTCCCACCAGAATATTCGCTTTTTTGGCCTGCCCCTTGATCCTTACCCAAAAATACTCAAACCTATCAGCACTGTCATTAGGTTCTAGACAACCAAACTCCTCAACAAACACCCTCTACCTCTCCTTCCTTGCCTATCCCTTCTGAAGACTTCAGAGCCACACATAATAAATGTCTGTAGAAAAAGTAAGTTTTCACAAACAATAAACAAGGGTGTGTACTAGACTATTACTCCTTGTAGTCCATGATTCTCCACCATTAATGAGACGCTGTGTTTTTTAGCATTTTCCATCCCTTTGATTTTACCAGTTATATCATCAAATTTGACCATCAGTTCCAGCTCATTTGTGAAGAATGGTAGATAAAACAGCATCGATTTGAAGATGTTTATGCTATTTCACTTGTCAGCTTTTTTTCCAACAGACGTAGTATTTCCACAAGGGTTTTCATTCACGCATGTCTCATTTTGTGCTAGAAATTGCCCATATACATACCTCTTCAGAGTATTATTCTGAATATAGCTTGTGTTAAATATGTTACACTAATCCATCACCTATTTTGAAGATAAGGTATTTGGACAGCTGCTGAAAATCACAGTACCTAGTGTTATGGAATGTTAATTCCTTTTAGTGCCCCTGATGCTGCTGTTAAATAACTAATCCATAAAAATAAACTATAAGACTAGTGAATTGTATGTACCACACCCAAGGCATGGCAAGCATTTTTAAACAGTCATGTCTGTGTTGAGCAAATTTACAAAACACATTTCTGGTCACAAGAACGTTGGAAGAATTAGAGAGCCTCACATATGCTTACACAATCATGCTTCCCTAAAACTATCTTCACTGTAAGTCTTAACACAACTATGCTGGGAAACTGATGAATTTGGGGACCCATCTCCCATTTGGGAGGTGAGACAGGTAGTAAGTAGGTAGCATAAGGTTATGAATAGTTTTCATTCAAAGCAGTAGTTCATAAGTAGTGCATAAGTAGTAATAGATTTACACATGGTATTCATCAGACTACTGAAAATGGCAGAACAAACTCAGAAACAAAAAAATTTTCGTAATACATAGTAGCGTTAAATTCTTCCTCTCAAGATATGCTTCTAAATACCGCATCTAAGATACACTTAGAATCTATTGCAGAATTAAACTTTCATTCCTGATCTCTCGTCTAAAATGTGTCAAATTTTACAGTTAATTCATACTTCACCCTTCCTCACACATATTTCAAGAAGTGTAGCTGTAGTCCTTGTGCTAGAGGAAATCCTTGAGACAAGACAGGCCTAACTTGTTTAAACACAGCTCCTCTTGGACTGTGTGTCTGCCTCCTGTGTTGGACATCAGGGAGCTGGCATGAGGTGGTGTCATGCTGTGAAAAAAATTATTTCCCAGTGCCACTACAGGGAGCTAGGAGGTGACTGTAAGTTAACCTACACATTGACAATTAACAAAGTGCAGTCATACACAAGAGAATAAATTGCAGCATATAATGTTTAGCACTTCAGTAGGAAGTTCATGGAAAGTCATCTCAAAGATGCTTTTATCCAATGTCAATTTTATTTTTCTAATACTTTGGCATTAAACATTCTCTTAGATCAGTGATGTCTCATAATGAATTACACATTTTACACCAGACTACACAACGAATCAAGAAATTTTTTTACATTAAAATTGAAGGTTCCATTTATTTCTCCCTTTATTTTTTTTTTCTTCCCATTAACTTAAAGCTATGTGCAGATCATGCTTTTTGGTATCAGACACTAACACATTTTCCCATCTATTGTATTCTAGCAAAATGTTTAGATGATATTCATTTAGAATTCCTATTAAATCAGAAATTATCTGTTTATAGTTTACAGTGCGTACGGGAGGGAAAAAAGAAGTAGACAAAATAAAGTAGAGGTAACTTTTGGTACTGGAATATACCTTAGTGCAGAAAAGTTACATAAACATTTCAGTAGAGAAAAGTTAAAAATAGATTATTTTAAGAAAAATTTAGACAAAGTAAGACAATTCCTATTTCCTACTTACTCATGTAATGATTTGGCAAATCACCAAGACAAAAAAGATTTGAAAAGAAAAGAAAAGAAAAGGGAAATAAAAAATATAAAAAGGATCCTACATAGGCACATTTGCGATATTAAATATGTGGTGAAAGTAAGAGGTCCCACTGATAAACTATCACATGAACATGCATCCTATGCATTCACAGAACTATACATGGCAAAGTGAAAGGGCTGTTCTTGAGTCTCCCATTCATTGCATGGCTGACCACATGGTATAGCAGTCTATTCCACTTGTCTGAGAGTTTGCATATGGCTTTTCTTCTGTCTGTTTGATTTTCTTTGTTGAAGGAACATGAAGATCTGATGGTTTGGGTCAGAATTAACCACTCCTGAAATGTTTTTTTACAGCTGACTGTTACTGAGGAGGTGCATGGTATGTGATGCTGCATATAAAATATTGGCAATGCATACAAAAAACCATTCACACTAAATATTTTTAGGTAGTAACCGAAAGAAGTCCAAGCACAGAATTAGTGCTTTGTGCTTTGGAATTGGTACTTTGGAACCCAGATAAGCTGATCTTGAGGCAACAGCCCTTGTTCTTTCTTCTTCCAGGCTTCCATTCAGTACTGAGCAGCTATCATTCAAAGTTCTCTTTCTGAGATAATCTCCCAGTCTGTCACACAGTTGATACTCTCTGCCTCTAAGAAGACTAGCTTTGCTAGTAGCTTGACAATAAAATAATATGACATTTTCTTGCAAACTCTTATTCTAGGCCACTTAGAAACAATATAATATTGCTGCAGTGTAGGTCTGCCTTTTTTCCAATCTAATATTCATTGGCAAAATTTGATTAAAAATTTATTCAAAAAATTTTGGCTCTGTGTCTCTAAGCCTCAGTACATAGACTATGATTCCACAAAAGTGGTTGCTCAAATAATTTGCCAAATATTTTGTGTTTCTGTATGACGTCTTGGTATTTAAAGAACATTGTATAGTTTTCAGGGTCAGTGTACACATTTAGTTTCCTCCTGCAGCTGCCAAAGAGCTCTTCTAAGACAAGAAAAACAAGTTTAAAAAAATGCCAAATGGAAACTCTGACTGACCTCTCACAAACACTTCTCTTTGGCTTAAGGAACAAACTGAGTGACACAGTGAGGCATTAACCTAAGTGTTTTGATGAAAAATGCTTACTTTAAAAACAACATTCCTTATAGTGTGCTTGCTTAAACCAGATGACCTAACCTTATTTAACATAGTCCTCAATATAAACTCAGTCACTTTTTGTTAACTTCAAACCACTGGCTACTCCCTCAGATTGTCTCATGACTATCTGAGAGCCTGAAGCCAGAGCCATAGAACTGACAAATATTGCCAGCACTGAGTGTCAAAGGACGCCTTTCAACTGCACACAAGGTCAAGCACTAAGGGTACCACAGATTTAGACAGAAAAATATACATCAGTAGTAATCTGTATTCCAGACAAAATCTTTTGTACTAAGGGTATAGGTATTCTTGTGCCAAGGTGTTAAACTTTTATGAGGGCTTTTAAGGAGATATGTTGATTTTCTGAATGGTTTTGAAAGTGTTACCAGGATGCATCAGTAGGTTTTGACTGTTTCTGGTTTAGGAAGCATACTGTGCTTTTCACCCCAGATCACCTTGCAATTCTCACATTCATCCTTATGTGACATAATGCAGCTGAAACCAGCCCTGGAGCTATTATGCAGTGATAATGCCTTTTTTGTTTATAGTAGAAATCAGCCATTTTCTGTGAAGCCTGGTTGTTGCCATTCTGAAGTGTCCTACAAAATGGCATAGACATTTTCTCTGTTCGTTATAACGGCCTTCCAAATACAGTTTCATGGAAGCTCAGTAAAAAGGGCTTAACCTAGTTAATGCTGCTGATAGTTCAAAACTAATTGTAATTAATAATTTGTTCTGTTATGTTTTAGGTTATATCTGCTGTACTTGGAAATAGCAATACAACTGTTTTGCAGCCTTTTTAAAAAATATGTTTGAAATACTATTAGAAAAGTTGCCCTTCTAGAAAAACTTTTTTAAATCTATGATGATGACAGAAATCAGAAGCCTATGGCAAGAACAAACTGTAACTAGAATTTACAGTTCTTTGCTCCTAGTAAAAATCAAGGGGACTTTTACCCTTGACTGCAGCAGAAAGGAAGGTAGGCCACCAGCAAAATGCTTTTTTAAATCTCTATCACAGGTATCAGGGAACCTACAAGGAAGGCAAAAACAGCACCACTCTGCAGGTGAATGAGCAGATTAATTATTTGCCTTAAAATCCAAAAACGAAAAAGCTACTCCTAAAACATTAATCACATAATTGGGGGGATATAACTGAAAGTTTTCAAGTGACATGTCTGCTCTACTGCAGTGGGCTTTCTTTCTTCAAGAAGTAAGCTTGCTAAATAACATACTGGGAAGAATAAAAAAATTGCTGCTGTTGTGCTGTGTTGGTCTCTCATGCTAAAATACTTCTTTTGTGGTCATTTTCCCAGACTAGGCTGAGTTACTGGGCTTCATCTGCTTTGTAAGTGGTATATTACTTTAGGCATGATGTGTTACTGCATCTATCTTTATGCTAAGCTGGAACATGATCCTGAATTTAAAGAATGAGGAGAGCACAGATAAAACATATTTTCTGATAACATGACATTACAGAGGAGAGTGTAGACAGAGGTTTTTTCTTTGTTGCCAATTATACAAGGGTTCAATTCAGTCAATCAGGAGCTTCTTGGATTCTTTGAATAGGGCTTCTTTCATGCAAATTGTATACATCTTTGCTCTAAGATAAATTTATAACTACAATAACTTAACTAAATAAGTAACTTTGAAATATTTTTGTTGCAATTTGATAGTTATTCCATTCTTTTGAACTTTGGTTTTCACATGCATAATATTTTTCAATAGAAATATTCAAGCTTAATACTTTATCTGTCATTTGAGAGTTCTGCAAGGGAGTATATGATTTTGTCCTGTGAAGTCTTCATTCATTATACCAGAGACAATGTACAGCACTGTGCAATTCTTTATTTTGTATGTTTTCTTCATCTGTTCATTTGAACCAATTTTTTTAAGAAGGGCTTTAAGACAATACATCTATGTGCTGAATGGCATCTAAATGGCAAATTTTACAACAAAAGAATGTTTTCTGTTTTATCCACTAATGTGATGTAACTCTTCAAGAAAAATTTTCATTATTCTCATTGCTTATGATCTGGGCAATTGTTCCCACTTTTGTGTAACACATTATCATTTTATTTTGCCCGCAGAAGTTTGGTCACTAGCAATAGAAGACTGTATTTTCTAAACTGTCATTCATTAGTCATGATTTCTAACTGACAACAGCATGGAATCTAGATGCTTTTTGGTGACTTAAGCTTGCTCTAATTCTCCAAAGTCTCAGGAAGTGATAGATGTGGTCAAAGTCAAAAAAGAGTCACAGGATGGTGAGCCCACAGGACGTTAAGACATATGGACATTCATATTATCCATCTGCTTTTAACTTAATGTTAAACTAAAGAGCAGGAGTGGTCTTTCAGGCATAGTATTCAGTTGATTCTGAAATATTGTGCATATTAATTTTTATTGTCAGTTGATTCTTTTTGGGTTATTTATAGTAGCTCTTCAGGTCAGGATTATTCTGTTTAATAGCTTAGAAGCTCATGAAGATTGATTATAAAAAATGCCAAGTTTAGGCAGGTTGGAAGCAACATAAAATGAATTATTACATTACAGGCTCATAGTTTTGCTGCTAGTAGGCAAAAGCCTCTAATGTATCAGTTACTACACTAGGGTCATTGCCTATATTTCCATGTCAAATCAAAACAACTGAAGAAAGGAGAGAACAGGGATATTGAACTGTCTTTATTGCTATCTAGTACTGTGTAGTACTTGTCTGTCCTTGTGTAGGTGGCAGAAATGTTATTCAGGTTCACATGATCCATTTTCACAAATTGATCTCAGCTGCATGTATTTAATAAATAAAAAAATCATTCAAGAAAAATTATCCACTATACACCAGAAGCATTGACTACACAAATCAGAGTAGCTGAAGCTTAAAGACATTGTACTGAGAGATACAGGCCACTGTATTTACTAGGGAGAGAAACCATTTTCGTCTTGTCTTTTCTGCATGGGCCATATGGAGGTGTTGCTGTGCCCTCTGTAGGAGGCTTACATCCCCATCCATCCATCCTTCCACCCACGTGGAGGAAGCCATGGCAGCTCTTCTGGGGAAAAGGCAGCTGGCCAAGCGGAATCATCCCCTGGGCTACATCCAGCTCCCACAATATCAGAGACCATCCCAGCCAGAGCTGCTTATGGCTGCATTAGTTAGAGCTCTGAAAACACCATGAACCTTGGCAGAGCCCAGGAACTGGCATTTTACAGAGGGATATTCTTGTCCTGATACTTGTTTGGAAAAACAAACACCACCACACACATACACCCTTGCATGTTAATTCCTCTGAATTTCTTAATTTAACATATCAGACTCCACAGTTCCTGTGAAAAATTGAGTAAAATTACTACATTTTGGAGGGATTTCCTTCTACAATTACTCCTGTGTCTACTGCTTTTGCTTAATTGAGCAAACAATGCCCTTGATAGCCATTTCCTTTCACCATAGTCAAAGGCAAGATAATTAGCTAATTGCCAGAAGGGGTTGTTAACTGCTAGTAATGAACCACTTTTGAGGAAATTACTGCTACAATACCATTAGATACTGCAGGCATGCATGAAGGGGAGAAATACTGTTTTTGATATTTCTCCACTTTTTCTCATGCAAGGAAGCTGTAGCAGATGTATTGTTGAGCAAGAAAACAGTTACCATTTACAGAAAAAAAATTATCCACGTTAAGAATTATTATTCATGTGGCAGAATTGACCTGAATTTCATGAACTTTCAATCGTCAATACAATATTGCAAATCCATTAATCTTTCATCCTAAAATATTGAGCACTTGCTCCAGCAGTATATTGAATAACAATATTTTGCTACTATTACATGATGAAGCATAATGTACAGTGTAATATACAGTGTAATGTATTTTTATGTCATTTACACAGGAGAATTTTAAAGAAAACCCTCATTCTAATCTACAGCTGATTTTGTAAATCGATTTGGACCATACCTAATAGATGGATTATCCTGTCCAAAGATAATCACAATTCTCACTGATGACTGTTGTCTGTGATCAGATTTAGCAGTACCCCTGGTGTGTATTTCAAAACAAACAAGAAAGGGTTAGGTTATGCTTGTATCAAATATATACAAGTCAAAAGAGTTTTTAGAAGGCCAACTTATGGTGTAACTACAATAAATATAGGAATTAAGCATTCAATCAAATTTTCAAGAACTTTTAAAAATCTTAATAGCACACTAAAACACTTTTCAGTCTGAATAAAAATGTCCCTGTGTACTGTGTTTCAGATATTCACACAGAATCCTATAATAAATATTTTCAATGTATGAAACTCAATTACACATAAGAATTAGGTGTTCAGAGTAAACCTAGTGCAACATACATCATATCTTACAAAAAATAACTTTTCAGGTGTACTGTGAGTTCACAAAATCACAGAATCGCAAAATTACAGATTCCTCAGGCAGGTTCACCTAGGGCTGATTGCCCAAGACCATGTTCAGATGATTTTTTAAATTCTCAAAAATTGGCGACTTCACAGCTTCTCTGGGCAAACTCTGACAGTTCTTGGTGGTTCTCGATGCTCAGAAAGACTCTCCTGTATTTCAGTTTGTGGCCATTGGCTCTGGTCCTGCCTCTGGATGCCACTGAAAAGAATCTTTCTCCCTCTTCTTTACACCCTCCTTTCAGGTATTTATGAACATTGATGGCCCTGGACCTGCTCTTTTCCAGGCTGGAAAGTACCACCTCACTCAGCCTTTTCCCCAGAGAGGAAAGCACCCCTGGAGAGGTGCTCCAGTCCCTCAGTCATCTTGGTGGCCTCCCACTGGACTCTCTCCAGAATTGCAAGGGCACATTACTGTCTCGAGTTCAACTTGGCGTCCACCAGCGTACCCAGGTCCTTTTCTGCACAGCTACTTTTCAATTACATGTTCTCAACATGAGCTCATATGGCAGTTGTTAAAAGGTAACCACATTTATACTGTGTCTGCAAAATGAAAATAGAAGTCAGCAACACATATGGTGGCCTCCCCCTTTTCTGAGTGGTTCTATCTGTTTGCAAAAAATCCATAGATGTGTCTCCTTGTCTGAGCAAGTCTTGGAGGTGAGTTTTACTTGCCATACATATACCATCACACACATCTACTACCTATCCATGTCTGGTCTGTAAAGGGTTATCATATTCTTTTACAGAAGTCCCCCCCTAGCAAAAGTATTTGAAGAGCTGAAAAAAACTGTACCACCACATCAGAAGAAAAATTAGCAGAAAATTCAGTGAAACAGTACGAAGAATTATGAAGTTACTAGCAAGCTGAAACAATATGAGTTTCTATAAAGCAGTGTATACTGCCAAGAATAGTAGCTATTTTATCCAATTTACCTCTTTATCACAAAGAAATTATTCTTTATTAGTTATATTTATATTGCTATCTATCTAGTTATATTAGATTTTTTATAGATTACATTTTAGCTAAACTTCTGGAAATGTTTCCATTAAATTTGATTTATATAATTACTAGCTAACTGTAATTTATTGATTAATGTTCTCGATAGATTGATATTTAATATACAAGTTCGCAAAAGGAAAGCACTTTAGTCACAGAAAAAAAGGGTATTTTTTGAATAATATTTCTTGTCATCCTGGTTTTCTTTGATGAATAAGTCTGAAGTAGATTTTAGCAAATAAGTATGGAGTTAAACTCTGGTGTTCAGACAGTACAGAAGAAAAGGCACAGAAAGAAAGGTACCATATTTGCTACATGCCTTAAAAGACTGGAAAGACACACCGGGAAGCAGAAATTGATGTATAGAAGTTTGGAAACCAAACTGTCTGTAACCAGATTTTCCATTTGTGATCTATTTCAGGTGACATAGACAACACCTACTTAAGATACCTAGGATCTAACACCTTAGTTCCAAGCATGTACTAAGTATTGAGGAGATTCAGAGCAGCTTAGAAGAGCTCTTGGACTGGCAGTGAGTACATCTTTATAATTCTGTACACAATATTCACTCTATTTCTGTACAAGAGACATAATTGTTTCACGGCATTAGTTTGGCATAGTCCCCAGCCAGAAAGGAGCAGCAAGAAGTAGAATCTCAGTGTCTCAAAACATTGGCACATGCCAATTTCCTCATGCCCAAGCCTTTGGAAATAGCTGACCATGCCCAACAGAAGATTAGCTCCCTACGTCTCTCACATAGCTTTGCAATGGAATCTAGAGAGCATTTTAGCTCTCTAAATTTAGGCTGCCACTCTAGTACTCCAATCCAGCTGCACGACCCCCAGAAAGCCCTGTTTATCTGCTGCTTAACCTGAAAGGCACTGAATTTATCTCACCACCAAAATACATCAATGAATTCTTCTAGATGCCTATACTTCTGACGCTGTATGCTGATATCCTGAACATATCCTGAAGATGCCAAGCAGCTGCAAATGTAAGCATGGAAGATTCTCAAATTAGGCATTCTGCCACTTTGCTTTTCTATTGGGATTAATCTCGTAGCCATCCTTGTATGCCAATAATTAATTCAGAGTTCAGATATCCTATTGTCAGAGGAAGGGATGTCAGGTTATCTCTGAATAATTCACTTCTGGATCTTTTTTTTGGTAGGTGGGAGATCTGCTTTCCAAATCGGACACACAAGTTAAGCGAGGACCCGAATCTTTCCACTGGGATGCGGTAGAAAAGAGAAACATTGTTTCTGCCTGTTCTATCTGAGAAAGGCCATTAGAAACTAGGATTAATAATCCAGATCCAAATTTCTTTAGCCATGTTGCTGCTCCGCAGCCTTTTCTTTTTCTTCATTGGACTTTCTTAGAGACTGTCTTGGGGGACTTCTTACTATCATAATTCCTGCCTAAGAATAGGACCCTGACACTTCCTCTGTGCAAGAAATTCCTAAATCTGGACCGACGTTTTCACCACAGAACAAGTACCTACCAATGAGCATTAGTAAAGTTAATATGACTTGGAAACTGGAGTTCTTGATGCTCCATGTTCCATGTGCCTGAACTTCCAGTTCGGGACTGCCTGCTCTCAGGTTTATGTTGCTGTTTCACTGTGATAAATTAAATCCCTGCTGCAGATGGGAGATTTTTTCCACTCTGATTCAATACCAAAGTCCTTCTGCTTTAAATGACACAGGATCAAATGTGATTCAGGGTCACAGTTTCTGGGGCTGTCACATGGAGAATCTCAGCAGGTCCAGAACAGTTTGCAAGCCCATAGCCTCAGCTACAAGCTCCTTCAGACAATAATTTTCTTTCATTTCCATTCAACGTCCCATGCTCACCTGCAAAACTTAAAAATGTAGTTGTAAGAGGATGGAGAAAAATATTAGACTATGAAAGGAGTTTGTTACTAGTCACCATAAATAGCAAATTAAAAAAAAATATTCTGCTGCTTAACATGCCATACAGAAAATGTATTTAGCCTGTAAAATCAGCTGTTGCCCAGATTGTCTGGACAACTAGTAAAGTGCAGTCCACTATATAACCTCTGTAAAAATATAAAATCAAATATTAGCCTTGTCTGAGATTTAAATTGCTAGTGATCTAAAATGGTTACTCCACAGAAGAATTCTGGATAGAATAGGTAGATAATATCTATCAATAGCTATTTGACTGCAAATAGACAGGAAAGAAATTAAAATAAGTTTATTAAGTTTAGAGGTGTTAGGGAATATGCAGATTTTTCTATTTTTAAATGAGTTTCAGAGAAAAATATGTACATTTTATTTCCATAGCTGCAAGGATAAACCCACAGTTAAGAAAAATAATCATTCTATTGCATATTTCCAAGTTGTGCACTGAAAGTGAGTAACCAGGAAGTGGATCACAAATAACTGAATGTCAAAAAAGATATTTGCATAACATTAACGCATAGCAGCAAATGACAAATGTATTTTCCAGTGTGATAATTACAAGTCAATTTGGTTGAATGATATTTGGGGGAAAATATTATTTTATATTAATTTTTTTTATTTAGCAGTTTTCAATATTTAAAATAGCTTAGAATCTTATTTTATTTAAGCTCTAATATCCTCATAATAGAAGGAATAGCTGATTTTTCTTTTATTATATCTTTAACATTTTAATTACCATATAATTTCTTAAATATATTATGTTTCAGAACCTATATACTTAGTTTCAAACCAGAAATTAGACTGGTTTGTTTGGTTTCCAGGATTTTTCTAGTGGGTCTACCAACCTCATGATATACGTTAACTGAACTATTATTATCATATTGCTTTGCACTTTCCAGTGAGGTAGAATAAGTAAAATATACTTCGAGATGGAATTATGAACTGCAATTTCTTATGGGAAATACCCTTTTTCTCTTTCTGCAGAATTTGGCAGTTTTGTTTTGATCTAGGGTTTCATAGATTATTTTCTTTTTGATTTCATCCTGAAGAAAACAAAGTGATTTTAATATTTCCATACTATCTCATGGAGATGTTGGCAACCCAGATTGGTAAGTAATGAGCCTGACTTTAGGGCCATGCCATAACTGAGTTAATCAAACTGGTTTACAGTCTGACCTATTAGACTGGATGCAGAACTGAAGTAAAACTCTATTGTTTTCAAATATTTTTTGAAAGCCCTGTCACAGCTATAGCTTTGCATTGTGCTGAAGACCCATATGAGCAAGCCTGGAGCTAGCTCACAGGCCTTCAGGAGGAAAGCATGCTTTACCCTGTTTTGACCTAGTCAGGACACAACAGGTTTTGTGAGCATAGGGGAGTAAATTTTGCAAAATTTAATTTTCTTGGAGAAATTATGGCAACAGGAAGAATCTGTAACATATATATATTGAAGATAAATTGATGTTTTTATTTTTTTGTATTCCCCTTATGTAATTTAAACAACATGCTGCAAGCTCTTTGCTTACAATGTAAACTGATCTGCCAAACAATAGCATCATTTCAGAGAGAATATGATTGTATTTGACCTGGAAAAAATGTAATGTTGACAGAAATACTACACTGTGTGTTACGAATGTTCTGGATATTTCATCCAGGGTTGAGTCCTGTTCTAGCTCAGTTTAATTACGGAATCAGACATTTAGCTTGGTAAATACCTTTATAAATATCAAGTCAAATCGTAAACTGAAGGTAGGTTGTTCTGTGCTAACAGTCCCTTATGTAGGAACCATACCATAGGCACCTTGCATTGCACAACCATGTAGGTAAGATGGCCCATGAGGTGCCTGTAGTTGCCTTTTACTGGCAAACCAGTCCTTTACTGATGGAACACTACACAAATCCTCATGTTTGTTAATATGTGTTACCGGCAAATTTCTACAAAATTCAAATGGATAATGTATAAGCAACGATCCTCTATCAAAAACCTTAAAAGTAAGCAAATTATTTATCTAGGGAATCTGCTGCTCCTCATTCCAAAATTATACTTGGCTTATGGTGGATGTTCTATACATTATTTTTTATTTTGTGTTGAGGAAAGAAAAATTTTCCAGTAAGTGATTTCCATTAAACAAGGCTTCAGTGTTATGGGCTGGCAATAATTCTGATGTCTGTTTTGTGAACACATACTAGGAAGTATGGCATTTTTCACAATAAATATCACTATCATACATAGCTTGAGGAATTTAAAGAGGGAAAAACAATTGAAAAAATGTCAGAGAAATATTCCAAAGATGCAATTGCTTAGGCCAACTTATATTACCTAAAGATTAAGAAGATTTGAGGTTCCTCAGTGGGTTCCAAGTGGGTGTTATTCAGTACTTCAACATTGTCAAGTTTGATATCTAGTAGTCTATTCCAATGCAGAATAAGACAAGTAAGCTGAATGCTGCTGGAAATGGGAGGAAACTCTGCTTTTAACCCTGAGGTGTTATATAAGAGCTGCATCACTCTGCCTGTCCAAGTTCTGCTGGCATCAGCCTAAATGCTGCAGGAGGAGCTATCTACCACCTTGACATCCCACGTGAATCCACAGCTAACAGCAACCACATCCAGAGTAATACAGGTCTACTCTGCAAAAAAGAAATAATCAAAGCAGCCAAAAGTGGAAGTAGGGCAAAAGCATTTGACAGTTCATGTTTTTAACACTGGATGTAGTGATTTTTTTAATTGAAATTTAACTGGTCTTACATTCAGTACTTATAAATTTAATTTTTTTCATATTTTGGCTTTCGACAAAAAGTCACTAACATTTTCAGATGACATTTTGTTAACAATATTGTTAGCCTGGATTGTTTTCATTTGAATAATTGCACACGTTAAATCTGGGGAGGTCTATCTTTCTGTTCTCTAGTGTACCTATTATAGAATCACAGAATAGTTTGAGTTGGAAGGGACCCTTTAAAGGTCACCTAGTCCCAGCTCCCTGCCACAGGCAGGGATACCTTTTGGTAGAGCGGGTTGCTCAAGGTCCCATGGAACTTGGCCTTAAACACTTCCAGGGATGAGGTACCCACAACTTATCTGGGGAACATGTTCCTGTGTTTAACCATCCTCATTGCAAAAAACTTCTTACTCATATCTTCTCTAAACCTACCCTTCTTAAATTTAAAGTCACTGCCCCTTGTCCTGTCACTCCAGGTCCTTGTAAAAATTTGCTCTCCCTCTTTCTTATAAGCTTCCTTCAGGTACTGGAAGGCTGCAATAAGGTCTTTACATAGCCTCTTTTCCAGGCTAAACAACCCCAATTCTCTCAACCTTTCCTCATAGAAGAGATGCTCCATCCATTTGATCATCTTGGTGGGCTCCTCTGGAGTCTCTCCAGCAGGTCCATGTCCTTTCTGTGCTGGCACCCCAGAGCTGATGCAGCACTGCAGGTGGGGTCTGACAGAGCAGAGCAGAGGGGCAGAATCCCCTCCCTGGCCCTGCTGGCCACGCTGCTTTGGATGCAGCCCAGGACACACTTGGCTCTCTGGGCTGGGAGTGCCCATGGCTGGGTCATGTCCAGCCTCTCCTCCAGCAGCACCCCCAAGTCCTTCTGGGCAGGGCTGCTCTGCATCTGTCCATCCCCAGCCTGTGCTGATACTGGGGGTTGCTCTGACCCAGGTGCAGCACCAGCACTTGGTCTAGTTAAACCTCATGAGATTCCCATGGAGCTGCTCCTGGAGCTTGTCCAGGTCCCTCTGGACAGCATCTTGTCCTTTAAGTGCGTCAACTGCAGCACTAAGCTTTGCAGATGTCATCCGTCATCCCTCTGTCATTAATGAAAACATTAAATAACACTGGTCTCAGTACAGATCCCTGAGGACACCACTTGTTACTGATGTCCATTGGGATACTGAGTCGTTGACCACTACCCTCTGCTTGTGACTGTCCAACCAATTCATCATCCACCACGCTGTCCATCCATCAAATCCTTCCCTCTCCAATTTAGACAGAAGGATTTTGTGGGTGAAAATTTCAAAAGCCTCACAGAAGTTCAGATAGATGAATAGATCCATATCTATTATACATCCATAGCCCTTCTCTCGTCCACTGATGGAGTCACCCTGTCACAGAAGGCCACTACATTGGTCAAAAAGGGCTTGCCCTTGCTGAAGGCATGCGGGTTGTCTCAAATCACCTCCCTGTCCTCCAAGTGCCTTAGCACAGTTTCTTGGAGGATCTGCTCCATGACCTTCTCAGGCACAGAGGTAAGACTGACAGGTCAGTAGTTCCCAGTTCCTCTTCTTTGCCTTTCTAAGAGATGGGTACAACGTTTCCCTTTTTCCAGTCACCTGGGACTTCACCTTGTTTTAAATATCACACATGTTAAATATCTTGGAGAGTGACATGGAAAGTTGGTTCCCTCAAGACTCTGGGATGCATCTCACTCAGTGGCAAAGGTTTCTGTATATCCTTGTTCCTCAGGGGGTCACCAACCTGATCTTCTTTTACGTGGGGGGGAACTTGCTCTCCCAGTCCTCATCTTGCAGTCCACCCATTTGACTACACAGGGCTTCTCTATATTTAATACAGCTGTTAGGTCCTAGAGAAATGTTATTATTAATTTATTTGCTGTTTAATGTGTCAGTTTACTTTTGAGAAAACTTCTGCGTGAGTATATGGGTATGACAAATTATCAGAGCAATAATTTGTCCAATTTGTCAAAAAGTCCTATTGTCTGGCATTTTCATTGTTAGGATTTTTTTCTGTCACACATTTCCCAACTTAAAAGCAGGAAAATGAGAGGGCATGCAAAATTATACACTAAGGTTTCCATTCTGCTGTGAATAAAACAACATATTTGAATCTTGGAACAAATACATTACTGAGAGAAGTGTATTTATATATTAAAGCAAGGGGTTATTAAAACTGTACAGAGAAGGACATGAAGACTAGGTTTTTTTAATTGTGTCCTAACATATAGAAAAATGGGTAACAATGAAACTGAAAAAATTGTATGGTGAAAACAAAAATATCTTTGATGTTGAAAGAACAAAAAATTTTATTTGATTATGGCTAGGACATGGAGTTTGTTTACAGATCTGAGAAGATAAAAACTGTGTCAGTACTGATCAGTATTGTAATGCCAGTATGTTGTGTTGGTGAAACTGCAATGGAAATTAAGTCATTGGATTGAGTGGAATGTGTTTGACTAAAACCTTGAGTCACATATGACAATACAGGCTCTAATTAGTTGTAATACAGTCCTGCCAAAGAGCTCTGTTGATCGCTGATCTCGGATGTTTGGATTAGAATAGATATTCAAATTATATTTGGGGTGTGTGTAAATTATACTGTTTCAAACTCCCCCTTTGGCCTCTGATCCTTAAAATATATATCAACATACTCCATACCGACTTTTTGCAAGGAGAGAAGCACAATTTGAGCCATTGCCCAGACAGAAGGTGAAACAGTGAATCACTTCTTATCTTGCCAGTATTGTTACTGAGGAACTGCAATATAAAATTTTTCACAAACTCAGTGTCTGCCAAGGAACTTCTGTGATAATACAAAAATTTACATGAATAAAAGACAGTCCAGAGGCGATAGTATCACTTTTATTTAAATATTTGAGATTCATTAGTACACAGAAAGGCAGTTTACTAATGCTTCATCCATTTGTAGATTAAACAAAGGCTCATTAGCTCACATGAGACAGTTCAGTTTTATTTTTAGCTACAGTGTGGCTGGTGCAATGCCTCTTCTTTTAGCATTTTCATTTTGCATTGCCTTCAGTCCTGACATGAAAGTTAACATTAATCTGCCAACTCATTCTGATTGGATTGCTTTGGAAGTCACTCCAAAGTCACAATGGCTAAATGGGATGAAGCTGTAAGACAGAAATGCATTGCAGTTAATACCTCTGCAGTACTGAAGCTAAGCCAAGGCCAGCCCTAATTCCTGAAAGAAAACAAATCCACAATAATCCATCCCTCAATTCTGAACAGAGTGGCATAATGCCAAAAAATATAAAACATGTATTCCTTACTAAAACACTGCATCTTATTCCACCACGGTTTCTCTTGGCCTTTTATTCATGTAGTTTGAGGTCAGTGAGCAGCATACATGTGAAGGTGTTATTTGTCCTGACACTTACAGCATTCCAGTGTTCTCCTGAAATAAGAGGACTTGGGGAGAGAATGGTTGCTGGAACAAATAATTTCAGTTTTTGCTGCAACAATTAGAAGGCAAAAATTAAGATAACTATTAATTCCCTCCCCCCAGAATTCTTTTGAAAATATTTTCAACCATTTAATCCATCTAATGTCTGTCTGGCTAAAACTACAACGTGTACTAATTCTTCGTAGTCTGGGTCAAAATTTGCTTCTGCACAAAGCAAGGATGATCACGTTTAATTAGTCTCAGTTTGGAGATTTTTATTAGCGTGTTACCTAATAAATTTAGACCAAACCTAGATTGTGTTACTTAGAACTTATTCTTCCCTTATTCTTCCCTAAAGTGCTTTTGTGATGATAACTTATTATGACAAAAAGAACCAGTTTAGACATTTCCATCTTCATTCAAAAATGTGTCCTCGTGTAGAAATAAGCCTTAACGATATCTTACTAACATTAAATGTCCAAAGAAACAGATAATCACATTGGGATCAATTAGGTGACTAGAAAGTACTTCTAGAGGTTAGAACTAATTTAGAAACCCTTAGGATGCCTTTTCGACAGTCTTTTTCTAATGTAAGGCTCATAAGTTATTAAAATTTATTTTTCAACTTTATGTCAAATCAAAATATGTAAAGAATTTGTTCATTACCTGCTCAGAGCTGAAAAACAAGAATAAAGTGGTGAAGTGCCTCACTTTTTTCAGGGTTGGCAGGCCTTGCTGTGAAGGAAATCCTGGTAACTACTGTAAGGCCTTGAAGCTGTACATCTCATCAAAGTGTCAAGTGTTTTGAGAAATAAATTTTAAGTTGCTTAGTAGACTACTGGGGAAAAAAAATCTGTTTTCAAGCATTAGATTTACACGTATAGAAAAAGATATTTTTACGTATTATGTTATATGAAGCCATTTGAATCCCTTTCTCTGACACCTAGTCAGCTTTATATTATTTCTGCTATCTTTGATAAGACTTCCAGATTGTCATCATTACAGGAAAAAAATAAATCTGTGTGGCCTACAGAACTTTATACAAGTAGAATGCTTACTGCAAACATTTCAGAAGGAGTCAAAACTTGTCATGACTTGGCTTGGTACGACTTGTCAAATTTGGTGCAGAAAGCTGAACAAAGTTGAGCTTCCCCTCTCACCATCTTTTAACACCTGTGGTACACTTGAGTTTGATGCCATTTTCAGGACATGGCTGGATGGCTGAAGAGTGGTGCAAAACAGAAAGTAGCTGCGAGCCAGTCCTGCAGTTCTGCATGATGACATGGCCAAACTTGATGAGAAAAGAAATACAAGTTCATGTACAACCTGATACTTGAAACCGGTGATATCAACACGTCAGTGCAATGCTGATGCAGCTCTTTTCTGCTCTTCTGCTCTGCAACTCTGTGGTAGTCACTCAGCTATGTATATGTATATGTATATGTATGTAAGATATGTATGTAAGATAACATTCAGGTGTATTGTTAACATCTACTTTTAAAGGTTGAAAACCCTACTTACCTCCAGCAAATGCTGCAAACAATTGATTCACAAGTGAACTATAAATAATGTTAACAACACAGAGCCATGCAACTTACTGCTTTAGTGCTACTGAATATTCAGAACCTGCTGCCTCTGGTAGCTATATACGTCATGCTCTTGGCAGGTTTAGGCTTCAGTAGCCCGGAGCCCAAGATCTAGCATGTGTTTTGGACCTAGAGTGTTTGCAGATTAGTGAATACCAGCCACAGGGCCAGGTATGATGTGGAAACTTGAAAATACAAAGTGTCTATACTGACATTCTAAATACTACTGCAAAATAATATGAAATATATATGCTGAGGGGAGATGAGCGGAATGACTGGCAAAGGTTGCCAAAATATAAATTAATTTAGATGGTTAGAGTCCCAGCCTCCATCATGTGCAGGACTTCTGCTGTAGAGAGATTTTTGAAGGAAAGACTGCAGATGGAAAATGGGATGGAACTGTGTTTAGCAAGGACAGAATTTAGCAGATAAAGCTGCTAAAAGGTTCATCAGCATTAAAGCAAGTGTGGTAGAAGATGGGAGCGCCTCTGGAAGGTCTCAGCCATGCTGATTTGTATCCCTTGGAGTTACTGAATCAGGCCTTGTGCTGTTTCCCTGTACCCTTCCCTGCAGGGTCAGAGTGCTTGGCTTGATCATGGTTCTAGGAGAGAAGGATCTCTCCACACATGCCAAGCCAGAATGATGAAGGAAGTGTCCAGCACCACCATCACAACAGTACAGCCTTGCAGTCAGTTCCCTATTTGGCAACAACAGAATAAGAAGGAAATGCAACACACGGGTTAAGAAAGAAACCCCAGTCTGGTGTACACAGGGTCAGCTCAGTGTCTGTTCTATGCTGTTATCCCCCATTCCAGGATGATTTATTGTCTTGGAGGCAGAAGCATATGAGATCATGGAGGTAAGAGTGGAGTAGGGATGTGGCTCTCTCTTTACTCTCCTGCATCTCACACAGTAAACTCCACCAGAACCTGGAGTGCTGTGGTGCACACATGCCTTGATTGCCTCTACATGAAGTCAGCTTGTGTTCACTCACATCTGGAAGCTCTAGATCCATGTGACGAGACTGTGTCTACTTTTATAGATATAGAAAAATAATTTTATAGATATTGAAAAATAATAATACATCATTTGCACTGTGTTTCTTGTCAGCAGGCTTGGCAGACCAAAGCCAGCTGCTCTGACCTGTCTTGGTGTCTGCACACCTGCAACATGATCTGTTCAGCTACCTGCACAGTCTAGGTGACCAAGTTAATGCACAGACCTGTGCATATCAAAGACTTGACTGTGGTGTTAAAATTTCAATACATAAATCAAGCTACAGAATATATATTTGGGGTTTGAGCATTTGTTCTGAGGAATTCAACAAACAAAAGGCATAATCTTCTTCTGATTATTCAGTTTTTTAATATTTGCACACACAAAGCCATCTTGAAGATCACTCAGATATTGCTGTCAAAACCCAAGGTTACAGTAATTTTCATAACTCATGTGATAAATTATGTCTTTGCTATATGGGAATGAATAATTGCATATAGAAACAATGTAATCTTGAGTTACAAATCGTAAAAATATTCAGCTATTGCAGTCCATAGCAAATTTTTAAAATATTTGTGCTCTCTTGTCATTCTGCAGAAATCCCTCCATAGGTACTGTGGGAAAATGCTGAAACAGAAATGCCACCACATGTGTAAAGGCTTGAATTGCATTAATTTGATCTGAATACCAAAGATGCATAAGTGTATTCTTTCGCTATCCTGACATAGCACCTGTAATTGAAATTTGAGGTCAGTATTCAAGACTGTTCTCTACCTCTGTAGTAAGGACAAGAAGTTTGAATGAATACAGAGTCCTGACTTGAACCTTTGCCCTCTGCCTTACCCCATTGTACTCATTATTCTGTTTCAATCTGCCGTTAAGGGATTCTCCCATCAGCTTTCAAATATCTAAGCATTACATATAAAACTGTGCGTGTTCAAATAAAATTAATCTCCAGTGTGCCACTTTATTTTTAGTGTACCAGTTGCTAACCGAGAAAAACAATGTTTGAGCTGTTCTTGAAGTCAGTGAAAAGCTTCAACTATTTTCCCCTGAGATTTGTCAGCTGTGGGGTTAACATTTGCAGAAGATTTAAAGTCTCTGCTGATTCTGGCTGGCAAAGGATTAAAATACAGTCTTTTCACAGAAATACTGTGTGATTGTTCATGTTCTTTTGGCTTTTCTAGGGCATGGTTGAGGACTCCTAAACCTGTTGTTTTTTTACAGGATATTGAATTTTGTTAAATTATGGCTTCACTGAGGGCTTTTGAGATATTTTTAGCAGAAGTGGAAGAAAAAGAGGTTATTAAAAGGGCAACAAGCAGATGATTTGGCAGCATTACATGTAAAGCATAAACACTGTCTTCTTCCACTGTCGCTTCTTGCTGTTCATTGTTCCTCTGACCAAAATATGTCTGATATTTACATTGATCTATTTGTTACCACGGAAGGGGAAAGGGAAAGGAAAAGGGGAAAGAAGACTTTTTTTTTTTTTATTTTTGAAACAACCACATTTTCTTACATAAACACTTAAAAATTTGATGGCAAACAACATGTAGATCACTTGAGCAAATATTATAGGAATATTTTCAAAGAGCTGGGATTTTAATTATAAAAACAAAGGTGTTTGCTACCGTTATTCATCAAATTATTTCTGCTTATATTTGAAATGACTCCACATTTATATGGTTTGTCTAATAGATCATCATATTGCAATTATTGCAGTGACAGAGCCTCAATTAAAAGATGTTACAAAACAATGGAAGAAAAAGGCTTCTGTCTAGAACACTGGTAAGTGGAGCTAGTTATAGGAAAACAAATCCTGTTCGCCAAGGACTGTCTTTGGAAAAGAACCTGAAGGGTATCACTTCATTTTCCTTTCATTCTTTTCTTATGAACAAACACAGGTGAAAAAAGCTACAGTGTATGTATTGTAAGGTAATTATATAGAAACCTAGATGTTTTGAGATATTCATGTAGATTGTCTTATTTTCATTTTTAAAAATATAATTTTAATTGAGATTTTCTTTGCTAAACATGAGTAATATGTTCTACAAGCACCTGAAACATGTTGAGTAATTCAAATTCCTCCAGATGCTTTGGACAGAAGAACTCCACCAGCCAGACTCCCTATTGCCCTGAGCCTCCAGTGATACTATCTGTGTATAAGATATCACTAAATTACTGTAGAGTCTTCCAGTGGTTTAGAAAACTGTGTAAGAGCTTGGCAAGAGGCACTCTCCCTGATGGTGATCTCCTCAGTACCTCACATGGCTGTGGCTCAGATGCAGACAAGTGGCTGATGAGCATTGCCTGCACACACTAGTTCAAAAGTGCAGACATAGAGAAGGCCTTAAAGAAGCTTGAGACTAACTGGGAAATCAATGAAAATTAAAGGATCCCAAATGTATCTGACAGATTTTTCTTTTTCTTTGGTGAAATTACAGACTTTGTTTAGAAGAAATACAGAAATTGTTCAGGAGGATGTAGGATTAATTATGGTAAAAAATTATATAAAACCTTGTCAAAATTTTATCTGCCAGTTCAATTATATCAATAAATTTAAATGCTAAGATCTGTAGTGGCTGGTTTTTGTCACGTAAACTGATAGATGCAAGAAATTAAGTTAGAAAGTTATTACATAAATGAAAGAGTTGTATTTTGGTACAAAATGGAATTAGATGTTAAGTGGTATTTTGCCTAGTCAAAAATGCTGTAAAAACATAGAATTATTTAATTTTTAAAATAACTTTAACATCATCGAGACCAACCATTAACATAACACTGCCAAGTTCACCACTAAACCATGTCCATAAGAGCCACATGTACATGTTTTAAAAATACCTTCAGGGGCAGTAACTCTGCCACTTCCTTGGGCAGCATGTTTCAATGCTTCATAACCCTGTTGGTGAAAACTTTTTACCTAATATCCAATCTACACCTCCCCTGGCATAACATGAGGCCATTTCGTGTTGTCCTGTCACTTGTTACCTGGGAGCAGTGACCAACCCCCAGCTGGCCACAGCCTCCTTTCAGGGAGCTGAAGAGAGTGATGAACCTCACTGTATTCTATAGCTCCTGTTTCTCGGCTTCAGGAAACTTTTTTATTATGAACAGGAAACACAGGAAACCTTTATACTTATTTTCTTCCTCTTTTTTTCTTGTTGTATCCTACATGGTGGTAAACCTAGGTCTGGATTCATTCCTGACGCCTTAAAATCCCATATAAATCTTCTTGCTGTAGCAACAGAAGATGCCAACTAGCTTTGCTGGAAATGACATCCTGGCATCATGTGCAGCTGTGTAACCATGTAGAAGACCAGTATTATCAGAAGTGAATAATGAGTCTGTTACCCAAATGAAACTTCTCCATGTGTCAGACAGCAGGTACAGCCATATCTTTAAAATCAATATCTAAACATGTTTGCAGGAGCATAATTAACATCTTTGGAAAATCTTATCATTTAGGACAAATGATGCTGTTAGGCAATGATAAAGCCAATGAGTGCTGTTTTATGATATATTGTGTTTGCTATACAGACCTTATCCTTTGAGGAATGTTTGCAAAGATGCCTGATCAGATATTATATTTCTTGTGCCATAGAACTAATTGAAAATATGTTGTGAGGTCTCATAACTTACAAGATGCTCCATACATTCGTCGTTATGAATTCAGGTTGTGGAAAGAAGCATGATTCTTTCACTTATTTTGAGTGACAAACTTTGAAAATGTATCTTCTTTCCTTCAGTGTCAAATTGATGCTTAGGAAAACACTGGACAGCTGAACTAAATGAACGGTTGAAAAAAAATCAGCTCAGGACTGGTCAGTCATAATTGTATATCTCATTACCTTTCTAAAAGAAACCCTGAAAAGTCAATTGCTCTGTAATTCCATGAAAGGCTGAATATTTTTTTGTCGGGAGCACCTTTGCATTGTGCTGTGCATGCTAAATGGGGCAACTTCAGTACAAGTAAACATGAAATCACCTGTCACTCATTTCTTCCAAGCCAATCTAAGAGACAATACATGCCAAATGATCCTTCTATGTAATGTGAAAGAAAAAAATACAGTGTGCTCCTAAACACTATAATTCAGATTATTGTGCAGCAAAAAGTGCTTTTGTAGAAATAAAACCAACACCACCGCCAGAAGCCCAAATAATTGAATGTGCTATAACATATTTTTTTTTCTGTGCAAATTCACTACACCACATAGGGAAGAAAAAACTTGCAGGAAAGGAACGGGCTATTTCATACAGAGCCTGCACTTTCAACTGACAGAAGAAAATTTTCTTTCAGAAAGGAGAATTTTATATCTTAAAGAACTTGAAATGGATTCAGGAATGAGATAATGCAGAAGGACACTCTCAGTTTTTCTACAAAGCTGGACTAGGACATGTGAAAGGCAGAATAGCACATGAGTACTTTTCACACCCAGTTACTCAACAGTTGTGGGGAAAGTCTCCTCTGGTCACAGTCTCTAGTTTCTTTGCAGGACCATATGTTTTTAACAGCACCAGCAATCTCAGGTTTTTAAGGGATAAATAACTATCAAGGATAGCAACTCACAAGTGTTTTTGGTAAGCAAGAAGTCAAAAGTAATGTTATGCCTAATCTTTCAAGGTCATAATATAGTAGGATATTGATGGTTTTTCCAAAGTGAATCTAATAAAGAACTTTCTTGTTATTAATAAACATATTCTAGAAGTATATGCATAAAAATATGATACAATTAGTGATGTGTATTCTGAATCAGATTATTTGGATAACTGAGTACAAGTTCAATTTTACAAAAACAGTTTTGGAAAGCTGGAAAGAATACCAGAAAACTAAATACAGAAAAGAAAGCCACTTGTGTCAGTATTTTTAATGCTGTTCTCTTTCTGTAGAATGGTGATTTTCTTTTCAAATTATTACTAATGAGATGGAGATTCCATGCCTCTATTTTCAAATCAAAAGGTGTAATTGTGTCCTTAGGAATGCCACTGGAGAGTGCAATGTAAAAGATCCTCTGTGTATGAGGACTTTTAGTTTCACTATTCTTTTGGACATCAATAATTCTTTATTAATAAATACGCTGTCTGAGATCTAGGACTGGAGTAGATTAGAGCGGGCTTTAGGAAGGGATATAGTATCTTTACCTCCCCTTTTCACTCAAAAAGTATTTTTTTTGCTTCCTACAGCACAGACTGAAAATCTAACCATACTCATTGGCTGTGTGGATGGTTACTGGATTTGCTGTCCACAGACTTGACTTGACTGTTTATTTTCTTGCACTAGACTGTCTGTACATCTCCTCACTTGTTGATGTTGGAAGAAAGAAACACTGGGAATCTGCTGCTTGAAGTCACTTCCTGTCAAAGTTAGTGAGGAAGTTGCTAAGAAATAACCTGTCTTATAGAGAAAAATGGAGCAGAATCTATCTCAGAACCGTGGAGGAGAAGTCTAGAATTTAAGATGTGCTTGTGCCACCCCCAATAGCAAATAGCAGCCCCTAAGGTGTGTGGGAGGCCTCAGCAAATCATCACTCGACACTTAAGGAATTTACTGACCTTCAGATTGAAGAGAATACCGAGGAAGGGCAAGATGTAGAAGGTGGGTCAGCAGAATTGAACTCTTATTCTGCTGTAACAGCCGTTGCTATCAAAGCAAAAACTTTTCCATTCCTCCGGTTCCCACTCTGAGCCTGAACATAATCCTATGGCCTGGCCAAGGTAAATAGTGCGTAGATCAGGCATCACAACACTTTTAGTAGAGGGCAACTGTATGAATTGCATTGCTTAAAATGTCCACAAAAATAATTTCTCTCTCTTCAATTGACTATGATGGTCTATTTGCTTGACTAATTGTTTTTGTGAAGAAAATCTCTTGCCTTATGCCATAAAATTGCCATGAAAATGTCCTCAACTTCATGCACAACACTATCTATACTGCAAAAATATTATCCATCAGTATAAAGAAAGGCTTTAAACATGTCACTCCTTATTAATATCACAGCATTAGAAACCAGAGACAAAAGGGAGGAGGGCAAAATTGTTGTTGCTTTATTTAGAAACAAAGTACATGGGGAAAAAAATGTCTCACTTGTTACAAGGCACATGGTGATGTCACATTCTACAAAAATTTTGGTCCGAGGAATATAACAGTCTGTATCTGTTAATTTTTATTAACACTAACTGGAGCAGAAGGAAAGTACAGTATTTCTCTTTACTGCTAAATATAGGAATCTTGTGGAGCCTGCAGGTAAATTCTTGTTATCTAAGGAATCGCTCATTACTCTGTCAAGTCTGCACAGGAAGACAAGGCTATCACACACTTTTGAGATGCCTGATAATGGCTGTTTAGAAAAGTCTGACACAAGCTCATTCTTGAGATAAATTACCTCCTGCAGTGTGTTCCCAGGCAAACCATGGTCTGCATGTGAGCTATAGGGCAGAGGGCTCAACAACAGAATGATACCTGTGTGCACACAGTGCCTCCCACAGCCTCCTTTCCTTTAAAAGGAAACTTGGATGGTCAAGAAAGAAAACTGCTGCAGTGTAGTCGCAAGTCTTCCATGGTCTGTGTGGCTGGGAACTGAAGCTGCAGAAGGAGCCAGTCAACCTGCCATGTAAGTGCAGCCAAACAATGGCAATGGAGTCTCAGTGCACTGAATTATTGTACATTACGGTGTGCAATTTTATGTGACATGAGTACTCAGAGGAAAGAATATTTTATTAATTTGAATTATAAACACCTTCTGGCAATATCTGTCAATATCATGATGTTGACAAGGTATTCATTTCTGTACCCACATTATAATACACTCATTGTCTGCATTTTTTTTAGTCAGAAGGTTGCTAGTTTTTATGTAACTTCTCTGCCACACATTTTTTCACCTTGCCAGATTTATAACACTGTTATTTTTAATAGAAATTTTGAAAATTGAAACAATTTGTCATCCACATATGTAGCAGACACGAGAACAGAATCGACACCTTCAGATACTGATAGCTAAATAATCAGTGCTTTAAAAAAGTTTTTTACTCTGACAGTTCATAAAGGAGTCTGATAGCAACTGTTGATACCAGGAAGCACGATATTATTCAATGCATAAATATAAACAAAATATACAAGGCAGAAAGTCATGCCTGGTTGAAATCTATTTCAGCTCTTTTGAAACAAAAGTATGGCGTGATAAATAGGCTCTAGTCTAAGTATTATCTACTTCACTCTTTGCATTCATGGGTGATAAACACTCCTTAATAACCATGAAAGCTGATGGACACTTGAAACATAACACACAATCTACAGTGATTTGTCAAGATTCTGGATGAGCAAATGTTCAGTCATACATTTGAAAGCATACAGAACTTCATCTGCCTCCAGCATCTTCAAGACAATCAGAACACCATGTGACTGCAGTTATTGACTACTGGACAATATCACTTGCAGGTTATTCAAAGTGTTTCAGAAAATTTTCTGTTCTTGAGTAATTTCTAGAATGGTACCATACCAAGCCTGCTCAACTTTAGGGTTATGTGCTGTAAAAAGAAGTATGGTACAAATGTTTTGTAAAGTAGACAGTTCAAATATTGTATCATCCTGAAAGAAAGGTGTTTCAAGGAGAAGGGATCCCCAGCTTTTGGACCACAATTCTTAGGTGGAGGGTAACAGTTGTCTAAAGACTGGAATAGTGAGATGAGCTGTGCTGAGTGTAGCTAGACAACAAATCAGTGCTGTGGCAGAGAGATTGAGTGTCTTAATTTGTAGTGATAAACTGAATCACAAAGCAGGATACTATGAAAAGTTGAAGATCAGTCTGTGGTCAGTGAGTGCAAAGAAGGAAGCAGTGATTTCTAAGTTGCCATGTTAGTCCAGAGGATTTGGGGTGTTTGATGCATTCAGTAGATACTCAAAACTAAACTACCTCTTGCTCTGGGCCTAACTGCATAAAGACCTATACAAATGTTTAATATTACATAGATGCTGTAGACATTTTTAAAATTTTGACAAATACATGTCTGCTTCCCTCTTCTACATCAGAAACTGGGCATAAACATTGACTGACAAGTCATCTGATGATAGATTATAGACTGCACATCTGAGGATTTAAATGTCCCAAGTAAAAAAAGTTTCCCAGTCCTCAGAAGAACTGTAGATGTCAAAAATTTCTCATTCTAATGCCTCCAAGGATTGAAATGTCCAGGCTCAGTTTTCCCCAGCTGCATACGCTCGTGTGTGAGTGATGATGGGCTCAGCCATCCCTGTGATGCAGAGAGAGACAGTGCTCACATTACACAAATGTGTTGTGTCCTCATGCCTCGTGGAAGAGGGGAATTTGATAACCAAAGCTCTTCATACCTAAAAGCTGACTGCTTGGAAAACTACTGGTTATGCTCTTTAGTTTCTTCAGTTGTGCTGAAAGACTAATGGGGATGCTAATTCCTACTACAGGCATTTTAGAAATGGTTTTGATGATGGGAAAAAAGGTGCCCAACCCCTCCCAACATTTGAAGTGCTGCATTAATTCAATCTTTCTTCTTTACTGGGGATGCCCAAATGCACCTTTAATGAGTGTTAGGGGTGGAGTAAAGGCAATACTGCTTTGGGGATGAATGTCTGTTAATTTGCTGATACGGTGAAGGAGAAGAATGATAAAATGCTAAAAGCGCAGCTATAAGAGTGAGAAGAATGGATTCTATTTTTCTTTCTTCATGTTAGTTCAAATTTTTCCCTTCCATTTCTACAAAGAAAGTGGGAGTTTTAGTTTATATGTGTTGAAAGACTTGGTGCAATGATTTTTTTAAAAGAGAGTATTTTGATACTGATGTAAATAGTGCCTAAAAATATTTTAGCATGCTATTTTCATTTTTAATGAGTACTGTTCAGCCAATCCCCATTTATTCACAGATTTTGCAAACTTTTTCTCTCTATTTTTAAGGGAACCATGAAAAATTTAAAAATCCAAATAAATTTAGAAACGTCTAAAATTGATCTCTGCCTTAACCTCTTCTTGTAAAGACATGAAAAAACATGGCCCTTGGGATAGCTACAAAGTGGGGTTCATAATGGTACCCTGCTTCATGGTTTTTTTGCATATAAAAATTACACAAAGGTTAAGAACATTGGATTATATAAAAATACTGAGACATGTGAACATCGTATGTCTGAATTGCAGTTAAGGGAGACAGAAGGAGACTCCAGTGAGCCATTCATTCCACTTGGAAGAATTAGTTGCTTGAAAATTGCAGATACAATTGTCCACCCCTTCCTCTTCCCCAGAGATGGACAACTAGCTTAGAAATTGCACTTAATTTTCAGCAGATGAAATGTGTTGCTATGGAAAAGAAAGTAGAATTATTATTCAGATTTTCTTATAAAAACCAGAAAGATCAAAGTGATCAAAGTTTAAGAGGTTTCTACCTTCTTTGGTGTGAATATTTTACTATTTTTCTGTTTATCATACTATTTCTGTCAGCTTGTTCTATGTTTCTTCAGATTGGCTGTGAGTTCTTGGCTGCATGTTAATACAGCTCAAAATTAGGTCCCATATGGTTCTGGACACCACCCAATACTAAAATCTAAATAAATAATACGAAAGAAGGAAGGGTTACTTCTAATGGGAGAATTCAAATCTATTCCATACTCATAAATCTGAAAGCACTCAGATTCAAAGTTCTTTTGTTTTCTGAGCTCTACTTAATATCAGAAGTCTAAATGTAAAATACATGACAAGAGGAAGACAATGCAGAGAGAGGAAAGAGTGAGTAGGCAGAATTCCACTCTGCAAGGCCAGGAATAGATTTGCTGCTGTTAGCAGATCTGCCACTAAACCCAGCACACAATGCTGTAAATATCACAGCATGGCACTATCTGCATCTCACAATAGATCACACCAGGGCAGTACTGATGTGGTCTCTACTGTATACAGCTCCAGCAAGAAAAAGCAGGAGAGTTGCCATCATGCCCATGCATTTTATGCTGTGAAAAGACTGCAAGATATATTTATAGCTGTCTGGTTTCCCTCTTTTCCTTTAGGCATCTTTCCTCAGGCAGCCTTCCAAATAGAAGAAAAATACAAGAAAAATAAACAAATAAAATAACTGGATTAGCACTGCACATAAAAAACATAGGAATTTTAAAGAAATGGGTTAGAAATATGGGGTTTGCATGGCTTGCAGTTTTAAAGGTCAGAGAGCAGATAAAACCTGGTAGCTAATCTCCAGCGCTCACTGACAATCTCCTAAACCTGTCTTTTATGATTTATTCTTGAAAGGCATATAAAATAGTCAGTAATTACAAAAAATTGGGGGAACATGACATTCTTTGCTTATCTTCAGTTTTTCCAGTGATGCTTCATTCAGAATCAATCTTCTATAACTCATAGTCTCTCTCACATGGAGAGAAAAATATTTGCAAAGCTCTTCAAAACAAATTAGATAGGACTGAAGTGATAGACATCATTGACCATGGTTAAAGCCCATTGTCATTGGCAAAAATTGTTTTTAATGGAATCAGATCAAAGCAAGAATTTTAGAGGCCAAAACCAGCATTTCTTCAAGATTTACTGGGAAGTATGCATTGTTGCTATTGTCCTATCTTCGCTGCTGCCCATGACTCATCTTCTAGAGTACTGCAACTGCTGGAACTCCAGAGAAAAATGTTTCCAGCTCATTTTGTGCATGAGTGGGAGGACTGAGAGAAACCATAATGCTGCACTCTTCTGGGAATACGAGTATTGCCAGCACTAGGATTAGGATAGATGGGAATTATTAAATCCAGCTGATTCAGTGTAGGATTTCCTCTCTCATCACATCTCGGAACAGACACATGTTCTTTTTTCATGGCTCACAAAGTTCATGCAAGGGACAGCATCACAACCACATTTATCCTGAAACTACTGCTGTGACTAAAGATAGGATTTTCACTAATATAAGGGTATACTAAGTTGCTACTTTTTTTCCTGGAGAAACAGAAAGAACCAGTTAGGTAAATGAAGATATTTGTAAAGAGAATTGGAATATAGAAAGAACCTCCTACATTAAAAGAGATGAGAAGTGGACAAAAAAAGTGAATTAAGCTAGAATGGGAAGTGGAATAATATTAGTCCTAATAATATTAGTAAAAAGGATGATTTAGGTATACATGACTAGGAACAGAGATATGTTCTAGAAAGGCCAGAGTAAGAGGAATACTAGCATTTACACACCAATCCAAAAAGGAGAGGAAAATCTGGAAATTCTTTCTGACATGTATGAAGAGAAATCACAGAGAAAGAATGAGATGTCAAATTGTAGAAAAACTCAGGAAAACTAGATAATTCTAGAAAGCCTTTATTGTTGTGTGGAGAGTCTGAGTTATAGATACTAATGCTATAGTGTGAATCCCACTTTGCACCTTATTTTGCTTTTCATGTCTCATCATGTAGAATCTTTCTGGTACTCAATACTTCGTTGGGGCATTGGGAAAGAAAGAACACATGTTTTTCTGCTAATCCAAATCCCTCCAGTTATTCTGAATTTTTTCAGGTTTTTTTATTTTTGCACTGCGTTTGTGCACTGCAGTACAGTCTTTCTAGGAAGTTTATGGTAATATGTAGAAAACCTTTTCATAGAACTCTGCATCATATGTGCCCTGAAAAAACAAGGCTTGAATGTTTCTGTGTACATATATTTAACAAGGACTTAATCACTGAGCTAAGAAAGAAAGGCAGAGAGAACTCATTATTTGAGACCTGATAGATTTTGGCAGCTCTGCAAGAATAACAGACTTGCTTCTTGAAGGGCAGAAGGTCATGAACAAACAGGAGTTGGATATATAAGAAGTATAGAATATATAAGAATATAATTTCACATATTTAATTCCACATATCCAAGGAATTACACACAGAAGATCCTGATCGACCAGGAGAGACAAGAAGTAACACAGATTTTCTGCAGAAATATTCATCAAGTAGGAAACGTAGCGGGTGGTGTTGCAGTGTGTGGGGTGAGAGAACACACAGCTGAGGGAGATAACAGGAAGAATAACGTGTGTTGGTAGATTAAAGAGTACAGAACTGATTAATTAAGGGGGACTTGCAATATTGCAGTATGGCATTACTGCAGGCAAAATAAAGAGCAATTTCTTGAAGAGTGTGATCAGCAAGTTGGGTTTTTCTCAGATTTTTAACTTAAAATGTGCTATATTATTCTTATATCAGGGAAGACAGTACAGATCACAATTGCACCATCCTCAGTTAAGTAGTAAAAGATCCAGTGCCCAAGTGTTGTGGGTTAATCCTGACCAGCAGCTCAGCCGCAGTCTCTTGCTCACTCACTCCAGTGGGATAGAGAGGGGAATTGGAAAAGTGATAACACCAGGGGGTTGAGATAGGGACAGTTTAATATGGAAAGGGAAATTAAACCTGTTTATGCAAGCAAAGTAAGGAATTAATTCACTGGAATGCAGTTGTTCAGCCATTTCCAAGAAAGAAGGACTCCATCCTGCAATAAGAGTTACTTGGGAAGGCAAATGCTCTGACTCCAAATAGCTCTGCCACCCCTCCTCCTTCTTTCCCTAGTTTTTTATTACTGAGCATGACATCATGTGGCATGGAATACTGCTTTGGTCTACTGGGGACAGGTGTCGCAGCTGTGTCCTCACTTTCTTGTGTACCCCCAGCCTGATTGCTATTAGGTTGAGGGGGAGAAATCACAGAATGGGTCAGGCTGGAAGGGACCATAGTGGGTCATCTACTCCAACCTCCCTGCACAAGCAGGGTCATCCTAAAGCACATGGAGGATTGATCCAGATGGTTCTTGAATATCTCCAGTGAGGCAGACTCCACAATCTGGACAATCTGTTCCAGTGCTCAGTCACTCACACCGTAAAGAAGTTCTTCCTCACATTCAGGTGGAACTCCCTGTGCATGAGTTTCTGCCCATTTCCCTTTGTCCAATTGTTTGGATTCTCAAGAAGAGCTTGATGCTGTGGAAGCACTGCTCAGCAGTACAATAACTAAAGCACTGCTGTCTTACCCATACTGTTTTGTTTACAGATGTGAAGAATAACAACCTACCAGCTGATATGCAGAAAATTATCCTTCAGCTGTGTGACAAATATAGGGTCTCTCCATGTTATCTTTTTATTACAAAATGTAGAAACTTGAGAATTAACTTGGCAAACAAAGGATAAGGAGAGAAAACTTAGACCTCTGCATGTGCAAGAGAGAACTAGCAACATCCTGCCCTTACTTTGTGACTATGCTTTTTTGATGATCTTTGGGGAGCTCTCTGTCACACAAATGGAGCCTACTTTTCAGTTTGGGTCTGGAACTGCCGCCATCAATATTGCCAGCTCTCAGGGCAGTGATTGTCACGCAACGGGGGAGATTACTGAAGCAAAACCAGCCCCTTAGCACTTCTCCCCTATGCACTTGCCTTCAGGGATGCCTTGGATGAATGCTCAAAGATTATATAACCTGGCAGCAGCTCTTTAGGCTGGTTTTTGAGCCTACGATATCTGCTATAGCTTGCTCTGAGTAAAACAGATGTACTTGTTCAGAGTTATTTAAATACTTCTGTCATGGATGTAGCTTCTCTCAAAAGCCAGGAATCATCAAAAGTTCACATTTTTTTCTAATTAAACAGTTTGCAATAATTAAATTGTATGTGTCTGTGTTTCTACTTTGAAAAGGCTAAATGGTTGGCAAGCATCCTAAAGCAGGATTAGACTGCAGACCAGCTCAGACAATGCTTCCAGGCATCGAGGATGTACTGCAGAATCAGTTTAATAAAGTCTGATTAGATTACTTTCTCCAGTCAATTTGAAGCACTGTGGCTATGGGATAAATCATCTTTTTATCTCACCACACTGCTCTTTTTCTTTGCTGAATCATATTTTAAACGCACTAAACATATTTTTTAATATCTATTTATTTACAGAAGCATAAGAAGCAAAGAAGCATGACCTTATGAATTCCGTTTTGTTCCAATGCAGTTTGATATAATATCTCAGTTGAAAGGATCGACTTGGCTTGCAAAGTCTGTACTCAGGTTTCCTTCTTAATATATCTCTTTTTCCTCTACATAAATAACCTTTTCAGTATTACAAGAAAACAGTCCTGAATCTCTTATCTTGGTTTGTCAAGACAACCTCTTGTACTGAAAACAGCCTTAAAGTTAGGTGTTGCTGACAGATTACTAGTATAAACAGGGTGTTAAACTCCAGATATTTGTGTTAACATGCACATGGATCTGATTATTCTTAAACTTGATTTATTGCATGCTATGTGGAACAAATAAAGAGGTTTTCAGAACAGAGTCTAGAACTCCTTTGTTTTAGCATTCAATGCTTACAGCTACAGAGATTCCATTTTGCTAGTTTTCTACCTAATGCCACGACTAGTAGAAGCTGTATTTAAGGATTTAACTCAACACAAAACATGCCTTCCTCCAACCTCTTTTTATCATGCTCTGTTATGCCAGCATACCTTAGCAGCCAGCCCAGGTCCTTGAAAATGCATTACTCCAATCTGGTCTGCCTTTCACCAGTCTGTCTCTAGTCAGTTTTTCAGTCTCTGATGTGGTCTGGGCTTTCTTATGTTGATATAAAAATTCTGTTGTATTGCGTATATTTACATTCCATTTTCCATTGGAATAAAGAAATATTTTACCTTCTTCTAAAGTAATTATTTCTATGTAATACCATCTTAAGAAATAGTGATCCCCATGGATTTTGGAATAACAACCAGTAAAACTGCTAGTAGTCCCTGGAGGTGATAGGAACATACAGTGTCCAAACCAAAGGCCATCTTCCATGTCAAGGAGCAACCCTATGAAATGCTTCTTATGTTTCTGTCTCGTTGTTAAATTTTGAGCAAGAATGTTTTCAATGGTTTGCAGGCTCATTCAAGTGAAGTGGCCTAGGATAAGCTTAAAAAAATAATTTTAAAATTGCATTACAATTGTCTACTGTCACAACAATGAAGACTTGTGAAAAAATAAAGGGGAAAAATAAAATCAAGTATTTCCAAAGTTTCAATTAAAATGCATTGTTTGTATCATTATGTTGATAATATAAAATAGATTTTGCCCATGTGGTCTGTCCACACATTCTTGTGTTCCTACATTCTTCTAGTTTATTTTCTTCTAACCTAACTAACCTATAATTTCCCTTAAATTACATTAATGCACTGCTTTCAAGTAGGCTAGCAGCATATGGATAGAGAAATTAGGGGAAAAGAAAGAGAAGAAAACCTTTCCCTCATATTTTCTGGGGAGTCCTCGAAGACTAGACAAGGAGCCCTGACATATCCTGTCAGGTTGCTGCTATTTTTTTTTTTTTAATCAGACTGCAGGATTCACATGGTGACTTTTTAAATAAGCTTTTTACCATTTTCTCACTTGGCACTAGCTACCATTAATAGCTGGTTCACAGTAAATAAAAGATATATCTCAAGCTTCTACAGGGAGATTCAACAACCCAGACATATATAATTTGAAAGCCTGAGATGTCTAGTCTGGCAAAACATGTTTCCTTAGTTCCCTCTGAGAAACTCATTCTGCTGTGAAACCTTATGAAAATTGAACATTGATGCACTTTGAAGCCTGGATTGATGGGGCTCATCTGCTGGCTAGTGAAATGTCACTAGATGCTGTTAAAACTTGGTTAAATCTTACAAACCAACTCACTCAGCAAAATATGTTAAAATAATCTGGATAGGAGCCAGAAGAGATGAGACAGGATTATTTAAATCTAATATGTGTTAGAATGCAGCTTAAGTCCTCTGACCCTAATCACTTTCCACCGGAGTACGTCAAATTAGGATCCCGGGACAATTTGCGTAGGAGTCTGAGTAAATGTACTAGCTTTGCCCTACGGAAGAATTCATGGAAAATTCTTCCATGAAAAAACATGGATAGCCTCATATTAGTTCCAGAGGCTATTTATACGCATGAGAAAGCCCAGCATAAAAACTTCAGCACTGGTTCTGACCCTGAACTATACCTACAGTGAATGATGAGATGTGCTGCACTTTTAACAGCCTCTGCTGCTGCTCTTTTTCATATTACCTCATAAAGTTAACTTTGTGTAATAATAATTCCTGTATCGTTTGTAGACTTTCATTTTCTTTAGGCATTCTTTTAGAATTCTGTTTGATTTCAAAACTGCCTTTCTCAGCTAATGGTCTGGGAAAAGCTGAGGTGGGCTTGGATAACATGATCCTCTCTGCTGTGCATTGTTAGAGAAATGTCAATCAGGTCATGGTAATGACATTGCTTTAATGAGGGAAATGAAATTCTTAAGAGAATTGTGACATGGCAATACTAAGACGTGCTTTGGACCTCTCCAGTTGCCTCTGTTACTCTAAATAAATAGGGTGCCTTGAAGTAATTAGAGAAGATGATTGGTGTTGACACCTGGGATTGTTTATTTGGCATGGATGTATTTATTCCTGCTTGTTCTTGATGGGGTTATCAGATAGGTTGGAGGTAAAATATGTCAATTTTTCATTTTGCTTCACCTGATTTTCCCTTTCTGCATTATCGCTTTTCTTTTTCTTGGGCTGTTCAGAATAACACAGTTCTCAAAGCAAGACTGAGCAACTTGCCATCAAACCACTTGCAAAGAACCACATTTCTGATCATTTACTCGTATAGGTGAAATAAATAGTCTTCAACATTTTAGTGTGTTTAAGTCATGGAAAACTGGTCCAGTAAGTAAGAAATTAGATTTACAGGGATAGTTCCTTAGGTACCTCCTAGCTGCTTTTTGCCTCTTTTGTGTCACAGGAGTCAATGCATTTAGCTTCTTCCAACTTAGGAATATTCTATGAAGCATACCAAAAATAGAACGCCATTTGAAATAGCTATTACCTGGATGTAATATATCTCTTTAAGATATACAATGTATAGTTAAAAAAAAAGTAGCACAGGATGATATGTGATCAATTTTTATACTGATTTTACAGAGAAATGAGTTCAAAAATAAATATATGTTTAGAAGACTAATGTGTATACAGTGGTGTTATTTTAAACTGGCAGCAGCCAAATGCCTCTGCAGTCTTTGACTTTCTGAATAAGATGAAGTTGGTCATCTCTGACAAGCTTTTAAAAAGCAATTGCAGCTATAACAGTCTGTTTTGTAAGCTAACATTTTCTGTTATTTTATCTGAGTGAAGTCTCTTGAAGGGTAACAGAATTGTGGAAGCATTTCTCCACTCAGAACAAAAAGCCCAGAAACTCCTGGCTTTTCACCAGAACTCAAGCATTCTAGAAAGAATTTCACCTGAGATACTGCAGTAGCAGCATTTACTTTTGTCAGTGAGAGCTACTATTTCCATTTAGGAAGTAACTCCCATCAGCCTGTACATTAAGGACTTTTAAAAAGGTCTCCTATCCCTCACAAAATCCTTCCATTTCTCAATAATTAAAGTAATACATTTCTCAATTATCTAAATAATATAATAGAGATTAATAAATCATTTGATCATAAGGCCACATTTGAATTTTTATTTATAGTCTCACAAGGGACAAAAATGTTTACCCTAATCAGTATCTCCTATTGTTCAACTGTTCTTGCTAGGCATTGATGAGGCTGTGACTTTAAACTGTCTCTAGACCCAAATTCATATTTATTTTGAGTCTTAGAGTAGAATCCATACCAGAATCAGCCATAGTACCATGACAGTGAATGTAATTAGTGTCAATCATCTGTTTCAGATACCTGTCTCATTTCAATACAACTCATCTTCTGGAAGCAAGAAATCCTTCACAGGTGATGAAAACAAGCTTTGGTTAAATGCAATTCAGAACTGTGACTAACCACATAAAGCTGACAAATTTTCTGCTGCAGTGGTTGCTACAGTTCGTCTCCAGCCATGTAGAGGAATTTTTTTAGCAACTGCAAAAATAATACTACAGAGCTTGCTGTGTTCCCTTCATAGATCTGAGTAAAGGCTCATTGGACTATGGTTTATATCTATCATCTTCTCCCCATCTAGGTGTGTACCTAAAGCAGGTAATTAATTGTCTGACAAGAAGGGTTCTCACAGGAAATAATTGTTACATTGTAGGAAGCCACAGTGTTTAATGGGGAACTTCTCAAATCTAAAATGACTAAATTATAGAGATGTCTTTAGCAGTCAAGGTGTCAGGACACCACTCAGTCTCAGCTGTTAAATTAATCTCAGTCCACAACAGCTCCAGAAGGTACCCAAAGCAGGAATTTATAGCTTTGTCTCTTTCTTCCTCTCCCTGTCAGATTTCTATGTGATTAATTCCTAACAGAATAGGTGCAGATGGACTTGCTTAGGTTAGCTGACTCTGTTGTGACAGTCTTTCTTATGTCTCTGGTTTCTCTTTCAAAACTTAAGGGCTGTTCTTCCTCTCTGTCTTCTTCCCATCTGTGTGACTAGTTTTATTCACAACTTTATCCTTTTTGTGGTATGTATGGATGTTACTTTCAATTATTACAAGTTTCACAGTTCTTTGCTGGCTGTTAAGTGTCTCCTTAGAAGTTCTGCTTTAAATACTTAAAAGGTTTTAAGGGGGTTTTGAAAGCTCAAGTTTCTGTTTACATATGGATGAGCAGAACCGGGGCCCAGCCTTACCTGATAATTATATATGGGATCACTGTGAAGGAACAACTGTAGCTGTGTTGAGGATATGCCTCTTTCTTATATTTGAAAGCATAATTTCTTTCTAATGGTAAAATCCTCACCCAATAATTGAATTGCAGTTACTTAAATAAAGGAATATATAAGGTTTTGATGCAGAAAATTGAACTTTTTTTTCATCCTGTTAATTGCTTCTATTTATCTGATTTAGTAGATCAGATATATTAAATCTAAACCCCCCACTGTCCATAAAGTCATCTTGGATGAATAAAAAAGTCAAAAAAGACATTGTACTTAAAATAGCAAATTGTCACAGCTGCAAAACATTTGTTTCTTCTTCTCAGCAGTGTGAAAAGAGAGAGAAAAACATCAGTCTGTTTATTCAAGCTGCTAGTAATCTCAACTCTGCTGCTGTCAGTCTGTCCCTTCCTCCAATCAAAGTGACAAATATAAACACACATTCTTCCCTTTCAAAACTCAGATCTGGGCACCCTGGCTAGAACTGCTTGCTGACAGGTAGAAATTACCCAAGGATGTGATGTATTTATCATGATATGCACTTTGTGGTAGCTGTGAACACTCTCAAGACAAAAAGTGGAGCAGCTGTGTTCTGGGAGACTCATTACAAATGTCAGAAACTGTATCTTAATTCTGCGTCTTTGGATTTTTGCTTTTTAATTGAAAACTGTTCACAATTGTTTAATGTTTCGAAAAATCAGGGAAGTCAGTTGTAAGCACAATGCATTTGAAAATGAATAAGTGGTTATTGGCATGGTATATAAACTTAGCTTCCATGTGTCTTAGAGTTATAAGCCGGGATTAGAAATAAGAAGTATGCAGTGACGTGAACAAAGACTGTCACAGCAGCACATGTAGTACCATGGTACTTCAGTAGGCCAAAACCTCTCAAAAGTAGTTTAATAAAACTGCACAAGTGTTACTTAGCTGAAACTCTCACATATACTCTCACACAGCACATACTCTGTTGATGCCAGATAAACAGCTCTGCTTACTGGCTGAGGAGGTGCAGGCAGTGGAGAGCCAGGCAACAGATAAAGAGTGCATACCTTTTTAGCCCATCACTTTCACTAATGCACGGTATGTTTAAGAAATCCTTTTACCATAAGCTTGCTTGTCACAACCTTAAGACTTATCACTAATCCTTCTAAAGGATTTTTTGTTCTTGATTGTCTAACAAAAGAACTCAAGTAAGTGTACTGAGCAAATTAAAAAATGAGGCAGGCTGAGGGAAGCAAGACAGAAAATTACTGATAAAATGCAGCGGGTCAAGAGACTTTCAAGTAGGATGATTCACAAGGATAGGAGCTCACAAAGATAAGGTTGTTAAAGCAGAAGAATAAAGATGGGTTACGCAACTCCATGTTATTACCCAAATGCAGCTGTAACACCATCTGCTCATTGTACTCTTTCTGCACCTCGGGAGAGAACTACCTCTGTCTCCCAAGGAACTGGCCCATGTCCTCCAGTTCCAAATGTAATTTTCCACTTCTTTTTTCAGTTGAGCTGCATGGGTTTGACTGTTTGAGAAGCTTCTACATCCAGAGAGCTGAGAACCATATTCTGTATCGAATACAAAATTTTTACTACTGACTGACATATTCCAGCATCACTTCCAGCGCCTTCAATAGGAAATGTTCTTCCTTTGTACTAATTTGAAAACATTCAAGCTATCATAAATGAGTAAATTTGTGGTGGTTTTACCCTGGCTGGATGCCAGGTGCCCACCAAAGCTATTCTATCACTCCCTACCTCAGCTTGACAGGGAAAAGAAAACTCAACAAAAGGCTCATGTGTTGAGATAAGGGCAGGGAGAGATCATTCACCAATTGCCATCCTGGGCATAACAGACTTGACTTAGAGAAATTAGCTGAATTTATTACTAATCAAAATCAGAGAAAGACCATGGGAAATAAATCCAAAACACCTTCTCCCCACCCCTCCCTCCTTCCCAAGCTTAACTTAATTCCTGATTGTCTACCTTCTCCCTGCCAGCACTGCAGGGCAATGGTGGTTACAGTCAGTTCTTTGCATGTTGTTTCTGCTGCTGCTTCCTCCTAGGAAAGACAAGTCCTTTGCCTGCTCCAGCAAGTGGCAGAGGACAGGAAAGTCTCTCACAGGAGATTTTACTCCACAAACTTCTCCAGCTGAGTCCTTCCCTTGGGCTGCAGCTCTTCATGAACTGCTACAGCATGGGTACGTTTCTGTGGGGTGCAGTCCTTCAAGAACAGGCTGGTCCATCATGGGTCCCCCAAAAAGTCACAAGTCCTACCAGGAAACCTGCTCCAGCATGGGCTCCTCTCCCCACAAGTCTACAGCTCCTGCCAGGAACCTTACCCAGTGTGGATACAAACACAATACAAAATTATTGGTGGTTAATTAAGGATGTGGGTTTGCCATACCACTAGCAAGGTAAAGGGGATGTCTAAATAAAGGAGGTAAAAATTTTGAGATTAGGCATGGTAATTCAGGAGAGGAAATGGTCAAATCAGGGCAGTAGGAATTTACAACTCCTGGCTTTAAAGTTCACTTTTGCAGAAGTGTGGGCTGATGAGGTTGAGACACCACTACATGATACAGCAGTGAAAAAAATTGTCGAGATAAGTTCTAAAGGAGTGGAGTGTGTCTGAAAATGTGCCACACAAGTTAATGAGCAATATTCAAAGAGACACTCTAGAATGATGATTTCAATGTTTGTTGTAGACTCACGATTTCAAGGTCAACCAAAACCACAATGGCTTTCTTTTAGAGACTGCCAAGAAGGAAAGCCTATAGTTAGGTGCAGGTAATAATAACCAAGATGAGTTTGCTGAAAGCAATGAAGACTGCACAAAGTGTGACACACTAGAACTACGAAAAAGATTTAACTCTGGCATAAGCTGCATTGAAAATATGGCCATAATTGCTCCTATTCCAAAATTTAAGGATTAATTTATAACAACTTCTGTCCTCTCAGATGCATGTTGTACACACCATTAATAAGTCCTTCTAGACTTTTTCCAGTCACTTCTCTTTGTGTCAGGTGCAGTTGCCACTTATGATTGGTCTTTCTCTCCAAACTCTATTGCAGGTGATGGGGAATGTACAGGTACAAAGATTTTTATAAGTTTTTTTTAAAGGGAGGAACATTTTTCAAAACGAACAAGAAAAAAATATTTACTTTATATCTTTTCTTCACTTCTATTGACATATCCCATAGAAACAGAAGGAGTATAGATTTTTCAGGACACAGAACTTGAGAAAAGCTGTGGTACCATGAGTACCACAGCTGCTTTTTTTTTTTTTTTT